>JACAXG010000267.1:276182-487828 GCA_018881555.1 Amblyornis subalaris
GGGGGGTGCGGGGTGTGGTGTGTGCAGGKTTCGGTGTGGGGGGTGCGGTGTGCCCCACAGAGGCCTTTGCTGAGCTGCTCTGTATTGTCTGGGAGAGGAGACGGTGTTCAGAGCACACTGTCAGCTCCAGGGGCTCACTGTGGTGTGTCCGGAAACACTCCTGCACTGAGACAGGYGATCCCACACCCGATGCTCCCTGCTGCTGCCGGGTGTGCCAAGGCACAGCCAGCGCTGGCTCCTGGGCCATGCTCATGCTRGGCTGTGGTGGGTGGCTGTGCTCAACCAGGTGGCCCAAGTGACAGCCAGTGGCTCTGGCTGCTCTCCTCGCTCCCAATTCTGTCTCCAGGCACCAGTGCCATCACCCCACACCTGCTGGTCACTCCAGCCAAGGCTCCTGCCTCCTCCCATGCACATTCAGCACTCAGCGGTCCTTCCTCCCATGTCATTCGTTTCTCCTCTTCCGTGTATTTTTCTGCTTAAATTACTCCCCATACTTTGTTTTCCGTGTAGGTTTCTGTCATTTTCATCCTGTGTTTTATACCCTGTCATCACTGCTAGCTGCTGCCCATGTGCCTCCTGACTGGCCATTCTTCCTCCTCTTCACATCTGGGGTCCTTTGTGTGAGTCAAAGCTCTCTGGCCTGTTGTTTGCTGATGCCCCATTGAGCAGTGGTCTGCCATCAAGCAATGGTCTGTCGRTCAATCTGACAAAAATCATGTCATTGTTTCATTTCCCAGCTCCATGGCTACATGTGCCATCGCTGGCTCTAGCTTGCCTGTTCTCCAGCATGGCATTGTCTGTTGTCAGAGATGGCTGTGGATAGCCTGGTCACAAACACAGCAGTCTGTGACTTGAACAGTTTCTGTGTCCAGCCCCCCAGAGTGGCAGGTCCTGCCCACACTCTCACGTGACACGATGCAGTTTTCATTGCACAGCTGTGCACATTAGAACTGCGTCTGCCCTAGCCAACAAACAGTGCTGTGATAAGCACAGTGCTAGCTGACAAATCAGCAGATTAGCAGGGTTTATCCTTTTGTTAAATACAAACCTGTTGTCGATAACCTTATTTGTACATAAAGGAAGAAAAAATTGAAAGAATGAGAAACATCTCTCGCACAGGAGTTTTGTTTCTGCAGGAGTGTTCTTGGGGCTATTTTTTGCTCTGTTATGATGGTGGCTGAAAACATATTTATAAAGCTGAAAGAAAAGCCTTTGTCTGAAAATTTCTTTACATTCCCAGAAGCTTCTAGATGTGCTTTGTAGTTGTCACGAGATCTATAGAGCTTTCTGAGTCGTTTGCTTGTCCCAGTATACCAGGAAGGGAGAGGCAGTGGGGTGATCATATGCATTAGCATGGCCCAGGAGCCAGCACTAGCCGGACCTTGGCCAGCAGCTGGGAGGATCAGTCTGTGGAATCACCTGTCTTGCTCCAGGACTGTTTCAGTATAGAAGCCTGTTAGGTGTGAGGCCATACATTAGCTTCACTGGCTTCCTTTTGTGACCATGTCACCTCAAAAATGACAGCAAACACCCCTGTCATCTGCTCTTCAAAAACTGCTCCCTGCTCAGCTACATATGTCCACAGCGAGAGACTGAGAAAGCAGGAGGGAGGAGTGGAGCCTCCAGAGCCTGGCAAGAGCCTGAATGCAGGTCTGTGCTCAGCAGCTATAGTAGCAACTCTAGACCGTTCCCAGCTCAGTGGGTTTTGTATTCTCTGTCTCTCTGCTAAGCTCAGTTTTTAGAATATGCAGGTGCATTTTAGCATTCTGAAAAGAAGCAGGCAGTTTCTTGAAAAAATAGAAGAGSGACTGAGAGGACAAAAAAAAATGTCCTTCAAAAAAAGTGTGGAAAACTGGAAGGAAATTGAAATGGGATAACTGCCAGGTTTTCAAAATAAATTTTATTTATTTCTTTAAGAACAAGAAATGTACCATTTTTCATTTAGTCAAACCAGAGGTAACATGAAATATAAATATCTCTTGTACTAAGAAACAARAAAAGGACAAGACTCTTTATTTTAGAACAGTAACAAATTAGCTGATTAAGAGAGATGGAGCTGTGTCCTACCTCAGTGTATATGAAGGATAATTCTTGCTAGTTTGCYTGTCCACAAAGTCAAAAGGAGGATTAAAATGCTGATTTAAAACCACACCATGCACACACGGAGTTCATCCCCTCTAGGCATGGTGCCTGCTCCTCCTTTGAGGTCCTGGGGGAATGGATAGAAGTGGGATTCATTCCAGCGGCCTACAAGATTCTCTTTCAAACCTGTAGGAAAAGAGTAATTTGTGCTGAGAGTTACAGACCCTTTGCTTATGTCTGTGACTGACATCAGAACTTTCTGCAGAAAATTGAGATTTCTCAGGTAYGAAACGGCGCTCCCATGTGCCACTCGATCTCTACTTGTATTTAGCATCATGCTCAGCACAAGAGGACTCAGAGTTTGACTTTTTTTAATCACAGGTTAAAGTTAGTCTAATTCATCTCATATATTTGTTCTAATTCTGAGAAAAATAAAACTGCTTTATTTTTTCAACCCGGGACAAAACAACTCCATGTATTGGTGCAGCCTGGGGACTGACCATATGTGGAGGAGGCCGGTGAGCCTGCTTACAGAGGGACCACAAGGGTCCCTTGGAGGGAGGAGACTTAGGTAGCTCCCCAGGTTAGGGTGACTGAAAAGACCTCTCCCAGGACGCTTYGTTTCACTGTGTTAATGTACCTCGGTGCTGTTTCCCCGGTTGGCCCGCTGGCCTCCCTGCCCCTTCCTACCCTCCATGTCCCAGTTCCAGAGGCTTCTCCCTCTCTCGTTTCCCCATTGGCCCTTGTTCCCTCGCCGCTCCCCCCGTCATTCCCATTGGCTCCCACACCCCAACCCCACCTATGTACCGCCCCCATACCCTCAGATTATTGGTCCCTGATGCTCTCCCCGCCCCTACCGACCCCGGATATAACCTGGACGCTGCCATGCGGCCTTTGTCCCTGGGAACGTTCGTGCGTCTGCAATAAGCTTCTCTCGTGGAACCTCATACAAAGACCCTTCCTGCCTCTYTGCCRTCGATCCAGCTTACAGGAAAAGCTATCCGGTGTGAGTGTGTTTGTGTGAGTGTGTTTGCCCTGCCGAGCGGCTTCTCTGGAGATGCTTTCGGAAGGTCGCCACACCCCACCATCCAGCACGCCGGCGACACAACCACAGGGTGCAGCCCTGCAGGAAAGGCCTTGGGATTCCTGTGGAAAACTAGTTGGACCTGTGTCAGCAGTGCTCCCCTGCAGCAACAACACCCACCAGTCATGGGATTGCATTAGCAAGTGCTCAGCAAGTGGACGGATGTGGTTATTCCCTTCTGCCTGGCACTGGTGAAGCTGCATATGCAATACTCCGTGCAGTTTTTAAAAACACACACGCACACACATCCACCCCCATCCACCCACCATTGTATGGGAGATGTTGACATACTGGAGACGATCCAACAACAGCTYTGGTATCAGTCAGCAAGAGCATGTACCATGTGAGGAGATACGACAGCAATTAGGTTTGTTTGGCCTCCAGAAGGGAAGGCTGGGGGATCTCATTGCAGAGACACTGCTGCAAAGGAGGGGGTGAGAATTCCAATGCATCCAAGCTTTTCCTGCAAGTGCGCAGTGAAAGGACAAGAGGCAATGGTCTAATGTTGCAAACTAGGGAAATCCCTTTTCAACAAGGAGAGCACATTAATTACTATGAGAGTGCTGCAGCCTGGGGACAGGCCACCCAGAGAGGTTGTAGAATCTCCATCTCTGGATTTCCAGGATATATGTGGACAASGCCCCAAGTGACTTTATCCAGCTTTGAAGTTAGCCCTGCTTGGAGTAGGAGATGGGACTTCTATGTATATTTTTCACTGATTCAGCTGAGTTCACTAATCTAGCAGGAAGCATTCTGCTGTTTTGTGGACTGAACAATTCACCGGAAAGGTCGAGAAGCACAGACCTGGTACCAGGCACAGGAAGGTCAGGACCATGCAGGGAGCAGGGAGGGTGATGGTCAGGGAAGAACAGCATGGGAATGAGGCCTCCGTCTCACACACTGTCCAAGTGAGCCACCAAATCACCTCCTTCAGCTTGTGAATTCTCAAAGTGATGACTCCAGGGATGAAGTGCCAACCCCTTTTTTCCATTATATGTTTAGAGCATAGATTTGTAATCTCTGTCTGGACACGGTCTTGACTAACCTGCTCTAGGAGGCCCTACTTGTCCAGAGGATTTAAACCATCTGGATGGATTCTATCCCTCTCCAGCCACCCAGCTTCATTCACCCTCACAGGAGCATGCTTCCTTTCATGTCTTGGTGCTTCTGATCCTTGCTTAAACACCTAAAATCCTAGAGAAATTTCAAAATCTGAGAATAAAATTTCTAATTAAATTCTAGTCCAATTGAAAAATTGTGTTTATAGTGCGTATCTTTTGTATGTATGGTTTACATACCTGAAATTTTCTTATGCTTACATTATGAGGATGTGTCACCATTTGTTTTAAACTTCCTTGGTCATTTTAATCTGCATTCCTTAGACAGTTTCCTTTCTGGGTCACTGGAATGTAAGAACCTTGCAATCTTTTCTTTCCACACTGTTGAACAAAGTGCCACAAATTAGAACCTTCCCCACTAATCAGAGAAGCTCACTTGATTTTCAGAAACTTCTTTCTGCATTCATTCTGGCCACAAGAGACTGTCTGATAAAATCCTCGGGATATTTCCTTCCTTTCAGCTATTTCCTGAGTACCCAAACCTTGCTAGATATTTGAAGTGAGGATCGTTGTGATTTTTTGATGCCATATAGATCTCTGCCCCATATAGTTCCTACAGCCCTCACAGACTTTTGGGCAGCTCCAGGTGTAGCTTGCAGGGGGTCAGGAATAGTGACCCTACTTTTTCCCACTCACCCACTACTGTTGGCAGAGAAGCAGAGTAGCCTGGAAATATAAGMAAAGGGACTAGAGAGAGTAATCCGTGGGGGCTGAGATGAATATGGGAGATGGAAGAGTCACTAGTTGAATCCTCACTGGAAAATGGAGCGAGGAAAAGGTGTCACAGTGAGCAGGGCTGTGCCGGGTCTTTTTCAGAGGCAAGTGGTGGATGTGTGGTGCCCACTGACAGAGAGTTTGCTACCAACCTGTTGTTTGTAAACGTGTGTCAGCAACAGCAGATTTTAAAGATTAMAGTTGTCAAGGGAAAACTAATGCTGAGTTTCCAAGAGTTTATGGGATTGGATCCTCATCTTCAATACTACTCAGGATGAACATAGTTCTTGCCTAATTCTTCAAGACTTTCCTGTATGAGTCATTGTTCATGAGAGAATAGCAGCTTTATACACAGATGGTTGTAGAACAGAGACACCATTGARAGGCAAACACTGAGACATCTATGTCCTGCAGATACAGGCACACACATACAGAGATCAACAACTATCCACAGAAAGCAGTCAGTCCTGCTCAGTGTGTTCAGGCAGAATCTCTACTCTTTCAGGACATAAGAAATCCCTGATGGAATTCAAGTAATAAGCAATTCATGCTGAAGAGGAAAGCTTAGTGTCAGGGAAATATCAGTGTCCAAACTAGCACACCCGGAGGGAGTTTGGCCAGAGGGCTGCTTAGCTGGATTGTTCTTYTTATCTGGCCCGAAGCCTAGTTCTCCATGAGCTCAAAAGAGATCAGACGCTCTGGGACCCAGCAAGCTGTTGCAGATTGTCTGGCAAGCCGAGATCATACCACTAAGATTGATACTAAGCCAGAGAGAAGGACATTTGAAGGAAGATTTGGATGATTTCATCACAGTCCTCTTGGGATGTTTGCCTGCTTTTTCAGTGTCTCTCCATGTAAYCTTGGACAAGTCCCTTATGATCCTTAAAGCAGGTTCATGCCCGCATCTCCATATGCAGGTAACTTTCAGTTCAATGGTTCGGGTTTGGACTCCAGTGCAACTCTTAGGGAATAAAAGTCACTGTGGGTGGGTTGAGCCTATGCTTGTGGGCCAGCACAATCCTCAGAAGAAACAGGCAAGGGAGAGGTTTCAAAATATCACACCTGCAGTGGAAACCCTTGCTACAGAATTTTATGCATGCCAAAAGTTTGCAKGGGCTCAAAAAAATAACTGTCCTAAATAATGGAAATGAACGTGGAATGACGTGATACCACCTCTAACTGGGGAAGACGTGAGCTATCATTTGTTGGAAGTGAAGAGGATGTTCTCAGAAATGTCTCTCTGCACCTGTCCTTTCCCCTGGACTTCTGCTGTAAGATATTGCTGCAGACAAGACAATAAACCAGACAGTCAGATCCAGAACTATTTGTCTTATGTTGTTGTATACCATTTAGAAGCTGAGATCCAAGTAGTTACAGCTTGCTTGTTATTAATACTGTAACTATATGATTTMTAGACAATGCTTTTCTTCCTTTTAATGACTTTTCCTTTTAGCATGAAATAGTTAAACATTCAATAAACCCAAAACCATTAAACATTTAATGACCTAGTGTTTATAGAGCTGGAAAAAGAGAGAATAAGGCTACAGTGTCTGCTTCAACAMATTTAAATGCTTAGGAATCACTGAGGTGGTCTAAAGTGAGGCCTATCCTCCTTTTTRTGAGCATACTGACCACCATGAAGTGCCCTGGATGCTCTGAATATTTAGTTTGCAGCAAGAGAAACAGCAGCAAGACAGACAGGGAAGCTCTCATTTGAAATTCTGCAGCCATTTAATAGAAGTACACAGCTGTGACAGAGGCTTTTCAGAGCCCCAAGAAGTGAGAGAAGAACACCGAACTGCTGGAAAGAAGGCTTGGCATCACTCTTTCAAACCAGAGTTTGTGACAAGTGGCTGCTGCTGACACCTAACTCTGAGGCAAAGTGTCACAGTTATGAGTCACATTTCTATGACCAATTACATGTCTGTCATGTAATAGCGTGGTACCTGCCCTGCCTCTCAGTAGGAAATATGTTGACTGAAGTAGGCTGATGTTATCAGAACAGTTTGTTATTCTCAGCCTGCTTCCAAGAAAGGAAGTGAATGGTAGCAGTCTTCTCTCCAGGGGAATTATCCTGGCAGGCAAATCCAGTTTATTCTCAGGTGAATCACCACAAGCTGTTTGTTCATGTAGTATCACTGTCCATTTACAGACASAGAATACATTTGTTTATGTCTGACTCTAAAATAGTAGATACAGTTCTGGGCATTTTTAAGACAACGATGACTAAACCTGCCCTGGAACATCACAAAGTTTTACTATGACCAAAGTCAGGCAGGGCACTGCACATTTGATTTCATTTTCAGAGTCGATCTTGTACATGGGGAGTTCCAAGATCAGCAGAGCCATCTAAAAAACTTCTAAAAGCAGAAATCAAAGGTACAGCCATGCTGTATCCTTTAGTGCTTTTTCTTAATCATGTTTGAATCACATATTTGATCAGATGAACGTGACTCATAAATCCAAGTCCTCTGCTTGGAACATTTGAAGTCCTGGATGCCTAAATTTCCAAGTGTGATACTCAAGAATATCTGGTCTAGGAAATCCCTAAACTGCAATTTGTGGACACTGGGAGAGTATTCACAGAAAGCACTGCTGTGTGCTGTCCTGCTCTCTCATTCAGCCCATGCATCCTTTGTGAGTTGCTGACCAAAAGCAGAGTGTAGACCAGATGAAATTTTGTTCTGAGCTCCTGTATCTGTTCTGGTATTTTGGCTGTTTAAAGCACTGAGAATGGCCCCTTCCACCAAAAACTAGAGTTTTTAAGCATTTTAACAACTGAAAGTATCTTCTATGTACCGGCTTAGAACATTTCCTTTCCAAAAATGGAACTAATTTCTGCTAGTCATTTAGACATCAAAGGTCATTTAAAGATCCAGTGCTACATGTGGTTTCTTCATAGACTCTTTCTTTCCTGATTCCGGGCCTCAGGAGACCTGATGCTGCTGTCTCTTGCAAACAGGTATGGCCAATCAATTATTCATGTGAATCTCCAATCCATCATGGTCAAAAAGCTCCCATGCACTTATAAGAACCCTTTCTCATTGTGAATTCTGAAGGATCTGTTCAGTGAAGACAGCTGGAGTCATTTAGATCCTTCTCATGGGCTAGACAGATTGTCAAATACTGCTTTAAACAACAACAAAATATCATATAATGCTGCTCCTACAGCTGTCAGATGTGAACCTTCTTCTGGTACTCCCAAGATGTTCTTAGGTCCCTCTTCAGGGAATCTGCCCACCTGTACAGGACTTGTTTTAGTGGTGTCATTTTAAGCCTCAAGTACAAGCTGTGAAATCGTGAAATAAGCTCTCTCTGACTGGATGACCATAGTGGAGGCTTTCTGCAGCGTTATATGAAGTTGGTTCTTTCTCATTCACAGAATTTATTGATACTAAGGTTTGTTAAAAAGTTAGTTGGCCKAGACTGAGGTCTTCACCCTAGGCTCTTTGGTGGCAGACAGGAAGATGCTTTCAAGATTTCACTCTAACACAGAATACATTCATGTGATACTAATTTAGAATTGGTTTCTCATTGCTACATGGAATACCCTCCTAGAACAGATGGCAGAGTGAGTATGACAGTTGTGATGGCTCAGGAAATAAATTCAGAAAGATCTTGCACCCAGAGGAATTATTTTGAACATTCAGTCAGTCCTGCTGTGTACTGCCCAGGGAACACCTCCATACAGCTGAGATACTTTAGTTGAGCTGGAACAGATGGTAGGAAAAAAGGCTGAGACTGAAAGCTAACCAGTTCATCCCAGTGCCTGGTTCCCTTGAAGTGGCAAATCTGCATGTTTCTGGGATGGCTTTTATATCTCATCATGACTCTGGCTCTGATATCTTATGCTAGATAAAAATGATGTCTATTCTCAGAAATAATTTTCCTCATAAACAGCAAGCTTGTCCCCCTTTAACATCCTTTGCAATACAGACATAACACGATGCAGGAGTAAACACAGGTCCAACCAAGCCTTTGGCAAGAGCTGCTCTCCGTGCAGGAAGTAAAGCCATCCTGCAAGTCGAGGAGATGGACCAGACATAGCTCAAGAGAACACAATGAAATGAGGATTACTTATGGAATTGTTCAAGAGATATTTACCTCCAGTGGTTAAAAGGCATCATCCAACAAGAACAAAGCCCTTCTGCTTACAGACTGGACATTTGTACACAAGCCAAAGTCAAGTCATAGTAACAGGTTTAGAAAGAAAATATAAAATAAAAATTAAGCGAGTGTTTACATTTAGGCTTGCCTGCTAAAAAGCTGAAGTTTGTAATTTCTTCAGGAAGGGGACAACCCTAGGACTGAAACCCTGCTAGAGGCCTTCCCATCAAGAAAGTTCACACAAAGAAGAACAGGAGCCTGCAAAAATATCAGAAATGGAGATAGTGAGAAAAAACAAGTTGGAAGTAGAGGAAAAAATATCAGAGAATAAACAAAAAAAAAATACTGAAGCATTCTGTCAACACTAAACATAAGAAAAGCAAAATTAATTGTTTTATGTGAACGCTCTAAACTATTTGGATGCAAGTTGCAACATAGCAAAGCTGGGTTTGTATATGCTGAAGAAAAATGTAAGATTTTGTTTCGATTTCGGTTCTTGCCATCTATAAATGGCATTGTTASAGAACACTGCTGATAGATGTATCTGGATACATGGTGTGCCATGATATCAGGTCTGCAGGGTTTTGCCAAACAAGGCACAGCTGSTGTGATAATACCACATAATGGATCATAGATCAGTAGTTATCAGCTTAAATACTTATCAAAAGGGGATGATTTTAAGCAATTTACCACAATTCAGAGAATCAAAAACAGAACTGTGGAAAGTAGGCTGAAAAGTGTTGAAAGAATCCTAAGAAAAAACCCTGAAGAACTCAGCTCAGATTGGTGCTATCTAAATGAAGGATGTCATCGAAAGTCACCTTCTGAAATGTCCAGGAGAGAGGCTACAGTCAGACTACCTGAGTGCTCACTTCAAAGAAATGGGTATTGTAAATTTCTAAAATTCCAAGAAGAGAGAGAGAGAGAGTAAAATACTTCATTAAAATGTCACATAAATAAAAAGCCTGTACAGCCCCAGGCCAGGAGACACACACAATAGTACATTATGGGCACAAAGGTGGTAGTTCTGAATTCGCACCTCGCTAGTGACTGCAAAGCAATAACAAATCAAAAGGAAAAATGGGAGGCTCTTCGTGAAAACAGATGGAAGAGAAAGAAATCTGAATCTTAGAAACAGGACAGGCCATACRGGTGTTAGTAGCCTTATGGGATCTGTGAAAAGGACTGACCTTCCAGCAAAACACTACCAATTGTGCAGAACTTGTGGAGTGGCTCACAGAGGCACCTGCGACCTTTCCACTGGAATGTTGATGTGTGTGCCTTGAAATGCAGGACCTGCCCCAGCACCTGCTCCCTCAAGTGAGTTGCACACACWGCCAGCCACAGGCAGGTGAATACCTGACTGTCACGCACTGCAGTAAGTCATGGACAAATGTCACATGAAAAGCTGCATGCCCAGATATGCAGCATACAAATGTGCACTCTCGTATAGCAGAACGGGACACATAACCCAGTGGATTTAGTGACTGCAACATGGAGACCATATTGTAATGCCCACAGGAAGAATCACTGACACAGCTCTCATGCTCTCCACAGCAGCGTGCATGAATACACTGTGGCTTACACAGATGCACACTCTGTGTCAAAGCTCCCTGAGGGGAGGATCTCCTCAGCCCACAGCGAAGTGCCTGCTGCTGTTGGGACATATACACTCTAGACTGAGGCAAACTATGCATCCCAAGTTTCATGAGCGGCAATGTGAGGGTTTGTCACATTCACAATGAACTGTGTGACAAACACGCAGTGAAATGAGTGATGTGTACACAGACAAGTGCAGTCCTACACGTGTGTGTGTGTGTGTGTGTGTGTGTGTGTGTGTGTGTATTCTGGAGTCAAGTAACACAGCCTCTGTACTGCAGTCAGCCTCTCCTGTGGACCAACAAGGTTCTCAAAGACATGCACAAAGTTCAGTGCTCACACTTTTGCATGCTCCTAAGGGTCTCACAAATGCACTGGAAAGAGACACATGTTTTCCTGTTCCCCTGCAGACACACAGTGCCTGGGAGGCAATCAACAGAGTCAGCCTCAGAGGAGACATGGACATGTCTGCTGGGCATGTCTGGCTCCCATCAGTCAGCAGGGCGAAGGACCCACTCATCTCAATGTTGTCTGAACTCAACATCAGGTTTGCACCCTTCCTTCCCCTCTACATCAAAGGACAATGGGTGGCAGGCTTGGATATGGCTGTGGGGCAGGCAGATCCAATGCCTTTTGCCTCATCCCTGCCACACACACGCTGGTGTGACTCTTGCACGCACAGAAGTGAGCRTCTCCGTCTTCTCCACATGCAACACATACTACTGATGTGTCCCACATGTGCAGGTCACTGTGCAGCAGGTTGCACAGACATGGATAAGACCCTCAGAGACACCTGTGGTGGAGTGAGTCACACYAGTCACTAATTCTTACAGGTACTCTGGGGTGTCTCATGCACAGGTGTACACAGGCACACACAGAGCCAACTTACACACAACCACACAGACACACACGTGCAGCTGGCTCTCGCATGGTTGTCCCATAAGCACACATACAGGTCAGTCTCCTGTAAGAGCAAGGCCTTCCCATTCAGGGCAGGTTACATGGCGCAGGTGGGACTCACAGGCAGCTCAGCCTCCAGGTGTGTGTTCATACACATCTCCCCCCCCCCCCCCCCCCCCCCCCCCCCGTAAGTCACACTCACAGGTGAATCTCTCACATACACAAAGGTGTCTCCTCCACAAGCAAGCATATGTACCCTTTCATGCATGGTTTTGTTTCTTACACACGGACTTTTGGGAGAGTCTCATACACAAACACACAGGTATGTATCCCATAAACAAACAACAGATGTAGCACAGTCACTCAGGTATGCATGCCCTGCCTTTGAGGTACACCCATGCACACGTGAAGAGCTCAAGTACTCTGTGGGCAAGTCTCAGGCATGGCATGCATATGCTCTCACACACACATATGCAAGTGGAGGGGTCAGGCAGCTGACCCTGAAGCGAGTCACACATATGTGTACCTGGGTTCCATACACACACATCTGTACCTGTGCTTGTACACATACATGCAGGTATATGTTACATATGTGCAGCGAGTAAGGTGTGCACACCTGGACGAGACAAACACACACATGTTCATACACACCGAAACATGGGGCTGGCAATGAGAAAAGTCAGGACCTGCATACACAGACAGATGTGACTTACCCAAACAAACACACGAGTCGCACACTTGCTGCAGAGTGAGGCAGACAGGCACACCCAGAGTAGGTTGTGCACAGAGTGAGTACTCATGAACAAAATACACACAGGATGGTGACTCACACACACATATGTACAAGTGTCACCCAGATGAGAGTGTTGCACACACAGTGCATCTCTCACATACACGTGTCACACAGAGTGCCAAAGGTGTCTCACACGTGYGATTCACACACATGCTGCAGTCAGACACACATGAAGCAAGTTGTGCACTCATACAAGTGTTGCACAGATACATGCACTTGAGGATGTGTCATACACACACTTCATACATGCTTAAGTGCATCACACAATGTCTTTCAGGCAAAATGGATTTCACACCCTTGGTTGTGTGTAACAAATGCATACACGATATCTCAGACATACAGAGATGTCTCACATGCACACAGACATGAGTCTCTCCAAAAGCAGGCACAGTGTCTCAGACACAGAGGGTCATGCATGCAGGTGTTAGACACACACGGTGCTTCACACATCTCAGACACACAGGTGTTGCACACACACATAGGTGACAAACACACAATGTCTCACACACTTCAGACACACTTAGCATCTCACCTGCCGTCTTTCACGGACACACACAGCTGTCCCGTTGTCACAAAGATGGTGACTTTCGTATACACGGGCTGCCTCTAACAGACCTAAACGTGGGCATCACTAACGGGTGACACAGCGTCTGTCCCTCACACGCGGTGTCTCTCACACACAGATACACAGAGGGGTGTCGAGCACACACGCGTCACGCAGAGCGTCCCTCGGACAGCGTCCGGCACACACAGGCACACACAGGCGGTGTTTCCCGTGCACTCGCACACACACCGTGTCCCCCCGCCTTGACGCTCAGGGTCACACACGGTCTCTCTCGCCGACCCGCGGACACGAGCGTCACCGTGCCTTTCCGCGCACCCGCGCAGCCTCTCCTCCCCCTGCTTCCTCCCCCTCTCTCCTTCTCCCCCTCCTCCCACCACTCCTCCTCCCACTCTCCCCCTCCTCCCCTCGCCCTCCCCGTCCCGCCTCTCCCGCCCCACCCCGAGCCGGCGGTGCCCGTGGGCGCCCGGCGCCGGGGCTGCTCCGCTCCCGTTGCCCGCGCTGCCCGCGCCTGGCGCCCGCCGCGGCCCCAGGGCGGAGCGGGGCCCCCGGAGTGGAGCGGGGCGGGGCGGCGCGGAGCGGCGGCGGCCGCGGGCGCGTCCAGGCGRGATGTCGGGCACCCGCTGCCAGGCGCTGTACCCCTTCTCTGGGGAGCGGCACCGGCAGGGGCTGCGCTTCGCCGCGGGAGAGCTGATCACGGTGCTGCAGGTGCCAGACGGCGGCTGGTGGGAAGGGCAGAAGGAGGACGGGCTGCGCGGCTGGTTCCCGGCCAGCTACGTCCAGCTGCTGGAGGTAGGACCGGRGCCGGGGCCGGGGCCAGGGCCGCGTCGAGCAGGGGGCGGGAGGCGGCCGACCYGAGGATGACCTGCGGCGGGTGCCGGTGGTCCCGGGGGGACACGCGCGGCCCACGCGGTGCTGCTGTTGGGGCCCCCCCCCCCGGCATCGGTGTGCCTCGGGCARGTGCCCCGGGCCCCGGGCTGAGGCTGCCGGGTACTGTGGGAATGTGCGGCACTCGGGGAAGGAGCCRCTTGCTCGGCCCCGCTCCGGCAGCCAGAGCCTTTGGTACCTGTAGCCATGGAGCCGCAGGGCTCAGGTGCGTGACGGGCTGCTCCGCACACTCGGGTTTTCACAATCGCTAAACAGGAGCAGAAGTCGACGGCTGCGATGATGCAGCCGCTGTCAGTCACTCACTCACGAGGGCCAGRTGCTGGGCAAGTTCCTCTCCCTCCTCTCTCCCTCACCCCCTCCCACTCCCTCTCATTTCCTTTCACTGAACATGTCATGGCTTTATGTTGTGGAAGAGGTAATTCAGATATAGAATCATAGAATCACAGAAAGGTTTGGGTTGGAATGGAGCTTAAAGATCATCCTGTTGCACCAGCTCTGCCATGAGCAGGGACACCTTCCATATCCCAGGTTGCTGCCGGTCCCGTCCAGCGTGGCCTTGAACACTTACACGGATGGGGCAGTCACAGCATCTCTGGGCAACCTGTGCCAGGGCCTCACCACCCTCACAGRGGAGAATTTCTTCCTAATAGCTAATCTAAATCTACTCTTCTTCAGCTTAAAGCCACTCCCCCTTGTCCTGTCACTCCATGCCCCTGTCTGAAGTCCCTCTACAGCTCTCTTGGAGCACCTGCGGGTAYTGGAAGATTCTCTAAGTTCTCCCTGGAGCCTTCTCCTTCTCTTCTCCCCCTCTGTTGCAGCAGTTCCCCAGCTGGCTGCAGACATCTTGCTGCCATACGTGTGGCATGGCTCAGGGAACCCTAGCAGGGTTAAGGCCAGTTGCCGAGACCCAGAGGCCATGGACTTTCTGTCAGGATATGGAGTAGTTCTGTCAGCTTCAGTCATTTTCAGGGCCCTGACAGCTGGGGTGACAGTTGGATTCTCACCTCAGAACTGCTTGTGCCTGAACATGTTTGTTGCTTTCTGTCCATGCAAACAAGACACAATGTGTGTTTAAAAGATATGTCCATGAAGACTGCCTTCACAATCTCTGCATGTGAAATCTGAAACATCTCATGCACTAAAGCAAGAACTTGCCSTGACCCCATCAGTCCTTTCCTTACTGGCTATGCCCTGTTGTCATTTGGAACTTAACCAAGGATGTGGGCATGGCAATGGTCTCTGCGAGTGTGTCCCTGCGGTGTCTGGGCTGAAGCCATTAGCAGCACAGTGTTTCTTGGGTCAGCCTCTGTTTGTTCTCCAGGTTCCTAAGGGGAATCAGCTAGCCTGCTTTGCTTATATGCAAGGCAGGCAATGCCCATCCCAGATTTTCCATGCATACCTTCCAGGGAATCCAGAGAGGCAGGAAGCAGAATCTTGAGCAAAACCCGTCCACCAGTTGCATGTAGAGCAATGTTCTGTGAGCAAAAGATTCTGTGCTGAAGGATATTTTGCCCACTGATCTGGCACTGCCTTTTGGTTTCTCTTGTCCAAATAAATGAAAAAATCCATGATGTTTCCTCTGAGTTCCTATTTCCCATTATTACCTGGAAAGACAGGAAAGTAGAAGCATGAGTTGCCCACTTAGTGCTACAAGAATGAGGCCAGGGACTTTCCCATGCCACTGGTGCACTTGGGATTTCTTTTGTTAGTTTTAGAATGTGGGAGCCCTATTGTTTGTCAGTTTTGCCACCTACAAGATCATTTGCTGAGATACGTGAATGTTTGTGGTTTCACAAATTGCTAAATATTTACACATCTAGGAATTTAGGAATTGTTTGAGGAAAAATGTGTCATGAGGTGAAAAATTCTGCTCAGCAAAGGCAGTGGGGAATTTCTTCTGCAAAATACCATAACTTTGCCTTCCTGTTATGTCCTTCTCGGAAACTCCCCTTTCCCTACTTAAGTCCGAGCAAGTTCCACCATGCTTGAATCAGTGCCTGCAGCCCTGCAGATGTGCCTTTCTGACCCTTGGCTCATGTACCACTGACAGCTTTGCCGGGGACCATATAGCCTGGCCCCCTTTCTCTTGGGCAAACCTTCAGAAAGAAGGCAAGAAAGATGGCAAGGGCTGAGTGTGTTCACTCTGGCATGTTTTCCTTTTCTCCAGAAGTGGTACCTAGTAAGGACTATGAGCCGGAGTTAAAAAATACGTCAAATGAGAGCTAATTAACTAAATCTATGGGATCACAGGTACTTGGCACACATCACAATAGATGTGTGAGAAGGAGCTGTGTGTGTGTCTGTCTCTCATAGCTCAGTTCTGGTAGCCTTTCCCTTGTCTAAAGATAGCTTCTCCCTTGTGTGCAGGTATGCAGCTTGCTCAGGGACATGATCTAACTGAAAGACAGGACAATAGAAATACCCTTGTTCTCTGTCCTCTGATCTGAGTCCCTGCCCAGCCATATTGACATCAGAGCTGACATCAGGGAGGTAGTGAGAGTGCATGTCCAGATGGGGCCATGGACATGAGTCTCCTTTCTGTACCAAGCAGCCCTYGCAGAGGCTTTGGGTGGCCCTGGGCCTGGCCCTGCAGCTTTCGGTAAGGTTCAGTGCTCTGTCCTCAGCTGAACTTAACCACATATTGTTGTTGAAAGAGGAAAATGTTGCTCTCTCCCCCTGTCCTGTCCTCATTTCCCTGGTCCAGTTTACTTCAGCAACTACTTGTACTTTCTCTGGAGCCTGAAGGAGAGCTGGCTGCATTTTCTGCCACAGCAATGAGTKAATGTGGCTCATGGCATTGTCCAAGGCGTGCCAGGGCTGGCAGCATTTGCCCTCCACTGCACACATCCTTTCTTCTCTCAGCAAAGTCTGCCAGGTGGCTGGGCACTTGTCTGTCAGGTTTTGAATGTGTGCAAGGGTGGACACCACAACTGTTCTGGACAACRTGTTCCAGTGTTTAAGTACCCTAACAGTTTTTTGTTGTTTCCCATGTTTTAATTTGTGCCATTTGCATCTCATCTTTTCACTGGATATTGCTGAGAACAGTCTATCTATGCTTCTTTTACCGTCCCCCACATAGGGTTTTAGTCACATTGATAATATCTCTCTCAAGTTGCCTTGTGTTGATGCTAAACAGTCCCAGTTCTTTCAGCCTTTCCTTGTATGAGAGATGCTCCAGTCTCTTAATCATCCTTGTGTCCCATTGCTGGGGTCTCTCCAGTATGTCCTTGTCTTCCTTGTGTTGGAGAACCAAGTACAGCTTCTTATACTGTTGTAGATAGTAAGTTAATGGAGAAATGGTCCCTAACCAATATTTCCTGAGCATGAGAATCCATGGATGCCAGAGGAATCTTGAAGACTGCTGCCAGATTCATGTGGTTTTGCTTTGGCCAAGCTTGGCTTGTAAGCAAACAAAACCCTTCTGCAAGCTGAAAGGCTTGGGGAAGGAGGGATGTTACTGCTTGGGATCCATATCCTATTGAGTAGGTACCATCAGCTTCAACCCTCACCTCTCCTTTGATGATTAATACCTATAGCAGCCATGGGACCTGAAAGTCAGGGGCTTTTTGACCCTTTCCTCCCTCCTGTGTGCTTTATATTTTTGGCTGACCTTTTGACAATTGAGCAGAGACCTACAGGGCCCCTTGGTGCCAGACTGTCGCAGCCCCAGGTTAAGCAATTGGCCTTCCCAGACTGGAGCGAGAGGGAATCTTTGCAGATCCAAGTGAGGAGGTGGTGAACATGGGTATAGAGCCAGTGGAGTGTGGTTTGTGATACACTGAGGGATTTCTCAACAGCTCATGTTTCCTATCCCGAGGCTAGCTGCCTTCTCACTCCAACTGCATCAGGGATGCTTGGGATGATGATGTGTAGAAAGATCTGTACAGCTCCAGACTTAAGAGCAACCTGGCACAAGGCTCAGGTGCTCCAGTTTGTGACAACCTTTATGGTGCAGGGCAGCATAGATGTCGAGAAAGTGGGATTCTGTTAGACCTCAGGGGTGTGTATTCCGGGAGGTGCTTTGCATGGGACCCTTTGGAGAAACCTCTGTTACATCTGCCTTTTCTAGACAAGTGATTTTTGGAGGGTTGGACGGGTGTGTCATCCAGTCACATTTGCAAGTGATTTGTTTTAAAATCTATTTTGGGCCTTAATTTTTGTATTTGTAGTTAACTAGAAATCACTTATATAAGCAGCAGCAGCAACATATGCAGATTTGCTGAAAATTGTCAGCACTTTTTATAGCTTCAGTCATCCCACAGATGTAAGTCTCTGTATGAAGCACAGCGTGTGCTTCCAGCACGGATGGAGGTGTCTCTGGAATCTGACTGAGCGGGCTGGACTGAGTAGGCCTGCGAGCTGCCACTGATCTTATCTGCACTTTCCACAGCTTGATTTACCACAACTGTGAAGCACTTAGGAAGGAAGAAATGGTGTACTTCTCCCTGGTGCTTGCTTCACCTGCAAGCGTTGGACATTACTTCCACTGCTGTGTAATACTCAGCGGGTAACTCACCTCACCTAACCCAACCTGGGACAGCTGCCACATGGACATGGAGATGTGCAAACAGCTGAGCCTGGAGGTTGTGGCACGTCCAGCTGCAGGAGGCATGGCATGGCACGGCATGGCATGGCATGGCAGGGCACGGCACGGCAGGGCACGGCACGGCACGGCACGGCACGGCACGGCATGGCATGGCATGGCATGGCATGGCACAGACTGCTTCCTTCATTGTGCCTCAGAAGTCATAGAGGAAAAGGATGAAAGGAATACACAGAAATTAAAATGCCTGTAATTGATTTTGTAATAACAGAGAATGTGTAGAGGATTTCTGTGCCAAACTACTCTCTTCTCTCTGCCATGATGGGAGCTGTATAATGTGTATGATATACTTGAAAGGAAGGACGTGTTGGTGTCTGTTGCAACAGAGCTTTTCCTGATGACCATACAAAGGAGAATAAGATTGTGTATGCACCTGGATGGCTGTGGATGTGCACCCAAGCCCTGAGCTATTCGTACATGGTGTCCGTATCTCCGGCACACAGCAGTGGTGCTTTGCTTTCTCAGAAGGTTCTTCTACATCCTTGGGGGTTTTTATCTCATGCTCTGTCATCCCTCCATCTCCCCACTCAAAAATCAGCTTAACGTAAGATTCATGAAGAGCCACAAGGACCAAGGAGATGTGTATTGATCTCGGGTACAGATGTGACTGATGCTACTGCTTTTTTCTAAGGATACTCTGTGGAGCAAGTACTGCGGCAATCTGTAGTCTTGGGTGATGGAGAAGGAATCTGGTGTTTAATCTGGTGTGATAAGCCTGTGGGTGCTGAACCCTTCTGTATGTTCGGGGAGTGCACACAGCACTGTGCTCAGGTCACCTGTTCAGGGTTTGGCTTCTGACTCTACAAGCTGAGCAGTTCAGCTACTCAACTGAGCAGGTGTTGGTCTGGAACTGGTCTTTCCTGCCTGATGTCTTATCCGGGACTACCTAAAAAGAGAGACTTGACAAAATTAAAGAGTAAAAAGTGGTTATATTTATTTGAAGGCCTTCAGGTGCATCCAGAGCAGTCAGAGCTCACTCAGGGCCTCTTGTCCCTTCTGGGGTTTTGTAAAGCTTTGACCAATTTAGAGCTTTAGGGACACAATGTCTTAATCCATACACTATGAGATTCTGGTATTGTTTTAGCCTTGTCATTTGTTCTGGCATGTTTGGGTCCCATCTTGGATTAGCCAATGGGAAAATCTCAGCAACTGTGCCCTGCATCACTCCGCCTGCAATTTGTGCTTCTACAGAAGTCGTAATAGCTTTATTAACCATCTCTCTCTCAGTGTGATCAAGCAATGTGTCCATCATAGAGTTCAAATCATTCCAGTCAAGGTTCTGTGTGTCAATTGCCCTCGCTACTAAGTTAGCCACTTTATCTGGATTTTCTTTGTATTTTCCAATGGTGGCCTTCCACCGTTTTAACTCTACAAGAGMGTATGGGACTTTTATATATATAGGGCCTTGGTTGCCCACGGCCTGTTGCAGAGGAGCCTGTAATACCAGTTCTTTCCTTTTAGATTTACTACATGTGGCTATAGGACTTCTTTGTCTCATGGAGTTTTGTGCTATTTTTCCTGTCTTCCATCTGATCAAAGCAACTGTCCTGTCATTCTCTTCTCCGGAGGAGCTACCTGAACTAACACTACTGTCCGTTTCCGTTGGACAGAGCCTGCTACGCCGTGGAAACCACTCAGCCTCAGCTCTAGTCACTCCGCTACGCCAGAGGTCATCCCCCGAGCCTGTCTCTGGGCGAACGGTGTTTCCATGGAAACTCAAGCGCGCGCTGTTACCTCTGAGAGTGGCAGAGGTGCCGCCCCCTTGGTGGGAGGTCCCCTCTCCGCCCTCTCCGCCCTCTCCGCCCTCTCCGCCCTCTCCGCCCTCTCCCTGGGAGACTCTGCCCCCTGGCTCCACGCCTAGGGGCGGTGCCCTTGGCTGTACAGGCTGGCTGTCCTCTCCCCCTCGCTCCCCGCATTTGGGAGGAGGGGAGGTAGGGGAAGAAGGAAGGGGGGGGCCAAAGAAGAGCCCGTAGGTCTCTCGGGGGTGGGGGGGCGGGGTGTCTTTAAGAATCCTTCTCCCGCCCTCTTCTCTTTTATCGGCGGGGGCTTTGCTGAAGCCGCGTCCCCCCCCCTCCCGGCCGCCCACGACGGCAGCGCGGGTGGGGGAGGCGGTGGCGGCCCAGCCCTTAGAGCGGGAGCTACCAAATCCATCTCCACTCCCTCCCCGTCCCCCACACACGGTGTACTGAGAACGGGCCCTGTCTTTTCATCTTTTTTCCCCTTTCCTCTGCAAAGCAGCAAATGCTTTCCCTCCTTAGGTCCCTGTAGCTTTTCATTACGTAATAAGAGCATAAAAAGTCTAGCATACTCAAATTCTCCGAAGTACCGCTCTTGACGTATGCAAGACATCAAATTTGATATTAATTCTTCACCTAAACTGCTGAATTTGGGCCGTACCTCATTGTTGTCTAATTTATAAGTTGGCCAAATTAGTTCTGATAGTCTTATCAATTCGGGTTTTGAAAGTAATGAATCTTTGCCTGTTAATCTTTGCCAATTTTTCAGTATTAGGCCTAAGGGAGAATCTCTGGGTATTTGACTCGTATCTTCATGTGGGAAGACACACCCCATGTCTACACTTATAAACAGGAAAAATCACAGAAATAAAGCAAAATGATCTAAAGAGAAACACTTGTAAGCCAGGAGAGAGCGAACAAGAATGAGGAATAGAGAGGACTCGAACCCACAGCCCCCAGACTGGCAGTACGGAGTTTAACTCACTGCACTGCTGCTGGCCCTAGTCCAAAACTTGCCACCGCAGTGCTAAACGCTGGCTCACAGGAGGGCATCCCCTTCCTCTATGAGTGAACAATGAACAGGGGAAACAAAAATTCCCTTGGACCCTCTCAGATCCCTCCAGACACCAAACAAAACTATAARAGATCTCTTAACACGAAACCCAGGTGCTAACAACAAAACACCGTTTTTTGTTCGCTTACTTATGTGCCTCTGTGGTGGATTCTTGGACCCGGACGCCACTTGGACCATCGCTACTGCCCCGCAAAAGTGCCRGCGGGGGCAGGGAGGGTAGCTGGGTCTTACCCAGTCCAGAGGCTTCTCGGGAGACCTCTGGTCCCATCTGGGGTTCCAGAAACTTGATGCCTTATCTGGGACTACCTAAAAAGAGAGGCTTGACAAAATTAAAGAGTAAAAAGCGGTTATATTTATTTGAAGGCCTTCAGGTGCATCCAGGGCAGTCAGAGCTCACTCAGGGGGCTACACCCTAAGATGGACTCCCTAAGATGGACTCCCCAAGATGGACGACTGGTTACGGGTTCTTCATACTTCTATAAGTTTGGTCCATTTGCATATTGAGGTTAGTTCTTCCAATTACAGCTCCAGGTTATGAAGTAATTCACCCCAAGTTTGTTTCCCCTTCCCCAACTGTTGGTCACATTTCTCAGGGCCTGAGGCAGTAAGGTGTCCTTGAGTTTTCAGGCCTGGAGAGAAGTTGTTTTGTCTGAAAGCAGTAGCTAACATTCTATATGGACTTTAGAGTTATACACTAAAGAATTGCAGGGTTACAAATATATGAAAAATATAAAAGCTAAAATCCTAAGGCGTCATGCCTAGGGGTGCTCATGGCACCATCCTGAGCATCCTGACTGTTCTGCTGCCTCTGAGAGATGATGCTGGAGAGGAGCAGCCACCATGGCCAAAGAATAGATGGCATCACTGCCAGTATGGGACTGGTATTCTTATCTCCTGCCCAGGGGTGCATGTGGCACCATCCTGAGTGTTCTGGCCGTTCTGCTGCCCTGGGAGGTGGTGCTGGGGCAGCAACGACAGCTGAAAGGGGGGATGGCATTTCCCCAGGTATGGAAGGTTGGTTTTCGTTCTCTTGGTGGAGGAATGAGTCCCTGATGAAGGCAAAGGGGGAGATTTGCATGGCTGTAGATGGATGCTGCTGTGGGTGTTGTCTCAGGGGAAAGATGAAGTTTTCAAAGCTCACTGCTCACAGGTGATGAGACTGGTCTGCTCTGCGTGATTCAACAGCAAACCATTGTCCAAAGTGAGGTGTTGGTGAGACAGGAGTGACAAGGAGAATCCTGTGGGATTGCCTTGCGGTTTAGTTTCACAGTGTCTTTTTTCTTTCTCTGCCTTTCTGTAACTGTATTTTTTAGACTTGAAACTTGTGATCATCTGACCATTGATATTTCTGGCAAACGTGAATGAAATCAAATATAAAAGGGTGAGGAAATTATGTTTTGCTGCCAGAAAATCACTCTTCAATCAAAGTTGTGAGGGAATTTAAAGCCCTAGGAGAATGTGAAGATGTGATGCTGTAGTTCACAATCCCTCTTCTGTAAGAGTGATGTCTCTTATCCTTCTAGCAATAATTGTCTTGCACTGTTGAAGTTACAGATAAAATAAAAACTGAGTAGTACCATAAATAGCCAAACTTTGTGAAGGGAAAAGTCTTACAGATGGTCGTGGCATTTTTTCTGAGCGCTTCTGTCCCCTGCACAAGTTGGGGTGTAGCAGAAGCTAGGCTCATGGATATTGTTCCTGTAGCAGGTGAGAACAGTCACACTGCTGGCCTTCCAAAAATTGCATAGGACAGAATTTTTAAAGATGTTTTTCCTTTATCTTTAGCTAAAAGATGAAAAAGTGCCATGGGAGGCTTAAACTGGAGTATCTCTTATGGCCTGTGGATTACAAAGAGAGTCTGAAAACAGTCTCCCTGCAGACATCTGCCTTCTAGATGTGAAAGATTAAATGAGTTGCTGTGCACCAGCACGGTAAGGGTGGATATAGAGCAACAATGAAAAATGTGGATCATTTAAAGACTCGCTTGAAGATTGCTTAGTTCCCTGAAGAATTTCTGACTCATTCTATGCTCTGAATGGGGCATGTGTCCTGTAGAAAAAACAAGAGTGATTTCTGCAGCAGTAGACATGGGGAAGTCAAGTCTCACTTCCCAGCTTGGGTGCAAAATGCACCATCAGTGCCTTGAGTGTTGTGCCACAAGCACCAGTCACATTGTACTGAATGTACTACAAAGCACTTTATACTGAATGTAGTTTAAAAAGACACAGTAGGAATAATGAGAAGATGTCAGATATTTATTTTCTGAGAACAAAACTTTATTTTGGTGTCCAAAATGAAAAATTTTGCTCTGCAGTCAAGACCAGAAAATTCTGGAAGTTTTGGTGGGATTTGGTTTTCTCTACTTCATTCACTTTTACTTGTGGGATAACAAATGACCAGGTAGAATTAACTGGTCATTTAACTTACCAGACTAAACGTGTGTTTTATTCTCCATAATTCCTTACCTTCCATGGTTGCTTATGCCCATGAAGCACATTATTATCAGTAATGTGCCCCAGTGCTGCATTACCAGAATCTGAAGTGTCCGAGTATGTTCTCAGGACTTGGTTTTGTTATTTCACGCTGACACCAAGTGCAATCCCAAAGATAGGACATCTTCTGTTTTGGAGAAGTTCCACAATAACAGCAACAGATAGTATCTTTTCTTGGAAAGGTTTGGGACTGTTGCAGTTGTTTTCATAGTGTCCACGCTACAACTCAGGGCAGCAGGAGTTTCTCACATTGCATGTGTTCGTCCTGTTCCCTTCCTTAGCAGAGCAAAGGGACCTAGCCACTACTAACTTGTGTCTTGGAGTATTTGTCATAAGGCACTGATATTTCTGTCTTTGATTTCTGACAGTCCCAGTGGGCACTCATTCCAGGCAGGTTTTTCAGCATCTGGCATTTCTGGGCTGTGCCTCACATGTGCACACATGCCAGGTTTGCTGGAAGCCTCCCAAAAGCTGGGGCTGGGGTGCAGTGGCTGGCYCCTGTGTGCTCATTTCCAGTAACCTACCCGGCTCTGCATTTGCAGACAGGGACAGAGAACCTGGGGAAACCTGAGAGCAGCATAATGGAATTGGTGGTTCCCACACTGTGCTTTGCACGCTGTCATGAGTTCGTGTCACTTCAAAGTGTCATTTGCCATATTTAATTACATGTCACACTCCCTTTTATTGGTATGAGCCCTTGAGTGTGCAGAACGGTGGGACACTGGGGCCAACAGTTTGCTCAGCTGCTGTTTTCCAAAAGCAGTGTGCTTCAATTACTGTTTATCTTGAAAAATGAAAGTATGCTTGAGTGTATTTGGAACTTTTTATGTCACACCACTGTGTAAAACATTACCTGTTGAGAGGACCTGCTGTACAGGGTTGGTATGTGGCAGGGCTGTCGACAGGTTTGCATTGTACCTGCAGAGCAGGTGAGCAGGCTGAGTCCCTGCAGCATGGCGTTAGGCATGGGAGAGCCCCTTGCATACCTGCCATAGCTGCAGAAGTGCACTTCTGATTGAGAGGGAGAGCAGGCAGTACACTTCCTGGGATACAGACTCCTTAGGAGCGCTCTGCCTGCTGTGGTACATTCTCTGTACCTGCTGTGGTGACTGCCCTGGGAAGCACTCCTTTTACAGGTATATGGAATAGCAGAGAAAGCTTTCTGCTTGTACTAGTAATCCAGTTTTCCACATCACGCTATCAAAATAGCTTTTGTACTAGCCTAGTACATTTGTGGTTTGTTTTTTTGCTGGCAAATTCCGGAAAGGGGAGCCATGGGTTACTCAGGAGCTGCCACTCTGCATTTTGTAGATTATATCTGGCAGCAGAACAGGCCAGCGTCCTTTAACATACACCTTTGTCAGCATTTGTGAGCAGTCCCCTCAGTACTCAGTCATCAGTATGAGGCACTTCGGAGTGAATTTAGGCTGACTGACACGTGACTTTGGTCACTAATCTTTGAGGTTCTCGACAGGTGTAGACCTAAAGGCTGCAAATCTTTCTTTGACATCGTTTGAGACCTGTCTGGCACTTTTCCTACATTCATGGCTGGTAGGAGTAGACTGTGCAAACTGTTCTTGAGACACAGATATCCCCACTTTGATGCTGGCAGTGTTTGTTTGAGCACTGAGTTTGTTTACTGCACAGATCTCTCAGGGCTTTCCCAGCTCTATGGCACTTGGAATGGCCTCCTGCGCCTCTGCTGCTGCGGTGTCCAGGAACAAAATCATTCCAACTTTAAATCTTTTGCTGGTTATCGCTTCATATGCCCATATCAATCAGTTCTGTGCCTCTCTTTTGCACTGTAAGTCAGTTTTCCATGGAGGAAAAAAACTTCAGTAACAGGTAATTAGAAATAGTAAGTCTTGGAAAAACCTGGGGTTTTGTATTGTAAAGTGGATCAGACTAAGGTCCATAAGGAAGGTGTGTGATGTTCTACAGAGTGCTCTGATGAGATATTCTGTGATTTTAAGCAAAGAAGGGACACAGCTGTCATGAAAGCTGCAGAGGATCTGGCCAGCCCAGCTGCCAGATCCAGAGCTGGGCAGCATTGCCAAAGCAGGGGCAAGTTGCAGAGCTCTAGCACATCACAGAGAGAGAAAGCAGGAGCTCTTCTGGGATGGATATGCAGTCTGGAATAATCAGGCTGTCCCATAAGTACTGAATTTTTGTCTTTGAAATGCTCTCTCACTCTCAGCAAGTCCAGCAGTGGGTAAAAGAGGGAAAGGTGTGAGAGTGGGGAGGGTTCAGAGGCACAACAAAATTAGAAGTCTCACTTTGCTCATTTGATCTTCACAAACTTGCCCGTTTTACTTGGAATCACGATAAAAACTTCTTTGAGATCTGTTAGCCCAGGGATAAATGTAATCGCTTACTGCACCTGCAGTGTCCTTGCTGGCAGTTCAGCACTGCCCGTGGCTACTGTTCACCACCTCATAGCCCTTCTGCCAGGGACAGGCCAAGCAGCTCTGAGACTGCTTGAGAAAAATGCAGCAGTGGAATGGGGAGCGTGTGTAACTTGAATGTATTTGCAACACGTTTTTCACTTTGCTTTTCCTGGATTGTCTGAGGAGTGACTGGCATAATCAGACCTTTGTGGCTGACCTTTGCTTTTAGGAAGACTCACCCTTTTTACTTCTGTTCTTTGCTTTTTGGGTTATCTATTCCTTATTTTGTATAGTAGTTTTCTCTCTCCTTGACTGCTTATTTTCTTCTGAGTCTTCACAGAAAGGAGTTTATGCTTTCACAATCATACTTGTGGTAGTTGGTCTAACAGGAGATATCAGCACTACCAAGAGTACCACACGTGGATGCTTGTGCCACTATGGCTACAACATTGCTGTTGAGTTTATTCTGTCATTCTGCTTAGTTTTACTGTGGTCTTCTATAAGCACTTTCAGAATGTTCTTTTAAATTGGCTGGCTGGATCTGCTTTGTCTTCCTGAGCCTTTCTAATTCATTTATTTAGCCCTTTATTCATGTTTCCAAAACAAAACCCTGCAGTTGCTGTGTGCCCAAATGCTCCTCCTTGAGCCATTGCCACAAAACCACAAAGCCAGGCCTACAGTGAAAAGCTAGTGCAGTACAGGAGCAGTTCCAGTTGCTACGGAAGTGAAGTTTGGTCGTAGAAGAGGCAGTGTCAAGAGCTGGCAAGCTTTTGGTAGTGGGGTAGAAGGAGTAATTGGTACAGAGGAGTTTGGAGGAGAAAAATGGAGATGAGGAGTGACAGAGTTTGCAAGAGGTGACAGAGAATGAAGAATTAACAGTTTGGATTTGATACAGATACGGCAAAGTGCCACGCAGAAATTGCACAGAAGAGGAATTGTATTTCCAAGGGGTGAGCAAATGCTTAACTCAGAAAGGAACAGACAGAAACTGGTTTGATGGATGTAGTTTGTTTTGTAGTCCTGAAGAACTGCGTGCAGAATTCAGTTTAAAATTGCTGCTGAAGGCTGTGTGTGCAGCACGTGACTGAGCAGTTCCAGCCCTACCCGTGTAATGAGCTGCCTGAGCAGCAGATTAGCTTCTACTGTGCCAGCTGCTGTATAATAGGGCTAATTCATTACCCAAGGCCAAGTAATCACTCTCAATAGCAAGATTTAGAGGAGAGCCTATGACTTGCCTCATTGTGCTGCAAACTGCTGAGGATCACAGTGATAACTGACACCAAATGAAGAGTGGAAATAACCTCAGTTTGTTATGGGATGAAGAATAGAACTTCAGGTATTTCCAAAAGGAAATCATGTCTAAATCATCTATAGATTCCTTTTGGAAAATAATCTTGCAATGAACCTGAGACAGCAATCCCCTGTGCACAGTTCCTCTAAGCTGCATTGCCCCAGGGTTTGGGGATTCCCTCACTCCAGCTCCCTCCTCTGCTCTTGGCCAGCACCATTTACTGAGGCTGAATATGAATCTTTGGTGAAGGACAAAACTTTCTCTCAGTGCTTGCCAGAAACATAATCATGGGCCAGAAACATAATTCATCTCTGGGATGGGACAATGGCAAATTCTGCTGTGCATCTTGCTGGCAGTGCTGGAAGTGTTGGGGAGGAGATTTTGCTTGTGCATGTCACTGCTCCCAACATGTCGTGATCACTGCAGCCAGTGCTCTGTGCTGCCCAGTGTGCACCAAGCAGGATGCTGCCTGCTCATCATTGCAGGAGGCAGGATAGAACAGGGCATCTTCCAGCACGTCTCTGATATCCCACTCGGAAATCTTATCAGTTTGGAGGTGGGACCTGCCACATCTCAGAGATGGTACTCTACTGGAATAGGACAGGAGGTCTTCTGGCCACGTTGGAACACCATGAACAGGGAACCCACAGGCAGAGAGCACCAGCCGCAAGCAGCACATGAAAGGGGAAAGGGGCTGACAACTGCTGAATGCTACAGCTCTGGCTGAATGTTTTACTCAGGTCAGAGAACTTGATCACAGGACTTCACCCAGTGATGCTCAGCAGGTTCTTTATATCACAGTCTTATAAGCTCGCACTCATTCACTGTTCCTTTTGTGTGCCCAAGGGAGGACATTCCAGTCTGACCTGGGGAGTGCAGGGACAGTTGTCTCCCTCACGACCATGACCCCCAGGCATAGTGTTCCCTTGGTTACCCTCTCCAGGCGAAGAGCTGCGCCACCTGTATCTTACAGGATAGGCTCCTAGTTTGCAACCAAGCACAGGATTTCAGATACACAGATCACCCTGTTATGTCATTTGCATGGGATGTCAGATGGGAGCTGCCCACATCGTGGCAGCTCCTGGGCTGGCTGGCTGCTGGTGTACTTCCAGATCCTGAGGCACACGGGGAGCTGGGCTGCCCGAGACAGCAGCCAGCAGCTGCCACAGCTGCAGTGGCACGGAGCTCTCCTTGGGAAGGGCTCTTCTGCTACACTGTTCTGTTTTCCTGTCAGTTTGCACTGGGCTCAGAGTCTCTGCAGTCAGTTGGTCTCATCCCTTCCTCTGAGCTGACTATGAATAAGCTCATCCTTATGTCTGCCAGCGTGTGGCAGGTCACGGGAGGTGCTGGAGCAGCGAGCAGGGCTGATGAGAGGGGAACATTGAGTTCTAGGCATTGGATCTACTGCAGCATTGCAGCTCTTGAACTTACAGCTAAAAGACAGTGATTTTGGTGATACAYGGAACAAAGCCAGCTGTACTGAACAAAGCAGGTTTTTGCTGGGCAAGATGTGAATCTCTGCAAATGTCTCTTTTGTGATTCTAGAATCAGAAATACATGAGCAGGGATGGCTGTAGGCCCTGTGTTAGCACTGATTAGTGCTCTGTGTGTGTGTCCCTGATGTTTGCAGTGGTATTAGAGCCACAGGGCTGAGCCCCCTCCTCCCTTCTGCTGCCTTCCGGAGCTCCAATGCCCTTGCTGGRGTCAGAGCATGTGCCCTGACAGCCTGTGAAGAGCCACTCAGAAACTTCAGTGTGTTTCCACCCCAGARTCAGGCCTTGGAACAAACAAATCCCAACGTTCACTTCTGTGGTAGGGAATTTGCTTTTGCTTTCGGTGCTGGARGATCCAATGTTTGCCTATGATTAAAGGAGAGAGTTTGAAAACCCTGTACTCCTTCCTCCGCATGGACGGGAAGTGTTCTGGGGAGGTTAATGTGACTTGCTGTGCTCAGCCCTTCCCCTCCTTGGGCTGGTATGGGATGTTTCCTCCTCACCGTCAAGAGAGAGCCTCATACAGTCTTCTGCTTTTATCTTAACTCGGAGGATTCACACTTTAACCACGGTGCACCTTCATCCTCTCGGGCACACCCCACCTTTGGAAGAGTCAAAATCAATCTGAGCCATTAGTCCTTTACTTGAAAATAGTGGTGATTCTAACTACTGACCTTTTCCTTGCTCTGTGTGAGGGACATCTTGCAGGTTTTTGCACTGCTTGTTTCATCACCTCTGGGTGCTACCTTGCCTGGTGTGCACACTTGTACCCCCCCAGAGAAATGAAGCATTAGCACCATCAGAGAGCTGCCATGAGAGGTTCTGCCTGCCAGAGACAGCACTAGTGTCTTTTTAGGTCATGGTTTGTCATTGCTTCTCTGTTTGGATGGCATGCAAGCTCAAAGGGCAGATGCCCTCCAACTTCTTACAGTTTGAAATGCAATGCAGCTGAAATCCCTCCAAATACTTACTTTTTCCTTGTTTTTACTAATTTTAGCAAATAAGGTTACAACTTGGCTTCTGAAAGCCTGTACACCTAAGATGTCTAATTCTGCTCTGTGGAGACTAACGATTGTCTCTCTCTGTCACATAAAGTGTAACTGCTTCAGTTGTCTTATCAGAATATTTCTAAGGAGTACAATTGAATTGCTGTTCATCACATTGTAGGACACAATTTTTTCCTCTCTTGTAAGCTTTTTCCTTTATTTATGATGTTGCATTCCTTGGCAACTTCCATATTTTATTCTCAAGGTGGGAAATGTATTTATAACTAAATAAAATTTATGCATTCATAAATACATAAATTCTTCACTGTTGTTCATTTCCCCCTCTTTCTGCTAGGCTGGCGCTCCAGCAGTAGTAAGGCAATATATTCAGCTGAAGGAGTTAAATATATCACCCCAGAAAAGAGCAAGCCAGATCTGAAAGCTATTCCTGTAACACTAATTTTGATCGCAGCCCCATTTCCTGTCTAAAGACTTTTCTCTTTCAGTGGAGATYGTGGAATGTTACATTCATTACTTCTGCTCAGAGCATGCTGAGAAAATATCTTTCAGCTCCAGAGCTGTCTGAGCTGCTCTTAGGAGCACAGCCTGAGGAACAACAACCACAAGTTACAGCAAAGTTGCAGTTCTGTATATTGTTAAACAGTATTATTCTGAAGAAAATAGTACAGTGAAGTGTGTTGCCATGGTGTAGCAGAATGTGATTAATTAGGCACTAGATCCAATATGTTTAAGCATGCAAGACAACTACTAAAGTCGGCCCAAAACCAAGATAACCTCTCAGATTTCCCTCAAATAAAGCAGGTTTTATTTTTCTTCACATGGTGAGATCCTGCAGCTGTGCAAAATTTACAAAAAAAATTCCTTTTGTAATCAGACCAACTTTTTTCCCTTAATCCGGTCAAGTACGGAAACTTGGAATGAACAACACAGAGCTGCTGTGGCAGGAGCACCACTGCACTGCTGACCCCTCTGAAGTGCCAGTGAGACCGGGGCAGACAGACACTGGTCTGTGGGGGCTGCACAGGAGGGCAGCATGTGTGCAGATGCCACAGGCACAGCAATCCTGTAGATCCCAGGCTGCTGAGAAGCTTCCACTGCTCCAATTCAGCAACAGGCATAGAAATATTTAGAGCTGTGTGAAGGATGTTTGGGCTGTGACAGGTGAAGACCTATGGCAACAGTGGAGACCTGAACTGCTCTGGCCTCCCCTTCAACCCTCCTGTGCCTCCTTAACCCTGTCTGCACTCAGCAGCAGCCCCATGATGGCCCTCTTGAACCTCCCTCCATGCACTGGTCCAGCTCTCATCATTGATGTTTTCCTAGGATAGCTTTTGTGTGGGGTGATCTTACGAGGCCACCGAGCACCAGAGCCTGTTCAGAGTGAATGTTGAGGGTGGGCAGAAGGGCCAGACCCTGCTGTCAGCCACCTCAGTGCCGCCCCTGGGGTTTTCCCCAGTGGTTGCAGCAGCCTGATCTCCAGGAATGCTGGGTACGTCCCATGCTTCTCTGGATGGGGGCTGAAGCAGTTTGAGCACACAGATCGAAAGATGTTACAGATGGCACCAGAGCCAGGCTGGTCACTAACATGTAGGTGTGCTATCTCCACCTCCTGAGGGAGGTATTCAGCCCTTCTGTACAGACGATGCAAGAGATGCTGATTTCTCCAAAGGGGATGAGTGTTGGTTTACGCTTAGCAAGAGCTGCCCAGAACTCAGCAGTGGAAAAGGCCAACTCCTGCGGTGGTGTGAGCGAGGGCTTCTCCTGGCAGCAGCCATGCGTGATGGGGGCTGTGTGTGTTTGGTGTCCACTGGCTCATTTGTAGTCTCCAGGAGAGGACTAACCACCTGCGGCAGGTGAGGAGCTCAAGGGCAGGAACTGGTAGACGTGGCTTCAATTTCTTCTTCTCTGCGTGGAGTCCAGCATCACATACTTCCTCAGAGAGCATGTGAACTGCTGGGCTGTGCTGTGACCGTCCTAGTGCCCCAGGGAGCCATCAGAAGTGCCAGCACAGGATGTCCAGGGGGATAGCAGGTTTCTCATAAGCTTCAAGGATTGTTCTTGCTGTGGTGTTCCAGTGTGGACAGGTTAGCAGCCTTGAGGCAGGAACTTCTCAGTCCAACATGCAGACAGTGAAGAACAAGTTCATCTTTATTTCAAAAAGAAAAAGCACTCAGATTCCTTTATGGCCAACTGAGGAACTTCTGAGGTCAGACTCTCCCAGTGCTTTTTCAGATGTGCAGGCTGAAGGAGGTGGGTTGTCATTTTCTCCCTGGTGATCAGAGAGCACCAGCCCACCTGACTCGGCTGTGGGCACCTGCTCAGCTGAGGTCTGCAGTCCTGAGTGGAGGCAAGACTTTTGAGCAGCTCTGCCTGTGGATGTACTTGTGCTCAAACACACTGTATGGCAATCCTCACAAGGAGCTGCACTGAGATGTAGTTTTCATGTCTTGCCAAGCTGTTCTTCTCTTGCTAAGTCAGAGAGCAGGAACTTGGGACTGTTGTTATCAATCTGYTGTTTGAATTCAGCATCTGTTCTGCATTGTCCTGTTTCTTTCCTAGGCATGAGGCCAAGGTTTGGTGTCCAGGAAGTGGGACCTGCCTGCAAATGCAGGGCTGTGCTCAGGCTCCCCGTTCAGGCTCCAGAAACAAGGATGCTGCAGCAGAGCAGGAAGGTGCAAATACGATTTTTACAAGCCAGAAAGGGGCTCTTGTGTTTGAATTAAATTTTCCCAGAATTAAGTACATCTTTTTTCCCCATCTTGTTTCTCTCTGAGCCCAACACAAGCGTTCAGGCAGCTGGGTGCAGCCTCACAGATGTCAAAGAGAGGTTGGCCTGGGTCTTCATGGGAAGTCTCAGAAGGCAGTACAGACAGTGAGGTGCCCTGAGCAGGACAAGCTCCTGACAGAAGGGACCCTGTAGGAGCTTGGTGCTTTGGATAATATCAAGAGAGTGTTTCCATGACTTCTGGATTAGCTGTACCAAAAGCTGTGCTGCAATATTTGTTTTTTCCTGCTCTCCATGGGATAGCAGCTTGTTACCTGGAGATTTCCTCTTGYGGACACTCTCAGATGCTGCAGACACGTGTGTGCTGCAGTGCCTGAGAGCTTTGGCAGAGACCTCTCTGCCCAGCATACTTAGTACAGATCCAAGGCCATTGATCTGCAGAATCCTTTGAATAATCTAGCACTGGCTTGTATCCGTGATCCCATTGACCTGAGTTTTATCAGKTCTTCTCAAAAACAACAACCTCATGTCTGTGTCAGTAAAGAGCATTCATTTTTTACCGGCATTTCTGGAGATCTGATGGACCAGGCTAGAAGGTTGTCTGGCTTCATGATTCAGAGTGGGTTGGAAAAGTGCTCTTGCATTTGGCTTATGGATGGAGGTCTGGATGCAAGGGAAACATGACTGATATGAGAAGGGATTGATGAACAAATTTGAACCCCGGCCTTCCACACATCTTTGGAAATGGTCTGGTTTGGGTGTCTGCAGGGAGCTGTTACTGGTTTGGCTGGTCGTAATTGAATCACTTGTATTTGTTCTTCAATACTAGGATCAAGAAAAAGTAAAACCCACATCATGGTGGTATCCAGAGCCTTACTGCCAATCACTGTCAGTCTAAATTGTTGCTGTTACATCTCAGCCCAGTACCCTCATACTAAATTTCCTTCCAGAGAACAGAAATGAGGCAGAGTTAAGAAGTTTCTCAGTAATCATGTAAGTCAAGCACCACAGACCTGTGGAAGAAAATGATTTGTGATAATAGTATTAAAGATTTCATTGTGAATGCCATCAGAAAGCTTGCATCATCCCCACCCCAATTCTTAACTTTCAGCTCCAAGTGTTGACCTTTGCTTAGTAGCATTTTCTTATATTAGATTTTATTTTCTTTCTAATACATGATGTCATACTTCAAATATCAAAACTTGATATTTTTGTATCAAGTGCCTATATTCCAAGCCATCTCACGGTGGAATGTCAGCATAGTGTAATCTTTGGAAACGGCTGCTGAGGGTACATACGTGTACCTCATACTCTAGTCACAGGCTCACTCCTTTGCTTTGGAAAGGCTCAATAATACCTATATCCTTCTTATAAACAGTTATCTGGTATTTTCTTAAAGAAGTTGAACCTTTACTTTGGCTTCAATACCCCCTGTATCCTGAATCTTCCCTTCTGCAAGTTAAATTCATTTTTCTCCTGTGAGGGATGAGAAAATAAACCACCCTTTTTCTTTTCAGCAGATTGATGACATATCTGAGACACTGCCCTCCCATTCATTTCTGCCCTACATTATACTACTTTTTCCTTTCAGATAATTTTTTTCTAGATCTCTGGTTTTTACTTTCTTTTGGACTAGATAGTTTGTTCATATCTTATAGATTGAAGCTCAAAACTTGACAGGTAGCTCCAGCTGAGGTCTTGCCCAGTCCATGTCTCTCAGGCTTAGGGTATCTCAGGCTCCCTTGTTTTCCTTCCCAGTAAGCTATGTCTCTCTAGGAGAGTGTACCACTGCTGACACCTCTACAGCCCCACTTTCCCACACACATGCAGGGGACCACATTGATTTAACACATATATCCTGGACAAAATTACACAGGCTTTTAATTATACCCTTGTTAACCTGCTCTGGGTCCTTAAAAAAATTGTTAAATAATTTATTCATTTGTTTTTCTAGGAACTGGAGTTCAAGGAGCTGTTCCACAACTGTGTCCTTCTTTTCCCATTTCTCCGAGCTAGACAATATCTGTGTTGCCAGAATTCTCCCTCCCTGATTTTCCATGAATCCTCAGAGAAGATTAGCAAATATTCTGAGATTTATGAGCCAGTTCTTCAAAAGTCTTAGAATGAAACTATCAGTGTTCKCTAACTTATTCTTTCCCTATTGCAGACTGAGATCTTTGTTGTTGGTGTTAACAGTGACAGCTACTTGATGATGGATGACTTCTTTATTAACAAATTAATATCGGGAACATGGTCATCCAAGGGTWGCTCTTGTCTGCTGAGCTCCAACTGGTTCTTTTACTTGGTCTTCCTCTTAATATACATTTATAGAATATTTCCTGTTGCTGTTAATGCTTTTCTGCTGATTTTATCTGCTTTTGCACCTACACTTCTGTACTTGTCATAAAAATAACTGGCAGGTTTTTCCAATTTAAAATTCATTCCCTTACATGCCTAGTACCAAGCACAAAGGCTTCCCAGTCCCAATGACTTCTCATGTTTTCATATTACAGTTATTCAAATTCACTGATGCAGTTACAGGTAATTATATCCTGTAATGGACATAAGAGGAAAATAGATATTAAAATGCCCAATTCCATAAACAAGATTAACTTGCTAGGTGTAGAGCAATCAAACTGGTAGATTTTCTTTATGTGCTTTAGGAGCACAGTTTGATGAATCTGGAGTATGCAGCAGATCACGGTGTCTGGACCATGTTGGAAATGCATCCTCATGGTGGGATAGTCCCAGGGATTCAGGTGCCAGCCATTCTCCGAATGAGTACACTGTTCTCTGCTCTGTGATGAGCTTTATCTGTAATGGCAATGAGTCATACAGTCTKGGTGCCTCTGGTGTCCTTGGTATAGCTGCAGGAACTCAAAGCCAAAATTACATTTCTACTTTGTTGTTGTGGTACTATGCAATTTCTCTGCTTGCTCATTCTGTAGGTAGCATGCTCAGACTGGAGCTCTCTTGTCTGCAAACAGCAAAGTTGTGAATTACACAGAAATAATGATATTTGGGGGTGAGGTCAGCAATGAATTCTGTACTTCTGTGTCTCATCCCGTGTCAAAAGGTGATAGTGCAGTCACATATTTCATCAGTGGTGCACATCACTGACTAGCAGGTCACCAACAGAAGAACTAGGCTTAAAAAGAAAGGGAACCTCAGGTGATGTGTCCAGATTGTAGTTTACAACCTGGACTGCTGTTTCCAGGGTCTGTGGAAGTCCTGCCAGGAGCAACCACCACCTCCTAGGAAAACGTCCGTGTTTCCTAGGCACACCACCAAGGTTGAATAAGAACTTCCTCTGTCCTTTTTTGTTTCATAAACAGATTTGAGCTGATGCAAAAATACATCCTCGTAGACATGCAACTGACAGTTTGAAGTCTGGTAAAGTCCCCGGAAGGGCATTGAGGGTCTAGAAGAGAAACATGGCAGTTTTAAAATGGCCAGTTTATTCATCTTCTTTAAACCGGTGTTGGTGGGATAAGGGACTGACTGGGAGAAGAGAGGGGGTAGAGGGAACCCAGTGACACTCACTGTGTTCTTCCGACGATGTTCAGTTACTGCATGGGCCTATTAAAATTCATCAATAACTTTTTCCAGAGGTTTCTCCCCTGCTGGCTCTTTTGGGGGCTGTTTTCTCCTACTTGCATTTTTTCTAAGCTGAATATTGAGTTGATATTTCCTGTGTGTTTCTGCCTGCTCCATTTTTCTGCACACGTCTGACTGATCTGCAGTTGGTCATCTCCCACCAATAGGTCTCCTGCTCAGCTGCCACTGCTGTCCCCCAGCACTTKCCTTGAGGTCTGCCTTCACCACCCCTCATGTCTGCAGTCATCTCCACCATTGGCAGTGTGCTGCCTTAAAAGTTATTCTTGTATATGGACCATCCCAGGACTGAATGAATTTCACTGCATGTGGTGACCTGGGTATTCTTCTTCTCAGATGAAATGTTTCTATGGTGGAGTTTCATTAAAAAGAGATAAACTGGGCAAATGAGATCTGAGCTCCCTTCAGCGTGTAGAGTGGCGGGACCAGTAGCTATTAGGATAAGAAATAGGTTTTTTACCTCAGAGGTAGGCCACTAATTAGAAGGTAAACATGAACAAACCCTTTAATTTCAGCCAGACATAAGAGGCATTCACTTCACCGAGGACTGTCCAAACCAGAGAGGCCAGAAGAAGGAGCAAAGCCACTGTGCAGGAGTACTGARGAGGGGACAGCAGCTGCAGAGAGCACTTGGTGGTGATGGATACATGTGAACCAGCTCGGTCCTTTCCAGGAGCACGGGGAAGAGGGGACCCAGTGGCTCTTGCAGAGCTTTGGAGACCCTTTAGTGCTCTGCCCACAAAGGGCATCTTCAGGGTGCTGCATTACCCAGGCGTYGCATACTGGTTGGCCTTGATCTTAGGCATGCTCTGGTGCCAGCAAATGGCTTTGATGTGGCTGTCCAGACCTTCCTGTGGGAGAGGATTGAGGCAGCCAGGCAGACATACTTGGCGTCGTGCTCAGCATGTCCTACCTGAGTGACCTSCAGACTCACTGAGTCTGTTGAAGAAGAAGAATTTTTCCCTAGCAACATCTCAGTCTTCTGTCAGGCTACAAAGGCAGCCCCACACTTGGCATATTTAGAGAAGGAGACCCTGGAAAAATGCTGCAGATGCAGTAAGCACTGGTGTCAGTAGGGCTCTCCCTGCAGGATGCACCTGCTGAGGCCGGCAGGAGTTTGCGTCTCGGCTGCGAAGGGGACCAAGCATTGTGCACTGCACCTAAAGCCCCCCATGAGCCACCCTGTCCTGCCAGCAGGGACGGGCATATGGCCCTGCTCTCGGAGCAGCAGTGGCTGCCCGTCCATCTGCCTGTCTGTCCATCTGTCTGTCTCACCACAGCAGTGGGCAGACGGGGGTCCAGCGTGAGCTACGGCTCTGTGCTGGGGCTCCTGCAGCCTCTTTCAGGCTTACCACGTTGTGAGAATGGCCTTCCTCCCGTGCCTTATTTTGTTGTTTGTTTGTTTGCTCATTTATTAAGATTTGTAGCAGCAGCAAAAATAAAAAATAGCAGTGGTGCATTTGTGTGAGTGTATTGTGCTGCATAGTTACAGGCACAACAGTCACATTCCCCACGCCTGAGAGAGGTTACAAGGGAGGGCGCAGGAATGTGCATCTGGCAGCACTTTGTATCTTGGCCATTTCATTGCTCTCTCTGCATCTTAGGTTTCCAAAGTTTTGGCCATGGAGGTCCTTTTAATCCAGGGAACATTTCCTCTGCAGGGAAACACCATTCAAGAAAAGTTGAGGCTGTTTGTAAATAAAAGGTTTCCATCCAGACTGCCTGCAAAAGCAGCAAGGAGTGTTATGTGGGGATCTACCCAACCACAGCAACAGGGGGAAGCAAATTTCATTCTAAAGTAGAGGAAAATGTAGCTGTAATATGCCAAAACATTAATAGCTTTGCTTAAGACCTCAGGCCAGGAACAGAATCTGAGTTAACTATTCCAGTTTTATTTAAATTGCATAGGTTTTGGAATGGGATGAACTTTAAGGTCCCTTCCAAGCTGAAGCATTCTGTGATTCTACAATAAATACAGACAACTAATGGGGGTTATTCTTTGGACACTCTCAGAATGTCCTTTTATTAACTTCTCTCAAGAAGGAGAATACACTAGCTCTGGAGATCTGACCAGAAACTTATCTACTATGCTTTTACTTGCTTTTCTAACTTACAGATGTGTTACTTGCTCCAAAATGTTTCTGTAAATATAGRTTTTTGGCAGATGACTGCAGCAGAGGTTGCTCTGCTGTGCATGCTTGTGTGTGCACCTGGGAGAGAGTTTCTATATTTTAAGGTACAATCTCTTCCTTCCTAAAAGGACACTAATTATTAGTTGTTATGAAGTGATTTTATTGTGTCTGGGAAACTGCAGAACACAGCAGTAGAATTAGGCTTGTTAAAACCCTAGTGTTCTTTGAGAAACGAAGCACGTGAACGCATGCCYTGGCACAGCCAGGAGAGAGGATGCTGAGATTACATTGTTTGGAATTGCATCCAATTACCGGAATTGCAGAAGATGCTGCAGGAAGATAGGATGCTGTGATTCCTGGGAGCTATGGAGCACACTGGGGGTTGCCATGCTGCCAGGAGCACCAGGGTCAGCAGAGGGGTCAGCAAATGGCCGGGCAGCCCACAGGAGCCCACAGGGAGCCAAGGGCCTCTTGCCCACATGTCCGGGAGGGATTTTATTCAAAGGATCAGAAGAGCGATGCACAGTGTAGTGCAACGCAGAAAATCCATGCATGAGGTCACGAACAGACCTGGAAGAACTGCAGAGCAAGCAAGGTTCAGGCTTCTTTACCACCTCTTCTCATTTCTGCTAAGCTTCTATTCAACTTTTGTCCTATTTAAATAGATACTTAGAATCATAGAACAATTAAGTTAGGAAAAGACCTCCAGGATCATCAAGTCCTAACTTTGACCGAGTACCGCCATGCCCACCAAACTGTATCGTGAAGTGTCACATCTATTCATTTCTTGAACCCATCCAGGGACAGTGACTCYACCACTGCCCTGGGCAGCCTGTTCCAATGCTTAATCAGTCTTTCAGTAAAATATTTTTCTTATATCCAACCTGAAACTCCAATAGTGTAACCTGAGGCCACTTCTCCTTATCCAATCACATTTGTCTTCCTRTAAACCCCTGTGGCATTCTTTGAGGCTCGTCATGTCAGGACGAGGTATGGCACATCCCCATGAAGACCGGAGTGACTTGGGGCTCCCTTGCAGTTCTCTGTGCATGCAGTTGGTAGCTTGCTGCAATGTCTTACGAAATACCAAAGCCTGACACTGCATCCAGTCCGAAGAAGCCATCAGTGCTTCTTGGCCCTGGTCAGAGGGAGTGGACACTGCAGACAGGTGAGGGCCTGGGGCTTCATCCTGGGTTGGTGAGAGTTGTATCAGCGCAGGTAGAGAGGGCACTTAGCCAGGCTGAGCTTCCCATAGGGCACAAGCTGGAGGCCCCACGTTAAAACATTTGGCATTATTCCCAGATGTTCCATTTCTCCAAACCCAGCTGYACTCAGAGACACAAGAATTCCAGAAGGCAGCCATGCTGCCCAGCTCTCTGTTTGCCCTCAAGCCTGCTGTGGATGACTTTTCTGCTCCCCTTTTCCATGCCACAGCCCAGGAAGAGGGGTCAGACAGCAAATTTAAGTGTCTGTGGGAAGTTTCTTTYTTTAACTGCTTACAGTCACCCTTTCAGGGCAAAGCACCTGGAGCAAGCACCATGCCCCCGGCTTCCCTGGCTGCTTCTCAGGCCTCTGACCATCTAGCTGATGTGCCACGCTCTGCAGTCACTCGGGGAGGGATTTGTCCCCACAGCAGGTCATTTCAAACTGTAGACAAGCAGTAATGCTGCAGCTGGCCTGATCTGGACTTGTGACTCTCTGTGCTTCAAGGGGTGATTCTAACAGCACAAGGTTTGCTCAACAACGGCCCTGTTGTCCCCAGATGCCCAGGACAACACAGCCCTTCAGAGCACTTAGCCCTGCTCTGCCTCATACCAGATGCTGGTGTCAGAGGTGGAGTTGCACATCCATCCTGAGAAGCGTGAGGCTTGTAAAAAAACTTGTCTACCCCAGGTTTCCCACAGCAGAGTCTCAGGCATCCGATTTGGGGGAAAAAATAACTTAATAATTGAGTGGTACAGCAGTAGGAACAGCTCTGGAGAGAGACCTCGAACAGAGGAATCCCTGGGCTTTTAAAAGCTTACAATCTACATACCCATTGCAATGATTATTTTTGGGTCCAGATTCTCTTGCTGCTCTTTGGCTCCTGCAGAGTCCTGGGGTGACCAATCACCCCCTGCCTGGCCCTGCAGGGCCTGAGCCCTTGGTCAGGCAAAGGGTCAGTGTCCATTCCTGGCCACTTGCCCGGGGCTCCAGCCATTCTCCCGCCCCCAGCACAAACCTGCAGCTCCCACCACAGCTCCGCCTGCAGCACTGTGCGCCCTGGGGGTTCCACAGTGAAGGGAGGAGGGCTCCTGCCTGCTCCTGGGCTGCTCTGACACAGGACATATCCAGCCCAGGGTTCTTTGATGGCTGGCACTTGCATCATTCCCAGTCTTTCACCTTCTTCTACCAATTCCTACCCTACCAAGCTATGGTGTGATAACTCCTGCTTGGGGAGGCCTTAGTATCCAGGAGAGCTGGTTCATGGCAGCCTGTGGCAGAGCTTTGGGTCTCCATTCCCATTGAGGGGATGGGGCTGTGACCCAAGTAGTTCATGTCAAACTCTGTCATATCCGAGTGGACTGAGTATACACAGCAGCATGCAGAGCTTTGGAATAGAAACACGAAACTGTGCTCATGGCAGCTCTGGACCTCTTGAAAAATCTGCTTTGTCCCAGCTGGCCACATCCTTTTATTTTGAGACATTGTGGTAGGGAGTCAGCATGGCTTCATTTTCTGATGGCAGAAAGGTAGCAGGGCRGAGCACTCAGTGCGCTGCTTGTTGGTAACCCAAGCTGGCTGTGTTCTGGCAGATGAACCATGCCTAGACCTCCAGATCCCATACCCACTCTGGTAGTTAGCAAATTAGATTCCARATATTAACTCTCTGAACATCAAGAAACTTTGGTGAGGAATGGGAGAGTGCTAACTTCAGTATTTCTTTTGGGGAAGAAGGAAAAAGACTACAGGTAATACAGAAAAAMTCCTTGACTGCTACAGGGAAACTGGCTGGTGGGAGGGATTGCTCTTTGTTTCAGGGAGGCAGTTGGACACAGATGTGGTTGGGAAAAGGTAAGAGGTACCAGCCTAGTCCTTCCTGGCATTCTTGCACTGGACTTTTAACTTCTGTATAGTTCATATGCTGACTTCCCACAAGGGTCTCCAAGGCCACGTGTTGATGCTCAAATCTGCCTCTCTTCAGTACCTGTTTCTTAARCAAGACAGACTGCAGTCATCAGTCAGGGCATGGACAGACAAATGTGGTCACCAGCTGTCTGTTTGACTGGTTCCTTGAATCTTCTTACCCTTCACTGGTTTCCTTCCTTCCCCCACCTTTGCTTCTTTCTCTACYCATCTACTCCTAACCATCCTTGTATTGTATGATATCTCTTTCCCTGMATCCCACTATCAGTCTGTTCCATGGTCTAGAGAGTCTTTCCCATGGCTCACTGTTACGGTTTTCACCCTGGACCATGGGCCCAATGGCTCTCACCACAAGGGTGCCTCCACACAGGTGCTGTGTTTGTGGGATTAGGTTATCTCAATTCCCATTGTTGTCCCTCTGTGTTCTGTTTCCATTCCTCTGTGCTCCACTGTGTGTGGATTTGGGCTCTTCATAGACTCACGGATTCCCTAAGGGTAGAAAAGCCCTCTAAGATCATCAAGTCCAACCGTTAACCCAGTGCTGCCAAGTCCAGCACTGAACCATGTCCCTAAGCACCACATCTACAAATTTTCTGAGCATTTCCAGGGACAGTGATTCTACCACTTCCCTTGGCAACCTCTTCTAATGCCTGACCACTCTTTCAGTGAAGAAAATTCTCCTAATGTCACAGCAATCTGTCTACTTGACCCCTCGTTGGCCTTTTGAGGCCGTGCTGTAGAAGCTCCACCCAGTAGTGCCAGCTCCTTTCTGCTGCCCAGTGTGGCCACCCACAGCTTCTTTCCTGTCCAGGCTCAGTCTGGCCATGACCTGTCCATGCATGGCTCGGCTGGATACAGGAGAGGGGCTGCTCAAAGGAAACTGGACAGATTTGTCCATGAAGTGATTTGTTGTCTATTAGCACAGAAAGGAAAGACAATCGTGTTTTGCTGGGGGTGATTCCTGAGCTCCTTGTGAGTGCATTATCCTTGCAGGGAGGCCCATGTGCATGCAGCCATGGTCACTGTGTTCTAAATAGGCTTTCTCAGAACAGACACTACTCTCATCTGGCTGTCTGTGGTCCTTGGCACCTGGTGAGAGGGTGGTACTTCATTTCCCCTTTCTTGGTTGCTCTTTCAGTCCCACGTCTCTACACCTTTGTCAGAAAGTGCTGAATGCTGTCACCCCCTGAGAACATACAGAGAAAGGAGCACAGGAAAGGGAGCAGGGCTCAGACAGARCAAGAGGCAAGAAGGCTGGCAGCTGGGCTGTCCTTTGCAGGCTGCTCTCACTCTCTTGCACTCTTGCCACTCCCCAAATCCCTGCTGTCAAAGGCTTTTTATTGTCCTTCTTGCTAACCACCCTCCTCAAATCAGGGCCCCACTCCCATGCTCTTTCCCCACACTGAATCTCAACCCTGCCATTTTTCTTATCCTTCCTACTTCTTACACCTGCCTAGCTTCCCTCCTCAGCCAAAACCCACTGATAGCTATTGCCAGGCACTCCCTGAGCTGTTGCTTTGTCAGGGAGTGAGCATCGTCTGTGGTAGGATCTGGACCAGGCCTGGTGCCAGGAGTCCCACGTGACCTGCTGCAGGGGCCAGGCTCAGCTGCAGCTCAGTGCTGTGACTTCTCCCAGTCTGGCACATGGCTCTGTGCACTAGGCACATATTGGGAAGGAAGGGAGAGGACTGAGCTGTACTGCAGTTACTCAGATTTTTCACTTCTGGTTTGACAGACCCTGTTTTGAAGGGGTCAAGGTGGGATTCAGAGGTCAGAGCATTTCTCTTCCCACCCATTTTGGTTTCTCACACAGCACTGAGGCAGAAAACATCACGCAGTCTGCCTCCCTGGGTCATGTATCCTTCAGAAACAGTTTGTTTTTCTCTCATTTATGGTACTGGCAGAGAAAAGTATACTAGTCCTAGAAGGCTCATTCTCTGGTAACACAGTGCTATTCATGTGTATTACCTTAAAGCAGAGTCTTAGGCACATGTCTGTGCCACAGTGAGGGACCTGGATGGGAGAGGAGGGAGGCTTATGGCAGCTGTGGATCTGGCTGGAGACCAGGCAGAGCTGGGTGGGAAGCATACATGCTGTGTTCCAGAGCCAAACGAGAAAGAGAGGGGTGTGGAGCTGTGGGAGAGCTGGCCACAAGGTCCTCCTGGTCACAGGCACAATGGGTTGGTAGGAAGGTGGCAGAGATGGCATCCAAGGAAGATGCCATCCGAGGAAACAGCAGCTGCATGGAGATACTGAAGTTGTTTAGGAAGGAGTGAAGCAGAGTGGCATGGCACAGAGGAAGCTTATTAGAACAAGTTGACTTTTTTAAGACTGGGAWAAATGAGAGCTGCCCTGCTAGACTGGAGTGGGGTAGGTGCTGGGCATAGTTAAGCCCACAGCTTCAGCCCATCAGCACTCTGAGATGCACTGACCCTCGGCACAGGCAAGGGGACTGTCCTTTGTGGGGGCGAGAGCTGGTGTTGCAGGAGGCTGGAACCAAGGCCTGTGCCCGGAGCAGAGGAATGGCACTGCTGGGGCTTCAGGGCTGGAGGGCAGTGGCATGGACAGTGCGGTACCCACAGGGCCACCCAGGGAGGGTGACTTGTCCCCAGCAGGATGTGCCATCCTATTCAGCCCAAGGGGAGCTGTGCTGGTTGCCATGACAACCAAGACTGATCATATGACCCGTTCCACTTTCTATATATAAATCTGTTTCACACAATRTATGTGACTCCATGGAAACCCAAATGTTGAGCAAGGAAGATTGCATAAAAATGAACAAAATACAGAATGACTCAAAGTACAAGGGAGAGGGAGGCTGCGGGTAGTGCTGAGGGGTTTGTGGGTGCCCCAGGCTTTCCCCTGAGCCAGGGCACAGGCTGGTGCAGGCATCAGCTGAAGTCAAACACAGACCCCACTTCTTTGAGTGCACCATACAGCACCTTCGAGTACCTAAAGGGGCTCCAGGACAGCTAGAGAAGGACTTTGGRGAAGGGCCTGGAGTGACAAAGAGCAGGTTTCTATTAGCTATTAGGAAGAAATTCTTCCCTGTGAGGGTGGTGAGGCCCTGGCACAGGTTGCCCAGAGAAACTTTGGCTGCCCCATCCCTGGAAGTGTTCAAGGCCAGGTTGGGCAGGGTTTGGAGCAGCCTGGGGTAGTGGAGGGTGTCCTGCCCATGGCAGGAGGGTGGAATGCGATGAGCTTTGGGGTCCCTTCCAACCCAAACCATTCTGTGATTCTGTGGTTCTGCCTTTTCTGCACCATACCCTAGGAATGACACACACCTTTTCCAAGTTCGTACAAACTGAAGTTAGACAGAAACATAAGCTCAGTATTGTCAGTGCAGAGCACGCCGTTCCCCACAGGACAGAGGCGGTGCTGGGGCAGATTCATGCTGTGGCAGTTTTTACCTGCTGTGTCCTTGCGTTGCTCCTTGCAGGGAGTTTCCCCTGCATAGTTTGCCCATCCTTCTTTTGCCAGTGATCCTCCAGCACTGGGCAGGACACTGCAGGGCAGCTGCTGGTCTGGGCACTGTGGCCTTTCCTTGTGCTGCTGGGTCTGCAGCAGAGGCAAGTGTGACTGGGCAGGTGACAGCAGCAGGTGAGTGTGGTGACACTGCACTCCGGCCCTTTCCCACAGCCAGAGGCTCCTCTTCAGTTGCTTCAAGGCTGCATGCTCTACTGAAATAGRATAATAAAATCACAGGAGAATTTAAATTGGAAGGGATTTTTGAACGTCTCTGGTCTGATCCCTCGTTTAGAGTTAGATCAGGTTGCTCAAGGCCTGAATTTGTGGGTTTTGGATTGTTTTGCTTTCCCTGGGGTTGTGTGTTGAGAATTGCTCCTGGTCTGAGCTCTTCTGGAGCATGGTGCAAGCCAACACATCTTCAGGGAGCTCAGGCTTGTAAATGCACAGATGTTTCCTCCCCAGGATCCCTCTGAARGAGAATGGGGATTTCCTGCAGCTTGAAAATGGGAAGTCATTTTCCTCTATTGACCAAGGCAGAACTTGCCTCAGGGTCAAGTCATCCTGGATTCAACTGATGTGTCACTCCCTGTTGCCTCACTTCGCTGCATAAAACCCTTTTTGGCTTTTTTCTGCCACTGGGAGGGGATCACAATGCCAAGTACTCCTCCAAAGCAACAGAATGAGTTTGGCTGCTGCTAACTTGATCAAGTAGACCAAGAAAGAAAAGAAAAAGAGTCAGAAAGTCGGAAGAGGTGGAATGGGAGAAGCACCCATCACCTCCCTCCTGGCTATGCTGTGCTGTTCTGAGCTGGCTTACCCAGACAGCAAGTGTCAGGGCTCTGACAGGCAGGCGCTGGCTGCTGCTCTTCTTCGCATGAAGCATCCAGAATGTCTGACCCAGTTGTCCTTCTCTTGAGAGGTGCTTCTAGACTATCTGTGCTTAGCAGCACACAGAAGAAACACTGTTTCCTGGTGATGCTGTGGGGACAACCTGCCCACGCAGGTTGTCGTCTTCTTGACATCCCTGGCCCAGTGCCCATGGATGCAGAGGAAGAGGCACAGGTAATGGTCAGGTTCGTGTGCTCTGACCTAAACAGCAAATCTTTCTGCCTCTTGTCAGTGCTGCTGTCGTGGACAAAGTGAGTTAACCCCATAGATCTGTTTGTATTCCACATGCTTGCCTTTGCCACGTCTCTGTCATGTGGTTTGGTGCTGAAGAGCTCCAGTGCCCTTTCTGCTTTGAGATGTCTTTTGCATTTGCTGCTCATTTCTGTGTCTTCTCTGCTGTGCACATATCAGAAAAATTCCATCCCCGTATTTCTGCAGACAGCAAATGAAAACCATCATTTGTCATGTAGAACAAGACCTGTTGGGTGGCTGGCTCTTGCCTACCCCTGTGTGTTCCCCTGCTACCTGGAATTCTGATCCTAGGAAATCTCGTGCGAGAGAAGTGCTTGTGTTGCTGGATTTGAATGTTTTGAGAGACCCTTTGATCCCTTTTCCAGGCATCAAATACAGATGCAGGAGGATTTAACTGGGGTCACACGTTCTCTGCTCACATTGTTCAGGTTTCCTGTTTCCTCAACAGTGTATTGCAGACATCCTTTTTGGGTCCAGATCTGCCTGCCCACCACCATGGTGACAGCAGCTGGTGACACTTCCAGAAGTGATTGTGAGGGGAGTGGCCTGAGCACGTCTGAGCTCAAAGGCACTGTGGGTGTTGGAAGATTTGGAAAGCAGAAGAGATTGCAAGTCCACCCAGCCTGAGCTGGGGCAGGGATGTCAGGGTCCTGGCTTTTTCTCTTATTGGAATAGAGCAGAACTTCTAGAAAGAGGCACTTAATCTTGATGGAGGAACTACAAGAAGTGCACAGCTCCCTGGTAAGCCATTCCACTTGATGCTTACACTCATGATTGGCAGATTCTTTTCAATCCAAGCCTGTTAGTTTCAACTTCCAGTCCCTGCCTGCTGCTCTCTCTTTGCTGGTTCGCAATACTCTCTGCTGATGGGGAACCTCTTATCCATGCAAACGTCCTCTATTGTGATTTAGAAATTCTGTTCTCAGAAGTTATCCTGGCAATAATTCTTCTAAAATAGGAACAAGAAATCAAAGTAATAGTCTAGTCTTGCTGATCTGTCTAAGGAAGAGGTGCATCTAGGCACAGGGAGCTCTAAGCACTTTCCTTGTTCCATGTGGCTAGGCACAGGGTGTGCCCTGATTGGAGCTGGGTTTGGGGGAGCTCTAGAGCCTGTCTGTTGGTGCTGTGCCAGATGTAGAGCTATGCCAGATGTGGAGCCAGTCTCTTGAACACCATCTGCCCATCGCCTCTACTCCCTGTGCATCTCATGGCCCTGTCCTTGCTATGTCCCAGCAGCAGGATTGCCTGTCATCATATGCCAGGTTAACCCAAACTTCTCCCGTATGGGTGTACAAACATGGTCCCAGTTTAACTGTGCTGATGCAAGAAGAAGAGACTGCAGATGGCCTGGCTGAGACAGGGTTGTGTCTGCCAAGCAAAATAGAGCAAGAAAATCTCTCCTTTTCCTCAGATCTCCTGTTTCAGCATAGAAGGGATGATGTGCTACCCCTATGGCCTCTCTGGCACTCTGATTTCTGAAAGGATGTGTTGCTGAGTGTGCCAAAACTATGAGGYACTTAATCTGTTAGCATTGTAAAGCCCACGCCCATGTGCATCTATCGCAAATCCCATCATCCCACACTGTCTATGCCAGAGCATCCTGGGCTCCTACATGATGAGTATGGGGCTTGTAGGGATATGACAAGGGGGAATGGCTTTAAAGTGAAAGAGAGTAGGTTCAGATTGGACATTAAGATGAAGTTCTTTATTGTGGGGGTTGTGAGGCCCTGGCACAGAGAAGCTGTGGCTGCCCCATCCCTGGAAGCATTCAAGAACAGGTTGGATGGGGCTTGGAGTATCCTGGGATAGTGGAACGTGTCCCTGCCCATGGCAAGGGGATGAATGAGATGACCTTCCAACCCAAACCATTCTGTGATTCTGTGAGGGCAGGGTGGTGAGGAAATCTGAATTAAGCCAAGTTTTGTCTTCAGTTCCTCCCCTATGCCCTTTTCAGTTCCTCTTTCCCCTATAAAGCTGCTATAGGAGTTGAAGTGTTGTTGGGAGGGGATTGCACTGGGACCATTTAGGGGGTCTAACACARAAGTGGTCCCAGCATTCAGTGGATCTTCCTCTGCAGTCTCCATGGGGGGATAGGGCCCGCCTAATAGTGAGCTGAATCACATTCCTTTCCGAAGTAGAGATCCACACATCCATACTCCATGCTGTTTTGGTTTCAGCTGAGATAGTCCTCTTCTTAGTAGCTGGTACAGTGCTGAATTTGGATACAGTATGAGAATAATGTTGATAACACACTGATGTTTTAGTTGGTGCTCAGTAGTGCTCACTCTAAATGAAGGACTCTTCAGTGCCCCGTGCTGTGCCAGCAAGGCAGAAGGAGCTGGGAGGAAGCAAGGCCAGGACAGCTGACCCAAACTGTCCAAAAGGATAGTCCATGCCATAGAACATCATGTCCAGTGTATAAACTGGGGGAGTTGGCCAGGAGGGGCTGAAAGCGACTCAGGGAAGGGCTGGGCGTGGGTCAGCAAGTGGTGTTCAGTTGTACTCTGCATCACTTGTCTTTCTTGGGTTTTGTTCCTCTCTCCTTTTGTTATCTCTCTTTTCTTTGTTACTATCATAATTATTATTATTATCGTTTACTTTATTTTAATGATTAAACAGTTCTTCTCTCAACACATGAGTTTTCCTTTGTTTTTCTGATTCTCCTGCCCATCCCAGGGGTGGGAGGCAGTGAGTGGGTGGCTGCGTTGTGCTGAGCTGCTGGCTGGAGTTAAACCACAATACATGCACATAAAAGCAAACTGTTCCCCCATTGTTTGTAAGAACTTCAGCATTTGGCAGTGCTGAGATTTTGTCTTGACTATCATTGATAGAGACTGCTGTGYTCACAGCACGTCTTGATTGGCAAAATCAGAAGCAAAGGTAGAAATATTAGTAACCAAAAATTAGAATTTGCAACTGCAAGACATAATGCTTGTATGCTTTTTGAAGTGATACACATTTGGCAGGGACTACAGCTAAAACATTGGGTTAACTTTGTTTTTTATACTATTTCTATCCAACATTTGCCAGTGTTCACTATGTACCATCCACATCTGTCTCTTGGCATAGCCTTTGTTTAAGAATGCAGCCATGGCACTCACCTCTGAAAGACCTCTGCTTTTCCTACAATCCATTAGAGAGACATGAAGCAACACTGAAAATGTGACTGAAAGGATGTTGGGGCAATTTAGAGCTTCCCTTAAGCAAGCCAGTAGTGTCTRTCCTTGCAGGGCACTGGTGCTGACTGTGCAAATTGGAGGAATACTATGGGCCCCTAAAGTGACCTGAGACTAATTGTGACCTGCTTGGCACACAGGATCACTGTAGGATCATATTAAGAAGTGGGAGTAGTGGGAATGGAGGGACTTCAGTTCCAGAAGAGAAAGGAGGTGTTAAGTACAGAAAATGGTGAGTTTGCAGCAAAAATGTGTGAAATCTGGATCTTCTGAAACAGAACCCAGGGCTGGATTACCCCAAATTCCTCTTTATGAGGTTTTCATGCACAGCAGAGGTAGTGTGGTGTATCTTTGTTATTTTCAAGGCCAGAGGTGCGTGCAGGGACTACAAGGGACCCAACCTGCTGCAATATTCTTCCGGAGCTGGTACACTCCCACACTGCAGAGTTTACTTTTCTTCAGTCTGGTTTTGCAAGCAATAACAGGGGACCATTAACTCCATGGTGGAGAGAGTTCAGGAGCTGTCACAGAATTTGTTCCAGTACTCTGTGCTATCCAGTGGGCATACTGGGAGAGAATCTGGTTTTGTGGTTCAAAAAATAGCTTGGGGGTTATCATGTGTTCCCTTCTGATCTGACTTTCATTGCGTATGTTAGCAGCCTGGAGAAGAAAAGATTCAGGGTGACCTAAYTGCAGCCTTCCAGTACCTGAAGAGAGCTACAAGAAAGATGGAGAGAGACTTTACAAGAGCCTGGAGTGACAGAAGAAGTGAAAGGCTTTAAACTGAAAGAGCACAGGTTTAGATTAGATATTAGGAAGAAATTCTTCCCTGTGAGGCTCCTCTGAGAAGCTTTGGCTGCCCCATCCCTGAAATGTTCAAGGCCAGGTTGGACAGGGCTTGGAGCAACCTGGTCTASTGAAAGGTGTCTCTGTCCATGGCAGGGGGTGGAACAAGATGGTCTGTAAGATCCCTTCCAACCCAAACTGTTCTATGACTCTGAACCTCTGCATGCCTTTTAGCCCTTGCCTTCTAACCAGTTCTGCCTGTGGACCAGAACTGTGTATGGCTAAGGTGTGAGGACAGCCCCTTAAGGGTAGTTCTGGAGACAGAAATCAGACAGCCTTCTTAGCTGTTAATGCAATTACTGGGGGACTGCACTGGTCAGACATGCTGTTTCCAGAAAGAGTTCTTTTTTCTTCCTAGTGTTTTATTACGTCAGGTGAAACAGTAGAGAGGAGTGTCTGATGGAGAGGTGGGATGGAAAAGCTCCCCTGCACTTCAGGTCACAGGGGCTGAACAGCACCAAAAGGAAGCAGGCACGATGCAGCTGTGGCTGGTAAGGCTCATGTGATAAAAGCATGGCCATCAGTCCACTGCTCTGCATTACTCTGTACAAGCAGTGCAATGCTTCCAGGGATGTCATGCCTGAGAAGCCTTCAGTGAGGTATTGTCAGTCTTAACTGAGAGTAAAACCAAACAAAAGGATGATGCTGGATGCTGCAGGTGTAAGGGCTGTGTGACCAAGTACCTCGTGGTTCCAGGACATTGCTGTAAGGAACAGGAAATAAGTACCTGGTTTTGGAGCCGTTTTAGAAGTGGCATTGCATAGCAAAACAAGGCATTTCTGTAAACACACAGACCATGCTGGAGTAGAACTTGGATACCCCAGAGGTAAAAGTGGGATAGGWTGCTTTTTCTATCAGTTTAGTATTTTCATTAGCAGGATCCAGAGCTTTCACAGGAAACAGAGAGGTGTTTCAGTGGCATGTGTAGAGTGATCTGTGATCCTTCTGATCACAGAGTGAAATGGTTGCACTGGCTTCGTCGAGACAAGAATTTAATTTAGTGCATTTCTAGTCAATAGAATAACACCATAATGAGAGCATGTGCCTTTGGGCAGGCTGATGTCTAAGAGAAGTTTTCACTTGCATCATAAGTTGAGATAAGAAAAAATCAATTAGTAACATAAACTGTGAAAGCTACTGCTTTCTCACACATACAGTAGGGTGAGAAAAACTGTAAATTGATTTGATTAAACCTTAGAGAGCAGAAACACAGGGGATAGGGATGGCAGAGATCCTACTGATTAACTCTGCATGCCACCCTGCCATCAGCATTCAGACCATGAGACTGGAGTCGTACAGCTGGGAGAGTCCCAGTTCAGATCTCCTGAGGTAGCTTGTTCAGTTCATATGGGCCAGCTGAGTTTCCCAGTCCCCCAGTGTATTTCTCCTCAAGGAGAGGAGCTAAAATCTGACCCAGCAGATGTTCCATCTGTGATGCAGTAGTGAGATGGATTCACCTCCCATTGGTCTTGTGTCCATCTGCCTGCCTTGCACCTGTGACCTGTTTGTTCCCGGTACACTTGATGAGGCACAAATGCAAGATCATTCTCCAGCTCAGTGCCTTAAGGACCATTGTAATAAGAACTTTCTGAAATTGAAAAGAAACATAAAGTAGACTGTTGGCTCCAAAATCATTAAATATACCTTTCATTCTGGGTTGGGACAGAGTTGGAATTTCACTCAGAGGTTGGGTGTGCAGAAGGACACATCACAAGTTTTTGTCTAATGATGCTGTTCATATGCCTGTCAGTGTTTGAACAGTATGTGCAGCCTGTCTCCTGAATGTGGCTGCTTGTGAATCTAGTGCAGCTATTTCAGACCTGCTCCCCACCATGTCAGAAGGCATTTCCTGGATAGAGATTAACTTCCGTGGGATAAATAATTGCATTTCACACATTTTTCCTTGTTCTTTTGCAATTCTTTCTTTGAAGACAATTAAGCCAAACAGAGACAAAAGTGACTGTCTGGAATGCCTGGTGTGCCTTAGAGAATGTGGAAAGGTGAACTGGAGCTCTCTGGTGGCTCCATAGCTGCAGCCCTGTCAGGTTGTGACTGGAAATCTTTGGCCATGCATCTTATCTCTGTACATTCCCTGTTCCTGGGTGAAGGGACCAGAGGGTGTTCATGGCTCCTCTGAGGTGAAGCCCTCTTTGCCAGTCTCACATCAAGCAGCTGCTGTAAATCCCAAGCTACCAAAGAACCAGCAGAACTATTTGGAARAGAGAATAGTCCATAGTGATGCAATGTAGTGCAGACAATTACATGCACTTCAGTTTCATCTCTTTCCATACCCTGAAGCTGCACTGGGGCTTGCAGCTGAGCTGATGAAGAGATGTACGGCTGAGATGTGGCACCTGAACCCTGACAGCAGTTCTGTGTGTCACCTGGAGAACAGGTGACAGCCTGGTGCTCATCCCCTGCTGTTCCTGATTATCTGGATCACTCTTAGTAATCTGGATCCTAATGACCTTGTATCCGGATGATATGGATCCAGATTATGKGTAGATCAGTAACGTTTGCATCGCTAATTACATGCATTCTTAGTATATAAATAGCATGCTAATAAATTTACTTCAGCACATGACTCCTATAGGCAACATGGCTCTGCCATCTTGGAACTGTCTGAAGGTGATGGTGCCCCTGTAAAATTGTGGCAGCACCTCCATGACAGTGCTTTCACCCACCAATATATCCATATGAAGGTAAATGAGAGCCAGGTGCCTGCCTCTCTTTCTCAGACACTTGATCATTTTATGCTTTGCATTTTACTACTTAATGAGTCATTTTCTTGGACAAGTCCAGGTGCTCTTGGGACATCAAATACAGAGGGATTCATTTCTGTACCAAAGGGTGRTATCTTCAAGGAAGTGTCGCTTCATGTTCTCAGTGAAGCTAGGACATACGAGGGGAGAAATGGACTGAAAGCATTTTGGCGTATTGGAATCTCTAGAATGCCAAACCACATCGTCGCTTTCCAGATGTGTGTCTGGTTAGACTTTACATTATCTAGTTAATAGGTTGGGCGTTTTTCTTTTTTCAGCAGAAACCCAGAAAGGCAACTCCCCAGCCAGGAGAAGATACCTTGAACAGCCACCTTCCCCCAGGCTGGCAGAGCTACATGTCTCCCCAGGGTCGCAGGTACTATGTGAACACCTTCACAAATGGTAAGTGCAGTTGGTGTTCCAGTACGTTTCACCATACTAGCACAGGTCTGCTTCAGGAAATCATCTTGCTAGTTGATTTTGATAGCAAAGTAGGTGCAGAGCCAAAGTAATTGATATGACCCTAACACCATATGAAAGAAAATACTTACGAGAAGATTTAGTTTTATGATCCTCTGTCATTTTAATTCTGACCATCAGAAGACATCTGAAACATTTACAAAAGACAGAGAATGTAAAGTAGAAATGCCCCTGTCATACATGTTCTAGAATATTAAACACCATTAAAGATATTATTTTTACCACATTCCCTATTTCCTTTATCTGGGGATATTTATGTCTATATATATACATGTCAAGTAGTTTGGTAGAACATCAGCTATCACCACAGCACCATTGAGGAAAAGAGAAATAGTGAGCTGGTCGGACTCAGCTTACCCATGGAGATAAGGGAAGAAAAACACATATAATGGGACAACACAAACAATATTTTCACTCTCTACTTCTGTGTTCTATTCACTGTCATGCTGGCAGAGAAGCAGACTTAACTCACGATCTTATCAGCTGCTCAAGACCTGTCAAACTTGTACCACCTCTGGTTTACCTAAGACTCTGTGTCTACCTGCTCTTCTCATCATGAGCTCACAGCAGCATTGCAAAACAGAGACTTATGACCAGAAAACCCAGGTTTCTTTAGCAAAATGAATGCCAGTTACATGGAGGAGAGGACAGCAGGAGCTGACCTTGTTTACAGCAAGGTTGCAGATATCAGAAATGACCACTGGCATTCCTTTTTCTCACTCACAAGGAGAGCCATGGGCTGTCCCAATGCACCTCATGGTCTGTTCAGGGACTGATATGTTTTATTTCAGAAGCATTTGGCCTAGAACTTTGCCAAGTCATTATTTCCAGGAGTTTGATGCACTCACATCTTGTAGGACACTTCCTCCAGAAGGCATGTTTGCATTTAACCCTGCCTCCATTTTCAAGCACAGTGTGCTCTGGCTGATGGGCAGCATTCCCTGCACAGCTGGAGAGATCAGCAGGAGATAGATACCCCATCCYCACTGCAATTCAAAGGTGGGTGAGGACATGATTATACTCAGTTCTGAACCATTGCTGTGATGGACCCATACTCAGTGGGTTGAGGCCATATAAAACCAATAAGAGGCAGAGCCTGTTTCTTACGTGATGAGAGCTCTTGTCACAGTGACCCTGCCTCAGAAAGGTGGGTGGCTGGGTCTAAGTTTCTCCATAATGTCAGACAACTTTGTACTTTCCTCACAAAAGTTACAAGTATTATAACAAGGGCCAATAGCCATATCCTGCTTGGGAGCTCAGGCTAGAAATCAGGAGATTTCTGAGTCCTCTAGGAAGGGAGGATAACTTTGGCACAGGCTGACCAGGGAGGTGGAGAAATCTCCATCCTTGGGAAGTCTCCGAAAGTGGCTAGACACAGCTGTGGCTGATGTGTTGTCAGCAGTGATCCTGCTCAGAGGAGCTGGGCTGAAGACTTCCAGAGGTCACTTCAAAMCAGTCTTTCTCAGGAGAATGTCCAAACCACCTCTGGTTGTGCTCTCAACTACTACAGTGGAATTGTTGTGCAGGAGGAAATATGGTTTCAGAATAACAGCACGTAAGAGAGGGTAGAAGTGGGATTTCTGCATTCTGAACCTTGCTTTAGGGATCAGTTATTCAAGTTCTGTTTACATTAGAATCTSCTCACCAGAGTAGTCCTAAGCCCCACTGGCTTCGAAGTTAGCCTTGTTCTTCTTTCCTATGCTGGACTCAAGAATCCTGCATTTCTGAGMCTCCCATACTTCCATGAGTGCTGTAGCATTTTGTGGGACAACAGGAATCTCCTGCAGCATGTACATGGGCACTCTGATGCCTCGACTACCTCCAGCTTAGTTGGTGCTCATGGAAAGCTCAGTTTGTCTCAGTCCGCTCAGTTAGAATGTGCTGCTGCCTCGAACTCTTCTAGCTGCATAGAGACTGCGTGGTAGTTTGTTGGCTTTTTGATATTGCTTAAGAGTATTTTTGCTCTTGTTGGGTGATATTGCATCAGACTCAGATCTCAAATGCCTGTGGTTCCTCAAAGTGAATTATGTGCCAAAAAAAGTGTCACCTGTGGTGTCATCTAGGCTTCAGACAATGCAGAATGCGACRTCCAGGCCTTTCTGCTGAAGTGCGTGATGAAGCCTTATCCAGTTCTGGCATGAGCAGCTGTCTGGACACTGTTTTGATTTAATCTGACTAATTGGTGTTGACCTTTGATTGTGCAAAACTTGTAGTTCAGGACTATCCACAAGCTCATGTTGATCAAGTCTCATTGATGCACTTTCTTCCTTGACTGTCCTGCRGAGTTGGACCTGCTGAGCCATGCAGTCACCTTAAAGTCATGTTTGGCATGTGAGGCTTGTTCCGTACCAGTGGGACTGCACTTTGACACTCATTATGTCTTTTCTGGGTTTGAGCCTTATGATAAGTCAAAGACAATATGCTGTAAACCTGCAGTCCCCATCTTTCCTGTGGTAAAGGCTGCATTGGCATGGGTAGTGTTTATTGCCAGTCTCAAAGATTGGACAGCTCACAGACTGCTCCTGCTGACCTGTTTGAAGTGCTTATTTGTCCTGTCACTGCTGCAGCTGCTGCTGGGAGTACCAAGATAAACACTGGCAATGTTTGTCAGGAGGACATGGTGCCGGCACACATCTCTATCATGGGGCTTCATGGGCCTCTGTCCTGCTTTGCCTCCTTAGCACCATTGTTTCAGCAGCAGGAGCCACGTCTCTTTTCCATCAGGGTGTAGATGTATTTCTAGCCTGCTTTCTCTTTACCATAGCTATCAGCAGATGACGAAAGTATGCTGAAGCAGTTGAGAGAGGTATCACTGTTTCATGCACGCACATGGGAACTCAGAGGTCAGTGGAAGCCAGTTGGGTGGCCTTCAGTGGCCTTCATAGATCACTTCAGCCTTCAGTGATCTATGTAGTTAAATGTCTCCTGCTCATCATTACCCACCAACAGCAGTTGATGCAAAACTCTTGGTGTGTAAGGTCACAACTGCTTCTCAGATCTCCCAGGGACCAGGAATCTCTTTACTGAGAGGGTTGGGAAGGAAGGAAGGAAGGAAGGAAGGAAGGAAGGAAGGAAGGAAGGAAGGGAGGGAAAGAAGGAAGGAAAGAAGGAAGAAAGGAAGGAAAGAAGGAAGGAAAGGAAGGAAGGAAGGAAGGAAGGAAGGAGGGAAGGAGGAAAGGAAGGAAGGAAGGGACTCCTCTCCATGGCACAAAGCATCCAGCAGTACCCTCCGCTCTCTTCTGCTGGAGCCCTCACTTTCCCATGTGCTGTGTGCACCTGGGGGATCCTGTCCAGCTGCTTCCATCCAGGGATGCAACTGCTGACTCCCCAGCACCAGCGCCCTACTGCAGGCCATCTCTGATCCTGCTTTTCCAGAGCCCAGAGGGATGGAGTCTTGACCTRCCACTAAAAGGAGTGCTTCACTCACTTTTCCTTCAGAGGTGGTGTTAGACAGCAAATGTAGCACTGCATTTTAGGTTGAACAGCTCTCTGCAAGGTCTCTTGGATCCTGAAGCACGCGGATYCATACTCTTGCTTTCTTTTTATATATGTCCCTTAGGTATTGCTATCATTCATCCTTCCTTTGGTTGCCCCTTCCATCGTAGGTCTCTTATGCATGAGGTGGAAGAGAGTCACATAGCAGTATGGTGAGCATACTGTGGAAGCTCCAGGCATTGGGTTCACTGTCTGTTCATGTAAAAGTTGTATTTGAACATCCTCAGAGTGGCATGTCGTTCACTTGCAGCATTCYAGCTGTACTGGATTCCCAACCAGTTGTCTTGCCAGTCAGTGGGAGACATATCCCAGGGCAGAGCGATGGGATTCATCCAGCTCAGGGCTGTGGCTAAGCCCTGGGTTGGGTACAGAGCATCCTTCTGCCCCACTCTGGGGCCTTGCTGGCAGCCACTGCCTTCCTAAGGGGAAATGCTATCAAGAGCAGGCTTTCTTGGCAGTTTTAGCATCATTGAGAGGAGGTATGGGCCTTCTCATGGGGGTATGACTGTGGCTAAACATTTATCCAGCCTCCAGGCAGGGTCTGTGAGTAAGGAACCTGTGTGGAGGAAAGACAATTCATTGATGGGAAAATAGGTCTTAAAAGCAGCAAAGGCAGTTTGAAAGCTGGCTGAAGGGAAAACAAAGAGGGGACCTTAGTTAAATTACAATAAGCTGCTACAAAACTGTTYGGCAGCTCATTCTCAGAGTGTGGTCATCAATACTCCCTTGTCAAAGGGGAGTTTGTACTGAAGGGAATCCTGCAGTGATTTGCCCGAGAATTCATTCTAGTCAGTATTTCCAGTGATGAATGGCATGTTGACATTGAGAGCACTTATTCAAATGATAACTTTTAACTGGAGCTGGGAGAGAACATGGTGTTCTTTCCTGCACGGAACAGGCTCAGAATTCACAATCACCCTGGAATAGGAGGATGCTGTTCAGTAAAGATGCATTTAATATCAGAGATTTCATCAGAAATAATTAAGTGACAAAGACAGGCAACGGAACAGTTTACAGATGAAGACATYGGGGCTCTGGGGTATCTAAAGCTGAGTGAGCCAGCAGTGTTGTGCTAGTACAAACCAGCCAGCATTTTCCATTGTATAAATAGGAGTGTTGTCTGTGAGGCATGAAGTAAGCCTCCAACTTTACAAGGAAATTATAAAGCCTCAGCTGGAATATTTTGTCTTGTTTGGACTCTACCCGTCAGGAAAGATGTGAGTCAGTTGGATAAAGCTCAGAACAGAGTAGCAAAAATGATAGAAGATGTGGAAAACATAGCCTATGGGCAAATGCTGAGAGATTGGGGGTGTCTGCCCTTAGAAAGCAAAGATGTGGACAGGGTCATGAAAGTAGGCTTAAAGTGCATAAAATGCCATTTGGGAGTAAACTGTTTGCAATGCGTGTCATCACTGTAGGATACAGTAACACATTTCAATTCCGCGCAGGACAACTAACCCTTCCAAGCTCTCTTGGAAGTGAAGTGTGGGAGTAGGGAGTTGCCTGGGAGTCTGTATCACTGGAGCAGGTTATGCAAAACCATGAAAATTCATTTTGGCCTTGCTCTGGGGCACAGCAGGGACTGTATGACTTCCTGAAATCCCTGTCAGGCCTGTTTTTTCAGTCTGTAAAGCCTAAACTACATGAAAAATATTTATCAAGGTAGAAAATGACAGATGCCTGGGACTCAATGGGAATTGTTCTTTATTTGGTATCTTTGTATTTCTCCAATTTTTACATTCATCACATCTAACCAGGCTCTTGTCACTCATCTCCTGGTTTGCTTTTTCTGGTTGCCTTAGTGAAAGAATCTTCATACGAGTTCAGAGGAACATTTAGTGTGCTTCTTTTCATTTGCAGCTGTGCTGAATATTCCCAATGTGTTTTGGGACAGGTCCTGCTCCTCCCTGGACCATCCTGCCCTTAAGCTCTCCAGGGAAAGGCAGGATCAGCCAGGAATGCAACAGGCAGCAGCAGTGGGTGGGCTCCACACCGCACTGCCTACTGCGATGGGTGCATGGCTGGTAGCAGAGGGGGACACAGCCTTTGAAGAACATCAGCAAGCAAAAGCTGTACAAGTTTTGGTGTGGTGGAGCTCTGTGCTGCGCCCCAGATGAACCCTGTGTGTAGTTCTGATCCTTCCTCCTAAAGACAAGAGGTGTTCGGTGACCTGTCTGTCCAACAGCTTGCCTTTCTGACCGTGCCTGGTGGTGTATCTTCTCTACCTCACCATTTGCTTCCTTCCTCACACAGTGCAGAAACCTTTTTTTGGATTAAATAGGTTTTTTGCTCTTAGTGCTTGAAGTATTTAGAAATGGGAACTCAACTATCCACTCCCATTCCTGGGGAGGACAAATGAGATTTTAGGGGCAAGTAACATCTTGATTCTTCTGAGCCTTCAAAATACAACAAATGCCTCCCTTCTTGTGAGACATTACTATTRTTGTCACCATTGTTTCCACTGGTTAGTGTCCTTCCACAGTGGATTATCTGCCTGTTACATATCTTGACCCTGAGATCAGCTCAGTTGACCCCAGCATGGTGCTAATAACGTCAAGGTTGTGGGTTTGATCCCCGTATGGGCCATTCTCTTAAGAGTTTGACACCATGATCCTTCTGGGTCCCTTCCAGCTCAGACTGTTCTGTGATTTTGTGATTTTTTCTGTCCATAATAGTAGTTCCACTGTGTTGTTGTGTGGTCTAATTTTTATTGTCTTTACAGGAAAAACACAAGGAATTGTTTTTTAACTGGAAAAAAATAGAATACATGAGACAGTGTTCTTATGTGGAAAAAAGATGTTAGGAAAATCAGTAATGAAAGAATTGAGGTGACTCTGGAACAAAGAGATGTGCAGAGGTAGATGAGCCAGATGACAAACAGCACATTCCTGTCTATCTCCACTCGATGGTCCCACCAGATAAACACTCCACATTTATCATCCTTTGAAACAAGTTCAATCCTGAAAACACTGTGAAGGTCTCTGACCCGTATATGATCGGCACAATGAAGCCCAAGACAATTTCAATATACCTAAGGTTTTCTCAGCATGGCCTTGCTACAGGAAGGTTGAGTCTGCACCACTTACATTACAGGCAGATGCCTGGCATCTGTCTTGTGCAACATCTAGAGATATCCCCACTTGTCATGTCAAAACACAAGAAAGAGTGCCCAGAATGCACAGCTAGTATGTGGTTAACGAATTGCTCAGTGTCAGTGGGAGGGGTTTACAATTGTGTGTGGGTGGTAGATTCAGCAGGAAAATATTTCATTATGCTGAAGAAATTCTCTTATGGGCTGCAGCTGCAATACTTCTTGCATTAGTCAAACAATAGCACTCCAGCTACCTTGTCCATCACATCAAAGATGACTTACGGCACTAGTGTTCGTGTGGCTTGCTGCCACCTTGCTTTCACAGCTGAGGTCAACCTTACATGGTGTTTTCTTATTTCCAGCCTTTTCTTGTCTTTGATGTAAGATCTTCCCATTTACTTAACAGCATTTTATCTCCTGGAAAGCAGGAATTCTGTTTTCATGGTTATCTTGATCCTAATTAAAGTCCATATATTCTTACAATCACAAACATCATTAGTAAAATGCCACCTGCAACAGTAAGTTCTGGGYGGTGCTGAAATGTGTGACTGAAAGTGGTCATTTTCTTGATCTGCCTGAAAAAATATGTATTACTTAGTATCCTCCTGGTACCACCAGTCAGCTTTTCTGTCTCTGTCCTCCTGGGTGGACTTTCCTGCTTGTCTTGATTTACTCTTCACTTTTCTTCACTGAAGTTCCTAAAATCCTATGGCTGGTGAGCAGCTGGGTTAGCATCATCATRGAATCACAGAATGGTTTGTGTTTGAAGGGACCTTAAAGCTCATCTTTCCAACCCCCCTGCCATGGTCAAGGCTGCTACCCACTACACCAGTTGATCAGGGCCACATCCAACCTGGCCTTAAACACTTCCAGAGWWGTTCTTTCCATGCAGCATGGTGCTGTTTCTGTCTTGCAAGTAAATTTTCCAGTATCTACTAAAACATCCCATTCTGAGTGGTTAAGCACTGACATGTAAGGCCCACTGGAATCCATAGCTGGAAACTCCACCAATCTTCATTCTTGTGCCTTGTCCATGGCTGCTGTTGAAAGCAGTGCCTGGCACAGCTTGGGCAGCTGATGGTAACAGTGGTTGTGGTCAGCTTGTATGTCACACTGTTGCCATTAGGACATTCAGTGGGTCAGAGAATACCCATGGAAACTCAAAGGGACTTCTGCATGTTTTGAGGTTCTCCATCCTAAAATATACCATTCCTCACACTTTTGTCACACAGCTTCTATGTAATGCAAAAGCTGAGAGCACTATCACGTTAGGATGTTGCAAGCTCAGCTATTCTTTCCTAAGACACATCATATTTAAGCATTGTAATCACATAAAAGGGATTAAATTTAGAAGGAAAGGAAACCTTCCTACTGCACCATTGTAAGCTAGACCTCAAGCAAGAATATGATAGCAGTTTTCATAATGCTGCATTTCACTGGGTAATTGGAGGAAGACAGCAGACTAAGTGGCAGAATTTTCTGCCCTGTGATCACATGGTGATATTTGCATTTTCACTGCTGCTGTTGTGAGCAGGGAAGGCAACTGGGTAAATGCCGAGAGTGGTTGGTTCTCCAGAGGAAATTTATCCATTCTGGCAGCCCAAGGACAGTCCGGAATGGTTCTAGCTAAGGGTGGCACTAAGGCTATTTATAACACTTGGTCATTTTGTAACTAATTCCAATCTTTGCCTACCAAATCTTGAGTTTTATGTTTTCAGAGAATAAACAAGACTTATTTTATCTTTGCTTGGTTAGAAAGCAACCTCTAAGTGAGGTGAAAGCCATTTCTTTGAGAGAGATGTAATTTGGCTAGACTGGCATGTTCCTGGAGCTCCTGCCCAGCACACCTCGCTATGTCCCTGAAAGCCAGGTGTCAGCCCAGGGCTCGGCAAAGGCAGATGCATTACAGGGGCAGATGCATTTCCTCTGAGGAAAACCAGTGCTGCAGTGCTGAACAGCAGAAAGGAAGTTCACCACTTGTGGACAATCCCTGCCTCTTTTGAAGTACTTGCTAGACCCAACATGAAAGATCAGTGGATGAAAGAAATCTAACCACAACCTACTCTCTGCCTAATATTTTTCCATCTCTCTGAATCAGTTAAGGAGCTTGGAAGGATTTGGTCTGTGGGTTAAGGGTTTTTTTTCGTGCCTCACCAGATAGGGTCAATTGCTACTCCAACTAAACTTAGGAACTGCAGCTCAAAGAGTAAGTCATCTATGGAGACACCAAAGAGATGTTAAACATTTTTATTACATGTTTTTTCTCATACAGTTAAAACTTTTTGTGATGATTTCCCTCTGATCCAGGGTGSTAGCTAAAGGCTGGTATAGGAACCTGCCTTGGTAAAGTGGTCTAAAACCTAGAAAAACAAAGCGTGTCTCAGGAAGTGCTGGAAGTAGCTTTATTATCACTGCTAAGCCTGCAGTGAAGGGCTCACTTTTGTCACATGGTGTTTGCAAAAGGAAGGGCATGGTAGATATCCCAGTAATCATTTTGAAAGATCAAGTGAGAGCTCTTGTCAGCAGCTTTTCCCATGCTGTGGAGGTGGCGACAGGCCTACATTCAACACATGGACAGAACAATTCAGGAACTCTTGGATGGTGCCTGTCTCCATGGTGTGTCTTTCAAGACAGACGTCAAAAGCTGTATGGCAGCCTCAGTCTCTCTTTTATTGAACTGCCTGTGGGATGGAAGTGGATTTCAGTTCTGACACCGCAACTCCTGCTGAGCTAGTTGATGCACTACCTGGTATTCTGCTTTCAGCACTTGTATGCTTGACTCTCATGTTTGGTGCAGGTGCAGAGAGATTTGCATCGGTCACTTCTGCCCGCTTTTCTTGTCTCTTTTCATTAGGTATAAGGATGGAAGTAAAGGACATTGTCCTGGGAGGCCCATGGAAGAGTGTGAGGGCACCGTGCAGACAACCGTGTTGCAGTTCAGAGTCTCACACATGGGCTGGTTGTTTGGGCCTTTTGAGCTGATACTGATATAGGTGACCCATACGGGATTCAGTACTGGAGGGCTCAATGGACCAAAATGTGGGARCACAAAGATGAAGGAGCTGCTGCTTGAATCAGGAGAGTCCACAGCCTTTCGTCTGTAGGAGGTCAGGTCTGGTCTGAGTCAGTTCTGTGAACTGATGCAGAGGTGAGACCTCCTCATTCCAATGAAACAAAATCTCCTTGTGGCACACATCCTCTATGGAACAGAAGGAAAATATTTTCATTGTACTCTCATTCACCCACTCCTTCTACTTCAAAAGTTTTGAATGGTTCACACCAGTCCCAGGGCATTGTGAGTGATGTTCCCTCCTTACAYGCCCAAACCCCCACACTCCTCTGGCCATTCCTTTGGGCTTTTTTTTTACCACACACAATATCAAGAAATGGAGTTCCACGAAACCTTTCTCAATTCATCACAAATGCGGGGAAGATCTTAGCCAGAAATGGGACGTGAGGTCCGAGACCCCTGACRGTTCTCTGCTCCTGGCTGGTGAGGTGACGTTCAGAGCGTGGTGACTTCAGGCAGATGGGAGTGTGGTACTGTGCTGTTAAAGGAAACCTGTTTCCAAAGCAGGACTGTTTGCCCTCCTTCTGAGTCACAAGGCTAACCAATCTTTTCCCTTTGGAGAGCCATGGACAGGCCACAAACCTTGCTGAGAGCCTATGGAGATGCAGTGGAGAAGGTTATAGAGGGTTTGCAAACTGTCTGCACATACAGGCGTTTCCTGTGTGCCATTGGCAAGAGCCAAGTGAATCCAAAAGTGAGGAGTTAAGACTGTGGGGACCTGTTCTACCCTTCTGCRAATGTGACTTCTAGTTCTGCTTGTTTTCAGGACCAGTTTGGGAGAAGTTCGCAGGGTTTCTTCTTGTGGCATTGAGGGGGTATATGTTCTGTTGCTGTTCTTCATCCATCTCTGTGCATCTTCATCCTTGGCCTGTGCAGCCTGCACAGCTTCAGGTTATTCAGGGCAGAAGCGGGGTTTGGAGCTGCTCAGCGTCACAGATTTATTGCTGTTAAAGCCAAAACAAACTCCAAATCTATTTATAAAGATGTGAGTTAGCACCAGTAGTTGAGTGACACATGGCACGTGCTACAGATCCTTCAGACCAGGGAAGGTTTCTGCACAGTAAGCAGACCTTGAGGTCTGCCAGCTTGATCTGCCCCATTCYTGTAGTTTAGACAATGAAACTATGGAGCATTTAGCTCCGAAAATAGAACTACACATGACACCAGGCAGAGGTACTAAATCCATTCCTGAAAGGAATATAAGCACACTCGTGAGGGATTATGCTAGAACATAAAGCCCTGACGTTTGGCTGATGTTGTATGTTCAAACTGGAAAGCAGCTCCTTTGACCTTAGAGTGCTATTTGATTCATGAAAGAGGGACCAACAATTCGTTCTTCAGCTGTTACACTGTGATCACAAAAATCATCTGCCTCAGGACCTCCTYAGAAGCTGTGTTTCTTGACTAACATGACACCCCAGAGTGTGTGGCTCTCTGAAGGCCTGACGCACCATGTCATTTCTCATTCTGCCAAACAGATGCAAAATGAACTTTCTTCCTACAAACACCACAGGTTTCCACTTCCTTTGCTAGGAAATGTTTCATCACTTCTGTGAAAACCCTCTCTGGTTCAGTTGGCCAGTAAAGCATGGATTGTGTAACTATTTTTCCTTTTACTATGTCATTTCAGTTTGAACAAGTGGTTTTCTCCTGCCTTGCTGTTCAGTAATTAAATTCCACAGAACCATGGAATGGTTTGGATTGCAGGGGACACCTTCCCCTGCAGGGGACACCTTCCACTAGACCAGATGGCTCCTAGCCCTGGCCTTGGAGATCTCTCAGGGCTGCAGTACTTCCTTTTGTTCACAATCCTCCTTCACAGTCCAGAATTGTCCACAAGTGGTGAACTTCCTTTCTGCTGTTCAGCACTGCAGCACTGGTTTTCCTCACAGAGAGAGCCCCTGTAATGCATCTGCCTTTGCTGAGCCCCGGGCTGACACCTGGCTTTCAGGGACACAGCGAGGTGTGCTGGGCAGGAGCTCCAGGAACATGCCAGTCTAGCCAAATTACCGGGTCGCCTCTCTCAAAGAAACTACTGATTTTTCCTTCCCCTCACCAGCTAAATGGTCTAATTAACATGTTGCTGATAAGGGAGCACAGAATTTGTTGGTGTTGGTCTGATGTAGCGATAAGAGTGATACAGACCGATGTGGAGAACCCAGGCAGGTGCAAAGGAGGGACATTTATTGCAAAAATCCAGCCTTTTTAAGCCGTTAGTGTGTTATTAGTTTACATACTTTTAAGGCACAACAAACTAAGTTTAACCAACCACCATACACCACGATGTGAACACGCAATGGTTATATAACTTGTTTTCTTGGCTCTAATTCAGCTGAGTCTCCTTCCCACAGTCCTTCTGCTTAGCCTAAGTAACAGGCCTGAGCCATGATTTTACAAGGCCTTCCTTTACAAAGCTTTACTTATAGGTGACAGTCTGCCAGTGCTAAATTGCACTCAGAGTGCAAGGCTTTAGCTTGACTCAAACATCCTCTTAAGAAAATTGGGTGGGATATAAAATCTAGGCCAATATGGAATCATTCCTAATAGCCATGATCATTGTTTTACCACAGGGTTACAAGTACTCTTCCGATTTTCCAAGCACCAGGATCAAAGGCTCCATGTGGTACTCAAGGACTGTCTTAGCTGTATCAGACAGTGCATTCTCTCTCAACAAGCCTTTTCTRTGTGTCTGTAAAAAAAAGTCATCTCTCCACTCACTTCTAATCCCCACTCTCACTTCTAATCATGACTAAGCTGCAGAGAAATTTGTAAAGCTACAGTTTTACCTTGGTAAATGTAGTTCCTTCCAGTAGATGGCATTCCAGCAGTGCAGTCCTGATCCAGATTAGTTCCTATCGCTACTTGAACTGCCAGAATAATCCCTGAACAGAAGTGGACTGTTTTTTCTCCTAGTGCTCAAAATAAAACATTCTTGTTCTTTTCATTTCCTACCCAATAAAAGTCGGTTTTTTCTATTTTATGCATTTTATAGCATTGAGGTTTTTTTATTTTTCAATATGCTTAACTCCACAATAATTCTATTTTGCAAAATTTGTCAAGACACTGAATGTTTTGGATTGGATTCACAAATCTGCTAACCACTGGGCACTGCTCTTCCTGTGTGAATTTTCTGTCCTCAAGTTATGTATCTGTGTTTTCTGTGTGGCAGAAGGGAAGAATGAGGCACTGCACAGCAGCTCCACGCAGCCAGCAGGCAAAGCAGAGACCAGCTAAAAGCAGCAGCTGGTAATTTTCACAGAATCACAGAATGTTCTGAGTCGGAAGGGGCCTACAAGGATCATCAAGTTCAACTCTTAAGTGAATGGACCATACAAAGATCAAAYCCACAAACTTCATGTTACTAGCACCATGCTCTGACCAACTGAGCTATGCCTCTGTCTTTTAACCAATTAATTACATTTCATATATATTTGGCAGGCTTTTAGGTACATTCTGCTGTATGGTCTCAAAAACACAAAAATACTGGAGACAGATACGCTTGCGCAAAACCCCCAAGCCAAATATGGAGGTAACTTGCTTTACTGCTAATGTCAAAGTCAGTGCTGACAAAAATCAATTACTTCACTGACTGCACTGAGGCACAGCATCAGCGGGCATCACATCCACCYCACAGATCTCAACTCACATTATTAATTAATCAACAATTTACATTAGAAAAAAAAATCTACAAGACACATGGGTACTGTATTGTTTACTTGTGCATTACAATACATGTAAATTAGAATTCGTCTTTATTCAACCATGCACTTGTGGATTGTAAGCTAAGACAAGCTGACTCATAAAAGACAACTCTTATCATTTGATTTTGCTTCTGKTTATTTAAAACACTTTTCAATTCTTCCTTATTGCCCTAGTGTGGAATTTATCTACTTACTACCCAATTCACAAAAACAGACTAAAATGTAAATATTCCCCCATTATTCAGCAAAGCTTCTAGTTCATCAGGTTTTGCRCTTGCAAGGGAAGAAAACAATGAAYGTATTCTTCTTTGCAAGCAAAAGTGTGCTGTGGCTTCGGGAGGGTGTGAGAGGGGAAKGATAGGGGGAGGCAGGGCATGTATCTCAGGGGCATCACAGGTATGGGGGATGGCACCTGCTTCCATTTGGGATCTGTAATCCTGAGTCCTTTCCTGATATTAGGAACCTAACACAACCCTTGAGAACATCTCTGTGTATGTATATACATACATACACATATAGATATATATGCATATATATTCATAGATGTATATACATATGTGCATAAATATATATATAAAGACAGGCCTCTTATGGTTCTTGAAGCATGTTAACATCCTGTTTGATGCCCARCTAAGCACTGACGCAGGACAGGAGACCTTATGTGCCCTGAGGGAGGTGCTAACTGCCCACCCTAAACTGTTAATCACCAAGGGCTCTCTCAGCCTTCCCTGCTCCATCACCACTTGACCATGGTCATACAGAATACTGACAGAGATGCAGGATTTCAGGCTTTGGCAGAATTATATGGTTGTTGATTGGTGAGATTTGGGAAACAGCAGTTTCAAATGAAGTGGCCAAAATAGTCCTTGGACTTGATTACGACGACTTGCTTATTTTCTTATTTGACACCATCTGGCAATCAGTATTGTTTCACTGATTTGGAACTGATACGTTCATTCAAAAGGAATGGTGCCTTGGACTTTCTAGCTGGACTTCTGCAGAAGTTGCTGCTCTCACTCCACTGTCTTCTGTTCACAAGTTTTAAGAAGTTTTGCACTTAAATCTTCTGTCTTCAGCATCTGGTCAAAAACAATTTCCATTTACTGAGAAAACGAGCAGAATGGTTAAACTACAGAAACAACTGAGGAGGGAAAGCCGCAGTAGTCTTTGGAGTGTCACAGTTGGTGTGACAGACATTTACATATTCCAGCTGCTAAGTGATCTAGGTGGAAAAAAGGAAATTTTCCAGGGAAATAGTTTTTTGGGGAAAAAAGGTGCTACGGCTTCTGTATATGTCAGTGAAACCACATCTGTGAGTCACTCACAGCTGCCTTCCGTGCAGAGAGCAGGGGCAGAGGCACTGCCACTGCTCGGTGCCTGTCCCCAGGCTGAGGACTACGGCTGGCATATTGCAATGCCTACAGTGGGCTGCAGGTAGGGCTCACTCTGGGCTGGACTTAACTCCACCTGGAAAGGTGGTCAGTGCAGGTCAGGTAAGTGTTCCCAGGCAGTGATCTGGAAGAACCAGTGATGCAGCTTCCAGTCTGCTTTGTCTCTGTCCATCCCAGCTGGCAGCCACAGCAGGAAGAGATGAGGGGAGAGAGGAAGCGCAGGGAGGTGCAGGCATCTTCCTCACAGGGTGAGAACCTGGTTCAGATGACAGTGAAGGTCAGACCTATTGATATATGCATAATAGTCATAACTCTGGTATGTATGCAAAGGCCTCCATCACCCTTACACTGATGTTTCCCTTCAACAGAAACGACCTGGGAGCGGCCAAGCAGTGTGCCTGGGACTCCAAAGAGCCCTGTGTCACAGAAGAGTTCTGCAGGTACTGTTTGATGCTGTGCCTGACTGCTGCACTGGGTGAATCTGCTTCCTACCATTCAGCAAAGCAAAAGAAAGTGCTGTGATATAGTGGGATGTAGACTGTGATATGGTGGGATGTACATATAGAATCATAGACTGGTTTGGGTTGGAAGGGACCTTAAAGCCTATCTCATTCTACCCCCCTGCCATGGGCAGGGACATCTTCCACTATCCAAGGTTGCTCCGAGCCCTGTCCAACCTGGCCTTGAACACTTCAGGGATGGGACAGCCACAGCTTCCCTGGGAAACCTTTGCCAGGGCCTCACCACCCTCACAGATTTTCTCCTAATCTCTGATCTAAATCTACCCTCCTGGAGCTTAAAGCCGTCCCCCCTTGTCCTATCACTCCAGACCTTTGCCTAAAGTCCCTTTCCATCTCTCCTGTAGCCCCCGTTTAGGCACTGTAAGGGACTCTTAAGGTCTCCCCAGACCCTTCTCCAGGCTGCACGGTCACAAGAGTGTAGCAGAGCAAACATGGTGGGGCTTTCCCTTCTGACATGTCTTCTTGACTGTTGTTTCCTTGCGAGTCCATCTTCTATCTGGGTGTCTGAAGTGTCTGCTCAAGAGCTGGGGTGGCTCCTTCTGGGAGCACGGAGACAAAGAGTGGCCAACAAGCCCTTTCTCAGTCCTGCTTTCTGACAGGGCAGGGACATTAAAGAGTTGCAGACACACGTGGGCTGGCTGATGTTCTTCCACGCAGAACATATGCACAGCGAAGCGTCTTAGTCTGTGGTGGCTACAGGGGTGACCATAACACCTCCGTCCTGACTTGAGGTTGAAGGGAAGCAAGTAACAGAATCAGATGCATAACTGTACTGAAAAGCTCTGGGTACTGCAGAATGGCAAAGTAAAGCAGAAATTACTGTAGAATAAAAAGTGGTAAATGTAAAGGCCATTGCTGCCAGCTGACTGTAAATAATGCAGGCTAGAGGATGTTTTCCACAGAAATTTTCAAACTGATGTCCCTCTTTATTGGCAGAGCTGAGTGGGTAGTCTGCGTGAAGATTGTGCATTTCATTGTGACCAAAGGATTTATAATGTAGTTGAGTATCTTGTTTTAACCCTAATTTGAGCATTATTCTTTGCTCAGTRTATGAAAAAAAAAAGACAACTTACAGCTCCATACATGAACCATAAACATCTTACAAGGCTTGCCTTCATGAGAGGAAAACCCAACTCCATTAGACCAGTACTTTTTATGGATGCCAGGTGCCCAGTAAGCCACTCTATCACTCTCCTCCCCAGGTTAATGGGGGAGAAAACTACAACAAAAGGCTCGTGAGTTCGGATAAGGGCAGGGAGGGATCACTCGCCGATTACAGTCTCGGGTGCGGGAGCTCAGGACTTCTGGATAACAAATCAATATGATTATGTAGAAGACGTTTTATYGTTTATATTATATTTTACTTATACATTTTATAATTACTGTTTACGCAATTACGTATTACTTGATTGGTTTCTTTATCTTGTTCACGCGCTCTGTATGTACTTTTTAGAAAATATGATTGGTTTTAGTTCAGTGTGGCACAGTTTTTCTTTATTTACTTCTTGTTGTTTTGGTATTCTGTTCTTCAGTTTTTTCTTTCTTAATTTAGTGTAGTTTACATTTCAGTAATTTTGATGAATTCTTGAGGGCTTTGATAAGAATAACTGAAGATGGTTTGGTTGGGGTACATTTTAGGGCTCAAATACTTTACAACACTCGGGCAAAATGTACTCCACTGAGGAAAATGTTTAATTTGTTACCAATCAAATCAGAGTAGGGTAATGAGAAATAAAACTAAGTCTTAAAACACTGTGATCTATATCTGCATATTCAGTTATGGGATTAGTTTTTAAAATGTGCAGTTTTTCATTTGCTACCAGCAGCAAGCCTGCTAACTCTCTTATCTGTACTTACAGTGAATGGCTACTACGTCTCTGGGTCCCCGGTACACCAGCTCGACTCAGGTCATATGAGCCTCCGAAAAGCCAGTGGCGACCCCCAGGTAAGTTTTTGGGGAAAAAGCTAAACAGCAGTATCCAAGAATAAATGGGTCTCTACTTAAGTAGCTTAGGACTCCACTGAGAGTAAGATGTCAAGAGGTCATTTTCTTTTAGAAATTGTCAGATCTGACAGATTTGTTGCATGTAGAATAGTTATTCTTTGTGTCCAGCTGGTAAAACAGTAAAAAATGCCAAGTTCCTTTGGATTTTTTTGTCCTGTCACTGCTTTCTGAAAAATCCACCAGGCCACTTCAGTCACTATTAACAAGCCTATGAATTTTCCTGCCACTCCAGCCTGAAGCTTGGGCCTGTGTCCAGCACAGCCCTCTCTTTACACTTGCACATCTGCCMATGTCTGTATCTCACTGTATTTTCCTGCAGCTCCAGCTTTCCCTCCCAAAGACAGTATTCACAAAGAATTTGTCTGAAGCTTTTTTCTCAATTACTTCATCCACTCCAGCCTGTCCTTTCACAGCCCCTCCTCAGTGCCTCACCCAGCACATCACCCTCAGTTAACCTACAAGATGCTGACCCATGGACAGTCGGCCTCCCCTGCCTGTTTGTCCAAATTTCCAATAAATATCTCTGCACTTTTTCTTGCAACATGTCATATCCCTGGGAGAGTCTGCCCTACAGGTCTGCAGAGGCAGCACAGGGCCCTCTTCCAGCTCCTCCCATGAAACTCTTTGCTCCTTGCCAAAACATCTCCATATGACCATGTGACCACCACAGCTGGTGGATTACACTCTAATTGGGTTGTGCATCCCCACCCACTGGTGTTTCCTCCAGTGGTCCCAGACCTGAATTTTCTGTTTCATTTCTGTATGAAAGTGATAAGTTCTTTTGCAGTGCATCTCATTAAATATCCCTGGGGAAATGTGTTTTTGGTGTGCTGTTGCCATGTGGACCTGGCTTGTCTGGTGCTCTCAATGTCTCTCTGACATTCTCTGTTTCTTGGTCTAAGTTTTGTGTTGTCTGACAACTGTCTCTCTTTGCCTCAGCCCCCTTTCTCGCACGCTGCCTCCTAAGTAGTTGCCTTTGGCCTTTCCCTCAGATGATCTGTTTCACCTACGTCAGTATTTCTGGTTTAGATTCATGGCATTTCTCATGATATAGTCCATCAGTTTTGACTCCTATTCCTTCCACGTCAAACATCTTGCACTAACTGCCCATGCTGCTGCTTCTCTGAGCAGTTTGCCTGGGCTAGAGACAGTGAGCACCTAAACTAGGTCAAAAGCGTTATAGAATCTTATGTCRTGCCTTACCAGACACCCCTGTCCACATGTCTGCTGTGACTCTCTCAGAGAACCCAAAGAAACTTGTAGGCTGTGAATTCCTTCAAAAAACCCTTGTAAATCCTTGTGCCAAAAAAAAATGAATTTCTTAGGGTATCTGACTCCCGTGTTTTTGTAGTTGGCTTGAAACATGGTCAGATTAACTGACTTCTCCAGAACTTCCCTTGTAGAAACATTTGCCACCTTCTGTTTTTACAGTGCTGCATCTTACTCAAATTCACAGACACGTTTTTAGTCAAATTCACATCTGAAATACATGAGGAGTCATACCCTCACAGAATGGTTTCAGTAGGAAGAGGCTCTAAAGACCACCCAGTCCCACACCTTGCCATGGGCAGAGACAGCTCCCACTATCCCAGGTTGCTCCAAGCCCCGTCCAGCCTGGCCTTGAACACTTCCAGGGATGGGGCAGTCACAGCTTCTCTGGGCAACCTGTGCCAGGGCCTCCCCACCCTCACAGGGAAGAATTTCTTCCTACTATCTAATCTAACCCGCCCTCTGTCAGTGTGAAGCCGTTCCCCCTTTTTCTACCACTCCAGGCCCTTGTCCAAAGTCTCTCTCCAGCTTTTTGTAGGCCAACTTCAGATACTGAAAGTTTGCACTAAGGTCTTCTGGAGGCTTCCCTTCTTCAGGCTCTCTCAGCCTTTCGGTGCTAAGCACTGCTTTGCTCAGTTGGCTCAACCATCACCCTGTTAAAAATCCCTTTCATGACTTTTCTCATTCCCTTCATCACCTCCATGACACTTTCTTTCCATTGCTCCTTTATTATTCCAAGTTGAAGTCCTGGCTTCATCCCTGCTTTGAACCTGCTTTGAACTAGTTCTRAATCTCTAAATGGCTGCTGGTGCCATTTATTCTCAGAACGTCTTGTGTCTACACCTGCTTGGGAAGCTGCTTTTCCTGGGAGCTGTGGCAGCTTTTGCAGAAGAGTCCTTAGTAAGGAAAACATCTTACCATAAACTCGTGGTTGTAAGAAGCTCTTCTGCACACCCTCAAAGTCTTTTTGGCCTGTCTCTCTCCTCCCTGCATGTCTTGGGCCATCCTAAGCTGCTTTGCTTTGACTGCCTCCTTGTCACTGGCACAGGCTGTCTCCCACTAATGGAGCAGCTCCTAGGCATTCACCAAGATGCTTTCTTAGACCTGGGTAGCAGCCACCATGCAAACAAACACTGGCAAGATCCCTCCAGCAAGCTCAGCCGCATTTCTTGGAAACAGGTCAGGGGGGGAAAAGCCACAACTGAGAACAACACAGAACTGTGCTGTGCTGGGCGCAGGGCCAAACTTTGTTTATGGCTTCCTAGAGAGCAGCTAAATGCTGCCCATTCAGGTTGGCACAACTGCCACCAAGGGAACAGCAGAACAGCCATGGAACTGCACGTGTGTGGCACTGGGCACAATGCTGCTGCTGGGTGTCGAGTCCCAGGGTGAGTACTGGGTGCCCGGGGCAGTGGGATATGGGGTCCCTGCCACAGCCCAGTGATGATGCCAAGAGCAATTCACGTGCTKCAGATCAGCTGTCACAGCATCTGAGCCCCACCAGTGACCCTGCGACAGGGACAGAGCGCACTGCCAGCCTGGGGGGACTGCGGCACACATTTGTGTCCCTGTCCCCAGGGGGACACGATGCCAGCATTCATTCCACAGACAGGTAGGAACTGTCTGATGGCAGAACACTGCCACCATCCCTGTCCCCAGCAGTGGATGTCAGCATCTCACAGCATGGCAGGACATGTCACCATCCCTGTCCCTGTTCTTGTACTCAGGAGGGCAAAGTGCCACCCCATGGGACACCAGGACTCCTGTCCCTGTCCTCAGCGGTGTGTGACGCCACCATTCCATGGCATGGCAGGACGCTCTTCCCATCGCTGTCCCCAACAGCTGGTGCCATCGTCCCACGGCACAGCAGGCCCCGGCCCCGTACTCGATGCTCTCAGCCCGGCGCGGCGGAGGCGAGAGGCGGAGCACCGAGCCGCGGCCTCCTCCACCTCCCCCTCCCGAGCCGAGCCGAGCCGAGCCATGGGACCCGCCTCTCCCCCGCCCTGCGCAGCCATGCTGGGCTCCGAGAGCGGCCGGGATGATGCGCTCCGGTTCTCTCCGCAGAGCCCGGGGTCCCCGGCGGCGCCGCGACGACAGAGCAAGGAGAGCAGCCTGACGGTGAGTGCGGGGACGAGGGCGGGGGAACCGCCTGGGGGTTCCGTGCTGGGCACCTCGCGCAGTGGGGCTGGGAGAGCCGCGCGTCCAGAGCATCCTCCACGCGGCATTCTGGTGTTTAAACACTGGTAAACCCCGGGAGGCTTTAGGATCTCTGCCCTGGGCTGGAGTACAGGCGCGTTTTTCCGTTGATTATGGTGGTTCTGGGATGAGCAGGAGAGAACGCGGTGCCTCAGAGGTGCCTCAGACTGTGAACCGGTGTCCTGAAAAACTTCCTCATCTGATCACCTCCCCCCCACAATAGCCTTTGTATTGGGAGAAGTACTGAAGGGTTAGAGAAATACAAACAGGCGAATTAGATCATTGCTCTGCCGGGGCAAGATCTTTATTTTTTTTCTCAATYTGTATCTTTTTCTTAAAGAGGTGTCAAGAAGGTTTCTTGTACCAGAGTGTCCAAGTGAAGATTTCTGATGGAAAGTATAGGCAAAGGTTTTAGGTTTCGATGTGCAGTTAATCTTAAATTTACTTTTAGGCTTTATAAGTAAGTATAACTGACTCAGCGAGGAGACTTTTTACAAGAACRTGTAGTGACAGGACAAGGGACAGKGGTTTTAAACTGAAAGAAAGGAGATTTCGATTAGATACTAGGAAGAAATTCTTGGCTGTGAGGGTGGTGAGGCCCTGGCACAGGTTGCCGCATCCCTGGAGGTGTTCAAGGCCAGGCTGGACAGGGCTTGGTGCAACCTCGTCTAGTGGGAGGTGTCCCGGCCCATGGCAGGGGGGTGGAATGAGATGAGCTTTAAGGTCYCTTCCAACTCAAACCATTTTATGATTGTGTGTTATGAATGAAAATGTTCTCAGTTGCATGATTTATCTCAGTTTACAGACATTAATATCTTCTGTGTGCTTGGTGACCTCATCTGGAACACAATTAGCACTTCTGGGCTCTTCAGTGCAGGACAGATAATTAAAAACAAAGGAAATCAAATAGATGAATGAAAGTGACTGGTAATAGAATGTTTTATTTAAAATGAAATCAGAAGAAATGAGCAGATAAATTAATTGCGGCGATAAAGGAGAGGCAATAACCATGCTTGCAGCTGCACGTATTGGCAGAGTATCAAGTCCACGAGAACAAAAGGAATAATTTAATATTATACATCCTTGTTAATGTTACTACGAGGAGAAGATTGTTGTCTACATTGTCACATGCATCCTGTGGATTTATTTGGTAGTGGGCTGGGTTGCTGGTGACAGAGACCAGGCTTTGAAAGTAGCACATACAGGTGTCTCTGGCTGCGATGTGGGTTACTCACTGCCACGCAGGTACAGTGTTCTGGAGCAGGAGGGGGAAATCTTCAGCAGTTTTTGAAAAAAAACGTTCASTCAGTGATTTTAATACTTCATTATCCAAATCAGTTGTTCCCAGTGTTATTACTGTTAATTAGTATATTGAGAGAGGGGTACACTTTGAAGTAAGTATCAATCTGGTTGGACATTTACGCAGATGTCTTGGAGAATTAGCTGCTCCAGGACTGCGGTGACTGGGTCAGGAGACATGTCCCAGCCCCTAAATGCAGCCCCTGCCCACTCTGAYTGGGGGGTTGAAGCAAATCATGGGCTGAACATGGTGCCCAAAAGGACTAGACATGGTTACAGGGTGGGTTGCACTGGTCTGCATGGCACAGCACAAGAGCAGGAGTGCTTGTTTTTCTGCAATCCCTGCTGCTTATAGGGCTGAGGACTCAGGCTGTTCACTGAGGGTGGTTTTCCATATTTGCTGGCCCATGTGTCACCAGGTAACATCTGCAAAGCAAGAAAGTTTGCGTTATGTCCGGGTCAGTRGGTGTGCATTTCTCCAGCAGAAGTCCAAAGCTTTCAAGTAGGATGCATCAGACAGACAAAAATAAGCTAATTTTAACAGCTGTTTGCTCCAAGCCATTGCCTCCATCAAGGCAGCATTGTGAAAAATAAATTTCATATGGAGTGTAAACTGTAAAACAATGTGTTTTCCTTGTCTCCTAGAAGGTTCTATTTGCTCAGCGCCGTTCAAGCTGACGTGGGGGTGTTCTAGTTAGCAGAGCTGCAGGGCATGTCCTTAGCTTGCTGTCAGATGYTTTTCCTTGGTCTGTAGCTGTGCTCAGGCAGAACCTCTTCTTGCAGAGGGGAATTTTGTGATTAACTTTGAGGCTCTTGGTCTGGCAAACCTCCCTTCAAACAAATCCTGTGGCACACAAGCTGCAGACATCAGGTGATGTCCAGTCTGGGCAGCAGCTGCAGCCGAGCTGTTGCTGCATCATCACCTTCAGCAGAGGAGTGGGAGCTTGTTCCCATCTTCCTCAGAATGCATCTGCCTCCAAGCATCCAAGTAGCATTCAGAAGCACAGCTTTTGAAATCCCGAAGGCAGGCAGGAGCTGAAGTATTTCCCATCTATGTGCACTCAACAAGAATAATCTGGTGTTTTCTCTTCGGTCAATGAATGTTACCGACATGGTCTTCCATTTTCTTTGCAAGAGGAGGTCCAGCTGGGTGTATGATAACCTGTTATGAAACTGCTGCTTGCACAAAATATGGATGCTCACTTAGGAAGCAGCAGTGCAGGTGTGTGGTCTGTGCTGTTTTTGCAATGAGTTTCAAGGTGCACTCACTGTTTTTAGGTTGGATGGTTTGCTGGCTGATTCCTGAAGAACTGTCTCTGGCCATGAGTTGACTGTGGAAGCTGGGGATAGTTTACAATAGGTGAGGGAGGGTTCAATGGAGAGTGTACAGGGAGATACCAAATAAGGAACAGTACTATTTCTTACTTGGAAGAGCAAGAAAATTGCCTGATTATAAGGTATTTCTCAGTGTGGGTTTCTTTCTTAAAAWTTCTCTAGTGCCTTGTCAAGACAGTGCAGGACTTCTGCTGGTGTTTGGATTGCATGTGGTGAACACGTGCTGCAGATGGGAAGATGGGCAGCCTGTGCGCAGGAACTTGGGATTTACTGCTGCTGTGCTCTGCGTCTGACACAATGTGATGAATGCAGGGTTGTGATGAGCACAGCATGAGGCTGCACATTCAGGACAGTTTTCCTCTCTGCCCTGAAGATGACTGCATGGTAGATACTGTCAGAAAACCCCTGGTTTGGCAGGGGGCTGAATCATCTCCGAACCTTTCTACAAATAGACCAAGTAAAGAGGGCTCCTGAACACTTTTGACAGAATCTTCCCTTTGAAATAGGAAGGAATCAATGGATTTGTTAATAGTGAGGACTTCAGTTGTCTGTTCTTCCCTTCTGTTGAACCATAGCTGTAGCATCAGCTTACGAGCGCTAAAACCACAGGCAAACTCATGATGTCAAAGCTACCTAGACACAGTCTAGGCATTTCTGGGGTTCCCTGTCTGGGGAGAGTTCAAGCTGCCCAAGCCTCTGGCTGTGCCCAAGCTTTTCTGAGATCTTCTCCAGCCTTTGCCCTTGGCTGTTTTATCCAAATGGTTCCATTTGCCATATGAACTCACTTAATGGAGTTGGATGTTGTACTTTTTGGGTCTCAGCTGAAATTGTAAGGAAGATACTGAAGTGAGGCAATGTGGCACAGCTGTGCTATGTTAAAGGTGCTGTGAATGTGTAGAAATGAGAAAAAAAATGTGCATTTTTAAATTGAAGAAACAAGCAAGAATGTTGCCCTGCTTTAGTCGCTTTAGCATGGCACAGTAAGCTGGCCTGCTCTCTGATCATTTATTTATGTAGTGTCTTATGTAATAAACATGTAGTTGATTATCTAGCTTTGATCAAATTATTCTTGTTTTATTCATGTTGCTTGGCAATGTCGCATTTACTGGTGGGTGCTGGTAGTGACTTCAAAGCCTCCAGAGACTCTGAAATCCAGGAGATTAATGTGCACGTCCAGCTCAACAAAGTGTGTTGCTCCTGTGCAAATCCCGTGCATTCACCTGGCTCCCTGGGTCTTTTCCTCTTCTGTCACCTTTTGTGTCTCAGACATAATGAAGAGTCACCTACAACATAAACAGCTCATTTTGCCATGACTGCCAATATACTCATGGGAAACAGGAGCTGGAATATTTAGCTGTTGAGAGTATAATTGCATTTGCTCATGATCAGTACACAGGCAAAAGTATTTTAATCTATTGAGTTTGGCACACAGCTTGTGAAGAGAAATGCGTCAATTTGTACTGCTTCTCTGATCCTTGTGTGTTTGTGTGTCCTCCACTAAGCTTTGCTGTCACTGTGTTTTTCCCAGGATGTCTTCTCTGACTCTGTACCTTCTGTCCTCAGTGATCCAGTGGCTCTCGCACAGGTTTTCTGGTGCCACTCATGGCCAGTGGCAGCTGAAAAGACAAGCTGCTGTCCTCTGGCAGGTTTTTTCAGCTCTTACTTGGGATTTTGCCCTGCTAGTGTCTTGTTATTAATTTTGCTTTGTTGCAAGCTGACRACAGCCATTATCTTTACTAGTGAAGAGACTGTATAAGAACTTAATATCATGGTGCGGCTGGTTATCACCTCAGCTGTCCTAGTGGTGCCTGTGAGAATGTAATGCAGGTCATTGCACCTTATTTTCTCTTCATATTCTTTGATTCTGTCATTAACTGAGAGATGTGTTTTAATTTGTTTTGTTTCTTACTGGCAATTACAGCTGTAATAGTCAGCTTCTGCAAGCTTGTGTTAGGCCTTGCTGGCAAGTCAGCATTGTTAAGATTTTCACACTGCTGTGGGTTTGAATTTGGACCTTGCACAGAGCCTGCCCAGCTCTCAGGGATGTGACTAGTCAAGAGTGTGGTCCCTCAAAATTAGTAAGGGCAGTGGTCCTTTGCATGCAGGGAGGGTCATTGTCCATGGGACTGATCAAGCTATTTAATGCTGTCAGACATCGGGACATCATCAYGAGATGCTTTGGCTGTCTTTAGTGTCAGTCAAACAGCTCATCAGTGGGAATAAGCTGGTGAAGCAGAGTGGTTTTTTTCAGCTATCTTTGCTTTTAGAAGCAAGAAAAAGAGCATTTCAGAGGGAGGGTTGGGAGGGAACACCATTCTGTCATGCCACTGCTCAGTGCCAGCCTGGTGTTCCCCTCCTGCTGGGAGATCCTGAGAGGTTTTAGAAACAGTAGGAAAAACAAATCCAAGAGCTCTTGTTTAAGTATAAGAAATCTGTGGTAGTGAAAGGAAAGAAAGATCACAGGATTTCCTATGTAATCATGTATAATTTTTAGTAATAGTTCTAGAGTTTTGAAAAATTTCATTCYCCCTGCTGGGACTTAGCGTAAAAAGCTGTAAGTTCTCCTAAGTTCTGTTTACCACACCAATAATTCTTTTTTTTTTTTATAAGGTTGCAAAAGCTTGTGCATTTTAGTTTTTCAGTTCTGGCACCAATTCCCTTCTAAAAGTGGTACTAGACTCAAATGGCCTCATGACTCTTTCCAGACAGTTCAGCATCATTTCCAGACAATTCAGTCTTTTGAGAAGTGAAGAATATTTGATTTATTCCTAAAACTTTGAGTCTGATGATACTCTTCGAGAAACACGTGAATTAACCCGACTCCCATCACCTGTTGATGTGCATACTCGCTGTTTCTCTTCTGCTGCATGCCTGGAGTTCTATCCGTCACAGTGAGATACTGTCACCAGTCCCAGCCTAGGCATTTCCARTGACTCTGGTTATTGCTTCAGGACATTAAGACTCACTGTCACATCTCTAAATCAGCAATTTCCAACTGACACAGATTTAGTTTTTGTGAAACAGGCACTGTCTTTAGCAGGGAATAGGAATTTCCCAATGCTGTTTCTCTTTGCGGATTTTTAAGCTCTTGTGCCACTGTATGTGCCCCCCACTGCAGATGACCTGCCTGCCCTGGTGTGCAGTGACGCGAYGCAGTGATCCAACTCAGGATATTCCATGTTTCTGTGATTTTGTCATGCCCAGTCTTCTGTTAAAGGCTGCAAAATACACTTAGGAGGTGCAGTCGGTTAGAGCATGGTGCTGATAACACCAAGATTGTGGGTTCAGTTTTTGTGTGGGCCATTCACTTAAGAGTTGGACTCAATGATCCTCCTGGGTCCCTTCCAACTCAGGCTACTCTGTGATTCTGTGATTCTGCTTGTTTTCTCCCTTCTCTTTATCCAGTGTGACAATGTTGGGCCCTAGAAATCTGCCTTGAAAACACTACTGTCTTCATGGGAAGCATTTGGTCCTTTTCCACTTGAAATGTCATTTTGGACAACACAAAACTTCACTCAGCAGTATGTTTCCACAGGGAACATCCCAGCCATTCTCTGAGAGACCACCAGTATGGGGATAGGTGGAAGCCAGAATAGCTTCTCCTTTTAGCAGTGCTCTATTGGTTCTCCTGCTACGTAGGAGTGGGAGGTGGAGGTGGGAACCATTTCCAGCATCCTAAAACTTCCATGCAGTCTCCTTGACTCTTTTACCTTGTGCTCCTAACTGTTTTTAACTTGAGCTAAGGCTTGAGTTCCTATAGCTTGGCTGTCTGCAGTTGGGAGGCAGCAGCTTGTCCTGGGTGCCTATGAGGTGTGTTGTGTAAGCACACAGGGTACTGTTTCATGCAGGCTGCCATGCAGGAAGGGCTCTGGGGGACTGAAAGTGCCAGCRTGAAAGTGCCATGAGGCTATCACCCAAATTTTTATTCAGTGAGTATGAACTACAGCATAAAAGCCAGAAATCCTCAAATCCAGAAGCTGTGTAAACCTGTCTTGACACCATATACCTTCAAGTGATTCCCTATAACATTGTCATTTCTGACAATAGTTTGTTTCCTGCATCTCTCCTGCTGCTGGAGGATGAGCTGCCGCATTGCTCACTCACGTGAAACAGTTGGCCCACTGTGATATGTGACAGTGATTGTGCACAGGTTCTGGAGGCCGTCTGGTTTTTTTAAGGCAAAACTACAATATATTGTGTTATTTGAGAACTGTGGTTTGGTGTGTGGCTGTGTATTTGGTGTGTGKCTGTGAGCGCACAGAGGCATGGCCAGGTACCAGCAAAGCCTGTGCTTAGCAGTGGCATGGGATTTCATAGGATCATACAAAGACTCATAGAAAGGTTTAAGTTGGAAGGGACCTTAAAGATTGTCTCGCTCCATCTCTCTGCCATGGGCAGGGACACCGCCCACTAGACCAGATTGCTCTAAGCTGTGTCCAGCATGGCCTTGAACACTTCCAGGAATGGAGCAGCCACAGCTTCTCTGGGTCTGGTGATCTGTGAAGTGAAGCCTGTGTTCTGTCAGCCTGTGTACACCAGCCAGCACTGGTCCAGGCTGGCATTTGTCAGACACTGCCTGAAAGGAATAGCTTGGCAAAGGTTTCCAGACAGTATTTTTAAGACATTTGGCCTGATCAGTTTGAAGCTTCCTGACAGGGGGAGAGGAGTCCCCTAACAGGGTGTTGAGCCAGTGCACACTGGCTCATGCTGGAGCTTTGCAGTGCCCACGGGCAGCTCTGCACCTCGCTGCTTGCATGGGCTGTGCCCAGGGAACTGGTGCCAGCTCCTCTCCTGGGGTGGGCAGCTTCCAGCAGGTGATGGGATCTGCTCACGGGCTTTTAGATCTGGTGATCCCCGAAYGGAGAAGGGAAGGTAACCCTACCTATCTAATAAAAAAACAGGGCAGGATGGACTTTCAGGTATCTTGAGATAACTCTCAGTTATCCTGAGATAAGTTTGCTGGCAGGGAAGGGACAGGAGAAGAAAACAGAGATAGCAAAGACAGAAGGTGTGAAACATCCCTCGTGGTGGCTGTGGTGGTGACACAAGTCAGTCTAGGATAGCACAGGGGCCCATTGCAGCAGCACAGGCAAGCCCACCTGAATATGACTACACTGTTGTGCACCCCTGGCATGTCCCCTGACACTGCAGGGGTGTGAGGTGCCTGGGTGTGAGGGACAAGGGAGCATGGCCATCCTGCTCTGAACTGAGCTGATGTTCTGTATCCCCATGCACTACTCTTCTGACAGGGAACATGAGGGAACAGGGAAGGTGTTTGCGATGCTGTCTGTGGTTGGGACCTTGTGGCCAGTGGAGGCTGGCACTGTCTGGAGATGCTGTCTCTGGCTGGAGGTGCTGGCTCTGACTGGACATTCTGGCTCCGGCTGGAGATGATGCAGGCTCTGGCTGGAGGTGCAGCCTCTGGCTGGAGGTGCAGCCTCTGGCTGGAGAGGCTGGCTCTGGTTGGAGGTGCAGGGTCACCAATGCATGAGTGCTGCCTGCAAAGTCCAGATCTCTGACCTGCAGATCAGTTTGAAGCCTGATGGGAGCTGGAAGGGAAGGTGCATGGTTTAGGATCTAGCTGAGGTGTCAGCCAAAGACACCAGATACAGGGTCCTCTGTCTGCTTTGAGATGGACATGGCAAGCTCGGGGCAGAGTGATTTATGTGGAGCAAGCTCTTGCACTACTTACAGAACAGCCACTGAACCTCCAGCCTCCAGGGCAGATGGCAGCAGAACCAGTGTGGGTTTGTAGCAGCAGTCTTGTTTCAGCCAAAGGCTTTGTCTGCTTTGCTCTGGCATGGTGAGTTTGCACTGTGTCAGCACGCACATCCTTTCTGATCCTCTCTGAATAGCCCAAAGGCAGATTCACCATGTGTAAGCACTGCCTTTGGGTCTGCCCATGCAGCTGTGCTAACCCTGCCTGCAGCTTTGTGTATGGATTTCCTGTGAACATTAACTGATCCAAAACAAAACTCCACCCCCATGCAGTTACATTTGTGGGTCTCCCATCCCCAATATCCGTTGGTTCCTCAGTTAATACCCGAGTGCTCCTAGTGTTCCGTGACCCTGTGGATGCACTGAGAGGGGCTGATTTTAGGGTACCTGCCCAGCAGGGATTTGGGGTGAGCATTGTGAACTGGCAGTGAGTTCTGACTCTTGCTGGTGCTTCCTCTGAGAGGCTTGGCTGTGTCCAGAGTTGTTTTGCAGCATGCTCTGCAGTAGCTGTCATGCTCTTTGCCTTCTCTGTGCTGTTAACAGGCTGTATGTTCCACTGCGTAACTTAATGAGAACTTGGACTTCTTTATGCTGTTGTTTAAATGACCATGTGATGAGTCCTGTCTCACAGATTGCTGTAGTTTCTGCACACTGAAGGTTCACTGACTTCAGAGAGCCCCTGGTTCTTTTTGCAGAGAGCATCACTTCCATCTGAAAAGGTCTCTGGGATAGATGGAAGGGCTGTGCACTGAAAAAATAACGCATTTTTTTGTAATCCTGTAGGACACTGGCATAGCCAAGGTTTTTTTGCACTGATAGTGCCTGCAGTGCTCTCTGATGCTCACTGTGTTTCTGTGCTAAGGGTGTGCTCTGGGTGTTTCACATCAGGTTTTCTTCCACAGTTTTTAGGGATCTGGGAGAACTCCCTGCGTGATGCTTGCCAAATCCAGTAGGTTTTCCTCATGTGAAATGGGCTGAGCTGGCTCTGAGCTGACACTCCTGCTTGCATAGAGAGGCTTTCTGGGAATACTTAGCTGCTGTTTCCATGCAACAACCAATTTTTCTTCACTTACATGCATTCACTGCGGATTTTCTGATGGGAAGCACGTGGATATAACCTTTCATTTGCATATTTCTCACAAACAGCTAAATTTCATTACCATCTAACTCTCCTTTTTGGTTGTTTTTTTTTTTTTAACAGATCAACTGTGTGACTTTCCCCCACCCTGACGTAATGCCAGAGCAGCAGTTGCTGAAACCTTCAGAGTGGAGCTACTGTGATTATTTCTGGGTAAGTAGGCAGCCAGCCACATGCCATATTGCAGCTCCAGAGCTTCCAAAAAAGTGGAACAAACAGCTTGATTTGTACAGGGTAAAGGAGAATTTGGGCTGAGATACAATGTGTTCAGGCAGTACCACAGAGACTGGGGACACCGGTGAAGATCTCCTGGAAACATCTGACCAGTCTGAGATGTGACTGATCATCAGAAGAGTGTCCACAAAGGCAAGGACAGCTGTCAGGAGACAGATTTGGTCAGGAAGTAGGGAGGATGTAGGACAAGCCACATATCTGAAAATACCACAGGCAAAACGGCAGTGCAGCAGGAGGGGGATGGAATCACAGAATCCCAGACTGGTTTGGGTTGGAAGGGACCTTAAAACCCATCCCATCCCACCCCCTGCCATGGCAGGGACACCTTCCACTATCCCAGGTTGCTCCAAGCCCCGTCTAACCTTCGAGGGATGGGGCAGCCACAGCTCCTCTGGGCAACCTGTGCCAGGGCCTCCCCACCCTCACAGCCAAGAATTTCTTCCCAATATCCCGTCTAACCCTGCCCTCTGGCAGTGTGAAGCCATTCCCCCTTGTCCTGTCCCTTCAGGCCCTTGTCCCAAGTCCCTCTCCAGCTTTCTTGGAGTCCCTTGGCACTGGGAGGGGATCTAAAGTTTCCCCAGACCCTTCTCTTCTCCAGGCTGAACAACCCAAACTCTCTCAGCCTGTCTTCATAGTGGAGGTGTTCCAGCCTTGTGATCACATTAGTGGCCTCCTTTGGACTCACTCCAACAGATCCACAAGGAAGCAGGGGATGCCCCTTCTCAAACAAGCATATAGTTAAAAACTTGTTGTTAAATTGTAAAACTCCCTCCACGGAATATTTCAGAGGTCAGATAATGAATGAGTTTTTTATAKGATGAAGTTTGTGAAGGACAGGCCTGTTTGTAACTTGAGTAGTTTTAATGCAGCCTGAAGTATGGGAAATCTTCAGTGGCTGGTTCTGTGTGTGCCCTCCTGTGTTCAAGTCTGTTTTCAGGTTCCTGAATCACATTAAAATGATGCAGTAGTCCTTGGAGTGTGGAGCTGATAGAAAAAGGTCTTCCACTGGAAAACTTTTCTTCCACTGGAAGGTTTTTCTGGGCGGTGAGAGAAGTACGACAATGGAATCAACAAATACTCCAAAAGGAATCAACAATGAAGATTTTGGGAATCTCATGTGTGTTTTCAGTTATCAGTTATTGAAGCGTTTCCATCTTACGAACAAAAGTGTCCATTTTGGAGGCCCAGCAGCATGTTTCCTTCTGGTTGCTCAGTGCTGATGATAGGGACTTGCTAAAATACACTGACATATTTGAAAATGGTCACATTATCACAAAATTTCTTCAGTTTCTTCCAGTCTTCTGGTCTCAGTGAGCCCTAAATCATTAATGGCATACAGACTGATTTTTTGCATGTGTCTTACAGTCCCTGCCCTGTTTGGTTCTCCCTACTCAGCCACTGCTTGGTTCCTTGGGCTGGACACGTCTCTCTTTCAGTGAAACTCTACTTAAAGCTGCCTTTCTTCTGCACTCTTTTATCCTCCCATAACTCTGCTCGCAGGAATTTCCTCTTCGRCCTTGTCATCCATGGTCTGCCCACAGCTTGCTCTCCTTCTTCCATCAGCTCCACTTCTCCTGCTGTCTCACCCAGCTGGTATCTGGTGGGACATCCTGCCAGTCTCATGCTTTGATTAATCTGGCATTTTTCTCTGGCTAGTTGTGCAGCACACGGGGGATCAGAGCAAAATCTGCAGTGCTTAAGGAAATGTTCTCTGAGAATTYGTTTGTTTGGAAGAGGGTAGGAAATAAAATAATGAAATAGGGAAGCAGAGAGAGGAGAGAGAAAAGAGGCAGCAGAGAGAAAACTGTATTGGTCCTTGTAGCAACACTGACATCAGTGGAGCAAAGGGCAGTCTAAGAAACAAAGAATGAAGAATGGGATGTATGGTGGTAATCTATGGGACAAGTTGCTGGTTTGCTTTTACAGCAGATCCGTGAAGACTGGCTCTATTTTTCTCTGTACAAATCAGAGTTGAACTTGGCAGTCTATTAAAGGTCTTTTAGGGCTGCATTCCCCCTGGAACGAGTGGCACTGTCCTCCCCTCTGCCCCAGCAGTTCCCTTGTGCTGGCTCCAGGATCCCTTCTTTCGGCGAGCTGAACCCTTGAGGCTGACACTTGCCCAGTGGCATTACCAGCTGTGAAGAGTCATGGGCAGAAAGGACAACAGGGCTGCTGCTTTGGCCCCCACATCATCTTATGCTAGCTAAAGATAATTGTAGAGCTTCTGTTTTTAAATTTAAAAAAAGAAAAGGGAATAAGAGGAGCAGGAAAAAGGAAACGGGCCGTTTCTTTGAGACGGGCTGAAGTGCTGTAGCTATCAGCTGGTCTCAGAGAAGGGTTCCTCAGGCACCAGTGCTGGACAGCTGCTACTGGGAAGCACACCTCTGTGGGTTTGGCCTCTATACCTTTTTGTTGAACTTTCTTTCACTTCTTTCAGGCAGACAAGAAGGACTCACAAGGGAACAATACGGTGTCGGGATTTGAAATTCTTCTTCAAAAGCAACTTAAAGGGAAACAAATGCAGAAAGAAATGGCAGAGTTTGTTCGAGAAAGGTAACTAGCACTTTGTTATCAAATTAAATATTGATTGCAATTGTTTTTTTCCCAGTTTAGATATTTTTAAAGTACATTAATGCTACAGTTTAAATGACATAAAAGGTATGCTACCAATTCTTACTGAACATTTAATATTTCTTTAATGTCCATCCACACTCTCCAGTCTTCTCTAACTCTCATTGTCTCTTCTGCTCTGCCTGTCTGAGTTGTATTGCACAAAGGTTGTCTGTTTAGAGGGAACCAAGAAGGTTTTAAGCTGCAGGTTCAAGGAAAAAGCAGAAACATGAGAGAAGCAGAGTTGAGATGATATTTAGAAGGGAAGTATTTTGTCTGAAATATACAGAAGCAATTTGTTCGCATGGTGTRTAGGCACAGTTTCCTAGAGGAAGATGTGAAAATACGTCACTTTGGACTTAAGTTTGGTTATAGAATCACAGAATGGTTTGGGATGGAAGGAACATTAAAGATCATCTCATTCTAGCCCCTTGCCAGCTAGGCATCTAAGGACACCTTCCACTAGACCAGGTTGCTCCAAGCCCCATCCAACCTGGCATTGAACACTTTGAGGGATGGAGCAGCCACAGCTTCTCTGGGAAACCTGTGCCAGGGCCTCCCCACCTGTCGCTTTGATGTCGGAGGCAGGAATGCGACATGACACACCTAGGATCATGCATTTGTTGAGTCCTCTTCTACTTCTGTAGGGTTGAAGGTCCACGCAGTCGTTCCCTATTGGCTGAACAGGTGCCAAGCAGGCAATAGCTGCTTGCGTCCCCAACGGCCTGGGCCTGCTCTCCAGCAGTCTATACTAGTTGTATTACATAACATACCGGTCAAGCTATTTATATAATTTCAGTTATATCTTAACCATTTCAGTTATAAGACAGGGAGTTACAAAATGGGATCAGTTATTATTGTGAGGCCTTCAGGCCAGCTGTTGACCACCACAATACCCACCCTCACAGCCAAGAATTTCTTCCCAGTATCCCATCTAACCCTGCCCTCTGGTAGTGGGAAGCCATTCCCGTTTGTCCTGTCCCTCCAGGCCCTTGTCCCAAGTCCCTCTCCAGCTCTCCTGGAGTCCCTTTAGGCACTGGGAGAGGCTCTAAAGTCTCCTCAGATCACCTCAGTGGGCCTCCTCTGGGCTCACTCCAACAGATCCACGCACACAGATATTTAGAGTGAACCCACAGTCATAAAGGCAGATGTTGCTACCAGAGTATGCCGGAGTGCTCTTAATGGGCTGTTGCTCTGCTGACGTGGGAAGTGCACTGAGCACCAAACAAGCATTTGATAGATGCTCAAACACATAGCAGGTAATGTGACATCAGTACTCATAAGTGTAATCACTGTTATTTGAAATGGTTTGTCATATGTCCTGTCGCAAGTGTCCCAAGAAATACGACACACAGTTCAGGGAGAACAAAGCGATGCAGAGTTTATTATTATTTTACAGAGCGGCTTATATCCCTTAGTTTGCTTGAAGTTTATAGAAATGTCAGGAGTCTGTTGGACCCTTGGTCAGCCACCTACCAAGTTCTTTGGTCAGTTCTAACAACACCTATTCCAAAATATTTATCTAAGCAAAAATGATAGCAAAGCACAGCTGCACGAAGCTTAATTAATTTACAAAAACTCCTAGGATTGTTTATAAATAGTTTTGCCTGGGAAAAGAGAGAAAGAGAGAAGTCTCACGAAAATACTGGGAGAGTTAGAAGGCCTCTCTGCCGACAGCTTTTCAGCAGTCACAGTGTCCAAACCAGTGTAAGTCATCTTGAGGATGACTCTCAAAACCTGAGAACAGGCCGTAGGGAACAAACAGTATTTGCACCCTGGAGGGAGGCATTGATGCTGATGGATGTTCTCCGCTGGAGGCAGTTGCACCAGTTGAAGGGGCTRCTGTCCCCTGTTGCTTTCTCTCTTTTGGTGCTTGGTGCTGAGTTGGTGTTGTCTTCTCACTCKGCTGCTGCAGACATGGTGTGACTGTGCTAATGAGAATTAACATTGGTGCAAGAACAGAGCTGGGCCACAACAGGCCCCTGCGTTGGTGTTTGGGGCGCAGTTCAGTTGGGCAGAACTTGCAGATACTCACTTCATTTGTAGTTTGTTTTCTTTCTCCCTCTTGTTTTTTTTTCATACTAGGGATATGACAGCAGTGAGAAAATGCAAAATATCAAAGGCAATAAAGGTGGTCAGATACAGAGCCCAGCATTCACATGTAGTTTCTGCAGCCTTTGACGTAAGTCTGTCCAAGAGACAGTTACAGCATGACCAGAGGTAGAAGAAAGGACCACCACATTAAAAGTACAATTGAGAAACAGGCTTGCTGAGGGAGAGGACGAGAAGGCAAGCAGAATTATGATACCTGTGGCCAGGGAAAAGAGACGGAAGCTGCTCCAAAGAAAGTAATATAATGAAATTTGACAGAAGTAAAAGCAAGATGCATTCAAGGGGAAGGGAACGTTGGTGTGAAATTAGAGAGAGCAATGAGAGCAGCTCTGACACTGCGGGGAGGCATGTSTATGTCCTCAGCAGAGGAAGAAGCAGGCATATTGGAGAGGAAAGATAGAAAAGATTCACTGTGTGCTGGAAACAAAAAAGATTGGGAATTGAGTGTGAAGAGGGTGTAGATGGAAGTTATAGAAAGATTAATATATTTTTCATCTGTTTGTAAAAGAGGATCAGGATTGTTATGTGTGGAAAAGGAGGAGGATGGTGTTGAGCTGGAGAGGTTATTCATGGAAATAGAGCTCGGGCCATCAGGGGCACCTTTACATTCGCAGCTAAGAGGGCAGAAGTATTGATAAGGTTTTCATGATGACCATCAGGTGCCTTGGGGAACACAGAACCACATTTAACTAGGCATTTTCATGTCCAGAAAAATTCTCTTCATCGCTACAATCAGCCTGCTGGAGGTGAGATTCAGGCAGCTAATAAAAACAGCCTTTCAGTAGGAAGCTGGTATAAGACACGATAACCAGATTTCTTCATCTTCTTCGAATATCCAACAAGAGGGAAGCTAACTGAAATTTAGTTTATTAAGTAGATGCTTTTACAGGAGCTTCTTTTATATAGCAATCTTAGACTGAGCAATTATATGTTCATTCAGTTCTTGTTGACAAAGGTAGGATTATAATGCAGACTTTGACTTTTAATAAGACAGACCTCAAGAAAGGGAGAAAAGTAATAAATAAGTGAACTGAAAGATCAAGGGTGTTGGTGTGAGAGAAGGAATTACTTTAAATCAAAAGTGAAAATAAGGTCCAGCATTTGCATTCAAGGAAGGACTCCAAAACAGCCAAGAAAATCTGCAGCCTGCCCTGAGAAGCACCAGATATAAGAAGTAGGATTTTCATTAGCAAAGAAACACTGTCTTAGGCTTTTGGCCACTCACTTTTTAATTAAGCTGTGCTATGTTTGGAAAATGTAAGATAAATGGCAAACTATTTAGCTTCTGCCATGTTCAGCAGATACATACCTTTCACTGTTTGTCTGCAGCAATTTGTGGAAGACTTCTGCAGTCTGTGCACTACCGGAAAAGTAATTATGCTTCTGTTGTCTGATAATTTCATTGTTCCCTCCTAATCTGGAGAAACAGTGTAAAAAGACTCATATCACAGTCTTCCCACAGTGACAGTTGTATAGCTGTCTGTCAGATATCCTCTACCACCTTTTCTCCCTGTTCCCCCTGTTGTCTTAATCTATTTAGTTTCTTCTTGCATGGCAGTCACATCAGATCATCTTTGCCTCCCTTTGTAGCTCTCTAGTCTTGCTTCATCCACTGTAATATGGCATGGCTGAAATTGAGTGTGRGCACACAAAGTACTTTTTTTCAAAAAAAAACCAAAACCACGAGAACGGGAAATAAACATCCAAAGATCAACTAGAACTAATAAAGTAGAACAGTGTGGGTCAAAATGCACTTATAATCTGTAATACTTCTGACTATACAGGGAGTGAAATTCTGAAAGTTTTCAAACAAGTTAGTGGAAATAAGAACTGGAAGTTTTTGATGGGAAAGTGGAGTAACTGCCAAACAGCCACATGGATTTCTGGAGGTGGACTCAGGAGTTCTGGTATGTTTGTGTTTTGCAGTCACCACGATCCAGAGTTTGCAGTCTGTTTATATAGGGCAGGGTTAAGAGGCAGATTTTTTTCCCCTCTTTGAGGTTTATCTTGGCTTTTTAGCCCCCTTTGACCACAGATGGTGACAGGAAGCCAAGCTAGGGTAGAAAATTTTATGTCTTATATTTGGGACTCTTCAGCTATAGACACTTAACCTTTTTATTGTGATTTTTTATTGATATTCCTCCTTGCCAGGCAGTCTGCCCTTTTAGTAGTGCCTTCCACTTGCAGTACAAGTAACACTTGAAATCCCTGAAAAAATCTTGGAGCCTATGCCAAAGCTGGAACCAGTGAGGGGTGCTTCCATCAAAGCCAGTGGCTTTGCTTGCCTGGTACCACATTTAGGACAGGCACTGATGGCACCAGACATAGTGTGTTTTATGTGTGATTGTGAAATCATGAGAATCATAGAATCACAGAATGGTTTGGGTTGGAAAGGACCTTAAAGCTCATCCAGTTTCACCCCTCCCAGTGCCATGGGCAGGAACACCTCCCACTATCCCAGGTTGCTCCAGGCCCTATCCAGCCTGGCCTTGAACACTTCCAGGGATGGGACAGCCATGGTTTCTCTGGAAAACCTGTGCCAGGGCCTCCCCACCCTCACAGGCAAGAATTTCTTCTAATACCTAATCTAAACCTACTCTCTTTCCTTTTGAAGACATTAGGCTTGCTTCTGTCATATTGTGTTCAATAATTCGCCAGCTTCAGCAATATCAAGGAAGAACTTTGATAGGGTTTTAAATTCAGTATTTTCACAGCAAACTTTTTGGATGGAAGATGGTCAGTTATTCCTCTGTTCATGAGACAAAGGACTGAGRCATGGGTTCTGTGAGGGTCTGCATAGGCAGCTCAGAACAGTCAGCAGACAGTTGCACGTTTTAACATCCAGCATCCACAGAAATCACTCAAAGTTATCCTTAAGYTAAAATCCAGCAGGAGTGAAGTTCACGATGAAGGCTGTAGGCTAGAGCTTTGGCTGGGAACTTCTGGTAACTAAGGCAAAAGCAGTGAGCCTTGGCTCTGGGGAGACATTTGCACCTTTATTATTGGTCTGTTGACCTGTTCTCACTGTCCAGTCCACAGAAATTGTCACGTCTGAGACAAGATTAGTGTCGTCCTGAAGTAGGTATTTAAAGTATGTTAGATGAAATGTGCCTAGATAAAGCCGTTTTTGTAGTGAGGTTCTAACCCAGTGTAGCCTTTGGTGCTGGACAGCTGTGTTTGTTGGTCGTGTTAGAGCAGGCATGGGGAGCTGGCTGATTTTAKTGTCATGGGAGAGGGAAGAAGAGGATCCCCCAGCTCCTGCGTAAGGTCTGTAGTACTGTTCCGTACTGAGCTGGGTATCATCTTGGGCCTCAGCCAGCTGCCTCCCAATGAATTGGTGAGAGCAACATCCCAATTAATTGCTTTGCTGTGGAGCTGTCAGCTGCGGGACACAGACCTGCCCCCTCTCCTGAACTCCTGCAAGTGTAACGACAGAGTGGCATTTCCACTCCCACACCGTCCACTAGGATATTTTCAGCAGCCCAGAACATCAGATCCCTCTTAGCTATCTCAGGGAACCCCTTCTAACTCAAATGTGCCCCACAAAAGAGCGCTTGCTGAACTAGCTGCTGCAAATGGGCATGCCAAAAATATCCTACCTTCTGACTTTTTACTGGACCGAGATTTCAAAGCAGGTTTTGCCCCTGCTTGTACATAGTTGGCACAGAATCAGGAGTTGTTCTGCCTGGGGGCCACACAGCTCTCGCAGAAATGCTCTATTGATTGAGCAAGCTGGGTTGAAAACCAGCAAATAGACAACCTTTTGCTCTGCCTGGGAGCATGTGTACCTTGCAATTGTCTCACTGGAAGAAGAAGTCAGGGAAGATGGAGATGGGTTTCAGGCATGATGCACATCACCTCTGGACCAGCAGCTGCTCATTCCTCCTTGCTGGGCTGTCAGCACATACCCTTCTCCCCTCACTCCACAGCTGCACTCCTTCTCCCTGCTGTCATTCCCATTGTGCTTGTATGCCAGCACCTTTCCTCTTCTACACCCTTGCCACTGGCAAGCTCAGCTCCTGTTCCTGGTGTGGTGCCTCTGACTGAGTGGAGACAAGGACAGGGCAATGAGTGGGATGAATGATGGGAAGGGGCTGCACYGCCGTGTGCTGGTGACAGAAGCCCCTGCCACATCTTTGCCATGCCACCTTTGCTTTGTCACATGTAACGGAGAGCAGGAAGCATTTGGTGTCCCTAAGAAAGGTGCAGTTCAGCACCCCAAATCTCATTTGGATTTTTCCTGGATCGCTGCATTCCTTCATCTTTGCTTCAAGGATGTGCAGCCTCACATTTCACAGCAGACTGAACCACATGCTTCTGGTTTTGCAGACAGTCCACGTTGCACAGCAGAAACACTCTGTCCTTGTTATTTGCTTTTCAGAACTGTAGCTTCTTCGTCTAATTTTATCACACATGCTGTCCTGCATATAGCCCTGCTCTTGCCACTGCATTTTTAGCATATGGATGGGAGAAGATGGCTCATGAAACTGGTGCTGCCAAGCCCTGGAGACTGAAAGGAAAATTCCTGTGGCAAAATCTGTTAAAATGCGGAGAATTTCTTCCAATTATGTGTGTGGGTTTCTGCCTTAAAGCTTACTTACTGCTGTCTTTTTATTTTTTCTGTGTGTGTGTGTGAGTGTAGGATAAAGATTGAGGAGGAATATGCTAAGAACCTATCCAAACTGTCTCAGAATTCCTTGGCTGCTCAGGAAGAAGGGTAAGTGTGTCTCTGTGACTTTCACAGAAGACAAATTTTAACGTAGAAGTCATTTCTCCCACGCAGATACGTGTAATTTTCCCCAGCTCTCCCATTGAGTAGAGGTTTATTTAGATTAGCACCCTGGGTGTGTTGGGGAAGATGGAATTGCTTCAGAGTTGTTTGGGGTTTTTTTTTAAGTTGTTAATGAAAAATTTTTTAGGAATATGTGCATAAAACATTGCCTTTCCAATCAGGTTTTTATGCCGCCCTTGTTGTAGCCAGGACTAGTTCCTTTCAGGATTAGCATGTCTATGTACTAAATTACTTTGAAAATGGAAGAATATCTAGAATATATATACTACCGAGAGTAGATCTGCAAGGTCAATGCCAGTACAATCGGAGCAGCACAGACCAGAGGGAGGATGAAGAAGTCTCTTCTCATCAGGGTTCTTGAAGAGTCCTTCAACAAATGCAGCAGATTGCCCCTTATTTACAACATTTTCACACTTTGGAAGTTATAAAGAAGACATTAGGCAATGCAATTCAGACTAAATTGAAGTTCTTCAGTAATAATGAAAAGACACCACTCCTGAAGGATGAGAACTTGGTAGCTCTATCTGCTTCAACACAAACTCTCTAAGCACTGAAAGCCGAAGTTGGAAATGACTGTCCTCACCATAGCTTTGACTCAGTGTGCTTCTGCCAGCACTGAAGCTCCACGAGGTGTTTGTTCAGCTTCAAGGAGGCAAGGACAGAAAGTGCAAGCAGCTAACTGGGCTGTTACTGCTCTAAGCACCTTCAGTGGCTATGGTTTCTGTCCTTCTTTCCCCTTAGGAGTGGATGCTCACCTGATTCTAGCAAAGCTGAAAACACTTTCTCCCACATCTTCCTTCCACYTTCTCCTACCCCCAACAGGAGAAGGAGGGAATGAGTGAAAAAATGAAGGGGAAGGAAACCAGGGGAGAGTAGATGAAAAGAGAGGGAATGAGCACTGAAGCATAAGAAATGTTGGAAGTAAGGAACWGGAAAGGACACTGGTGCAGAGTGCATGGAGCTGAAAGCACTGTCCAGTGGTGCTCTGACTGGAGGGGTGGCAAAGTGAGAGAGTGGAAGGAGGTCGTGCTGAAATTTCTCTTCTTGGTGCTGTGGTGGCCAAATTGGCTATGACCAGGAAGAGGCTAGTGAAAAGATAGTGAGAATTAGTGAGGCCCAGGAAATGGTAGAGTTTCACTTAAAAAATTGAGGGAGGAAGAACAGCCAACAGGAGGATTTGAAGAAGCCAAAAGTGAGACTGCAGCCTAGCACTCCCAGTAAATATTCACCAGGGCTTTTGTCTCATTCCCGAGAAGGTGTGAGCCAGGGAACCCCATGCACTGCTCTGTGCACACACCAGTTACCACTGCTGGTTTCACACTCCACTGAGCATTTTCCAGTTTTGCTATCCAGCAGTCTGTGGGATTGACACAAAATATGGGCTGTTCCTCCAGGGTTGTCTGCCCTCCTCTGGTGATAAGCAGACCCACCATCATGTATGTGAATGGGACATGGGGGTGACGAGATGAGAGCCRTTGGTGGTACTGGGATGGTTCTGTCTGGGTTGCTGTGAGCACAGTGCGGCTGCATGTACACAGGAGGTGATACAATCTGTGATCATTGCAGTCATTGGAGTTGGATAGGAGATGCAGAAGATGCTGAAATGCCTTCTTTGCTTAAATAAATCGATAAAATGGTTAGTGTCAGTGAGAACTGGGCAGTGGGAGGGGACCTCAGGGTGRGTTTAGGGAAGGAGAAATGTCGGGAGCACTTCCGTAGGTGTTTGTGAGTTGTTCAGCTGATGACCACCGTATTTGACGACTCAATGCCTTGGAGCAACGTCAGAAGTGACAGATCATTATTTTCAAATTGCAGATGACAGGCAATTTTGTGGGCTATCAGGAAGGGTCAAATCTCATCATCATTGAAAAGGTTTTGGGGAAGAGATAGAAGGAGCCAGGAATTGTAGGTCATTCAGCTTTATTTAACCTTTGCAAAGTGGTAGAATAAACCATCAAACTTCCTAGAAGCACTTAGTGGAAAAGTAAGGTGATGAGCAATTGTTGTAGATGCCAAACAATGCCAAACCAACCTAAATTCCTTCAGTGATGGAATAAGAGAGTAAGTGAAGCATCATAACTCTTAATTTAGTATAGCTTTTTGCGATGAGAGATTCTCATAGGCAGACGAGAAATGGTGGCCTAAATAAAGCCTAATGTGCTAAAAACTAGGTAAGAAATACACACTACTAACAAAAACTAAAGTGCAGAAAGTAGCTATGGAATGAAATCCCATAAGGTTTGTCCCAAGCCAGGGGTTTTTTTAATGTTTTGTTAATGAACCACCTATGATAGAAGAAATAATGGATTTGCTATAATCAGAGATGTGACAAAGCTAGGAGGGTTGATATGTATAATTTGAAGAAAAGATTGCAATTCAGAAATCCTGTGTTAAAATAGAGAAATTGACTGAAAAAAATAAGATCCATTTTAATGAGGACAAAGCACCAGGTTTTATACTTTCACAGGATGTGAAAGATACAGTTATATAACAGCTTGTGGGAGAAGGATCTGGCTATAGTGAATCACAAGCTTATTCATCAACAACTTCATGCTGTTTAAAAAAGCAATCATATTGAAATATGTAGCAGAAAGAGTGTCTGATACAAAATAATCTGTTACCAGTTTAGCAACTGGAAGACCTGTACTGGAAGCAGTATGGTTTTGGTTATGATGCTTTAAGAGGAGTCTAGACTGTCATAGAGGGTCTGTAGGAGTGTACCTCACCTGCCATCATCTTGGAAATATTTGGTTTGAAAGAAAAAGACAGTGGAGAAATTTTCAAATACTGAAAAGCTTCTCAGAAAAGTAGAATAATCTGTTCACCTAAAGTAGGGTATAAAGTAGAAGAGGCAATGGAAAAACTGCATTGGTGAAAAGTTTGTTATGGTAAGGATAAGATACTGAAGGATCTTGCTTATAAAGGCTGTGGCATCTCTGTTAGTGGAGATCGTCATGAACCCTGTTTTCAAAGATCTGCTACATACAGTGGCAGTACAATTCTGCCTTGGTCACAAAGGYTGGTTGTCTTCTCAGATTTCTGTTACCCTTTTCCATGAATTTGCTCATAAATATATGGTACGAAGTGTTGTGCCAGATCTGTCTGATATATCTCACAAGGGAAGATGGGCAAGAGACAGGGCACTGATCATTGTCCCTCTGTTCTTCCAGCACACTGGGAGAGGCTTGGGCTCAACTCAAGAAGAGTCTAGCTGATGAAGCAGAGGTTCACCTCAAATTTTCCTCGAAGGTAAGTAGTTCTTCCTTTTACAAAGATTTTTGCCGTGAATTGGTGGGCCTCTCGCTTCAGTGCATGTTAGTAGGGGAAATACACATTCATATGGTACAAATTTAGAAGAATTAATAAGTTGGTGAACAAACTTACTGAAACTCTGTTAAATCTTCCTCCCAAAATCAGTTTATTTAATCTACCTGATGAGTAAATTAAAACATATCTGACCTTAATTTTTCATAAAAAGAAAGAAGGAAAACTGATTCTAGAGGTTGTTCACCTGGGCTCTAAGTTCCAGCCAGTAAATTTACCTAGTGGTCGTACACTTTACTTCTGCAAAGGAAGAAATGAAAAGTAATATTTAGCTTCTCAACATGAATCTACTGTACCTGTCTGGAAGGAAGAGAACCAGGACTCTGGCTTCTTTGTATCATTAGCCTTTCTGTAAAGTGTAATGGGTACAATATGTTATTTTTGGKTTTTCTCTCAAGTGATGCCAAAGGAAGTTTCTTTTACAAGTTGTGGTGTTTATCTGGGGTTTTTCCACCACATGTTACATTCTCTTAAATCCTGTTACATTATCTTAACCTCTCTGGGTGGTCAAGTTCAATACAGTGGCAGGTATCTCAGCACAACAGCCATGTTCTGGAGGAAAATTATAGCTCTGCACCACTGGTAAGCGATTCTGCAGAGGTTACTCAGACAACCAGCTGCTGCCTTGGTAACCTGCTGCTGTGTCTCCAACATCAGGGCTGTAATTCGTGAAATACTTTTTGTTCCCCATTGTCCTCCTGCATTGTTTTCCAAAAGGAAGAAATGCCCCCCAGAGTGATGTGTGTGTGTGTGTGTGTAGGCAGGCCAGGTAGAGAGGCTCTTTTGTTATTTTACTTTTCCTTAAACCCTGCACAGAAACTCCTGTAGCATCCTCTAAATCAGTCCCACTGTTTGTGTACAAAAAATGTGTGGATGTGGCATTTTAGGCACATGGTTTAGTRGTGGACCTGGAAGTGCTGGGTTAATGGTTGGACTTGATGATCTTGGAGGTTTTTTCCAACCRTAATGATTTTATGATTCTGTGTTCTCATACTTGCTTGGGAGTTTCTAGTTTTGTCTTCGTTTTATTAATATAATATGTTTTTAAACATATTGATGATTGGTATTACCTTCAGAGAAGTTACTCTTAGAAGTAGTAATTCTATTTCTCATTGATAATCAACCAAACCCCGTCAGTGCCGGCACAAGCAGGCAGTACAGTGCAGAGCACACCAAGAGTGTTCAGACACAAACACCAGCCTTGAAGACACTGAACAGCCTCTGTGACAGTCCTTACAGCACTGCTACATGGAGGGTCAGGAAGAGAGCGGAGGAGGTGAGAGCACTCTCGCGGCACCTGGAACATAAAATATTATTACACTACTGCTGCCTGTACAGCCTGGCATGGCAGCTGTAAGTATAGGCACACAATGAGTCCTTCAAGAKGGCTGTCATGGCCCTGAGCTACTTCAGGTCTTTTTTAGCTTGCCTGAGGCCGTCCTGGTGAGACTATCATAAACACATTGTCCAAAATTTTCCAGTCCAGCACTCCCACTCAGAGCAGAACTATCACCCACAGTGGATCAAGTCAGCTACACCTCTGTTTAGCTGAGTCTYGAGTATCTCTAAGGACAGAGATTTCAGGATCTCCCTGGTCARCCTTCTCCAGTGCCCAGCCACCGTTCTAGTGATTCATTTTGGTTTTGTTTTTTTTGAATTATAGTAGACTTGAACCTCCCAGAACTCAGTTGTCTGTTGTGACTTTGCCTGCCCTTGCAAAGAAGAATTTGGCTCTGTTACCCTTGCATCTGTTACCCTTCACATACATAGCTGTAGACCATATTAGATCACCAAGGTGCCAGTCTGCACCTGCCTAAACAGACTCCGCTTTAGGCTTATGTAACCTTCCTAGGTTGTGTGCTGTAAAGTCTTGGCTGATTTTGTAGGCTCCCTCCGATAAAAGACTGTACTAGCTTGAATGAAGTTTCCCATTAAAATAATGCTGAAGAAAGGCTGCAAATACTTGTTTTCACAGACTATTTTATATTGCTCCACTGTGGGCCATGTTAGCTGATTACAGACCCAACTCACCTGCATTGGTGGAGTCCAGTATCCCCACAGGAGTGACAATAGAGAAGAAGCTTCTGGGGTGATGAAGTATTTGTATCCCTCCGGAGGGTATTTTCTAGATGTCAAAACTGTGTATCAGAAGGCCAAAGAGCAATATGATGCAAATTCTATCAGAGTCAAGTATTAGTGGCTGTCCAGACAATTCATATGTCTGGTCTTGATGGATTTCTCCTTAGTTCATTCCAGAGGTTTCTTCCCACTACTTAAAAGAGCTTGAACTAAATAATCAGGCTTGTCTTTAGGCTCCCTTATACTTGACAGAAATAAATAAAATGTGGCCTTCTTGGATCTCACTTCACCATACAAGAAATGCAGCCATGACACCACAGCCCACAGACTCACCTCACTGCAGTTCAGGTTAGTGGCTTTAATTGGGTACTTTGGGGGTTTTTAAACAAGTTACCATCAGTTAGGCCAGAATCGGAGCACTGATAGTGCTCTGGATATTGCCTGTAGTTTGATCTTCTGTGTAAAAAGAGAGATGATCTATCAGAGAGAGGTGAAGACAAGATTTCTGTACTTTTGCTCCCTTCAGTTAATATTCCCTTAACAGAGATTACCTGCAAAGGGCTGAGTTTTGTAGTAGCTTAGTTCAGAACACTCTTGGGGAAGGGAAGTCTTAGTGTCTGGCATTGCCTTTGGCTGCAGCATGTGAATTGCTTCCTCTTTGTCTTGAGCTCTTCTCAGAAGAGGGAAATRGCCTCAAAATGCACCAGGGGAGGTTAAGATTAGATGCTGGGAGAAGAATTTTCACAGAAGGTGTTTTAAAGCATTGCAACAGGCTGCCCAGGGCAGTGGTGGAGTCACCATCACTGGAAGTGTTCAAAAAATGTGGATATGGCACTTGAGGACATGGTTTAGTGGCGAACATGGTGGTGGGGCTGGGTTGGCGGTTGGACTTGATGATTTTGGAGGTCTTTTCCAGCCTAACAATTCTGTGGTTACTGCCTGGCTCATCATTGCTGTCATTTCTTCCTTTGTTTTCATTACCAGCTTCAGAGCGAGGTCGAGAAACCCCTGCTCAGCTTCAGAGAGAACTTCAAGAAAGATATGAAGAAGTGTGACCACCACATCGCAGACTTACGGAAGCACCTGGCCAGCCGCTACACAGCTGTTGAAAAGGTGGGGAACAAACTGGAGGGTTTCTGAGATGCTGCTGATTTGGGTAAAAGAGCAGCTACCCCGTGAACAGTTTCTGTTCTGCCACAAAGGACCACAGCTGTATCTGCTGAGGGTTTTCTGCTGTTAGCTGCGCTTTGCCAGGCCCCAGACGTAGTTTGCTGTTTAGCTGAGACCTGGGAAGTGTGGGGGCTATGGGCAGGACAAATATCTTACTGCTGAACTGGCTTTTTGTTCCATCCTCCCCTTCCCAGTTTGGGGAAATATATTTCTAATACATTGTATGCAAATACTTCTTGTTCATGTGCATCTTTTGCCCTCAAAATTTAAGACACTCTGCCTTAGAATGGCAGCAGGGTCAGRTCAAAGGCTCACCTGACTCAGGTGGCCAAAAGCAGATGGCCAGGGAAGGCAGCTTGAACCTTTCACACGAAGCATCCTCACTGAAAAAATCACAACGGCAGCAGCACCCAGGACTGTTGTAACATGAACCAGGAGATGGCTGAGGTTGTGGTGTAGGGAGTTAGACCCACGAAATATGATCTCTCAGCAACAGCTGGCAGAAATCGGGATGCTTGTGCCTCARCTGCCAAATTGTATACTCATGGGGTGTGCTCTTGGGTGTAAATTGGAAAGGAAAATACCATTCTCAGTCAACCCCGAGGTTATTTGTGCGTTCATTAAAGATCAGCAGGAGTTCGCCCAGGGACAGAATTGTTGCAGGATACACAAGGTCGTTACACTGTGTGTGTGCAGGGAAGGCATTTTTCTGCAAAACAGTAAGTTCTTCACACTCAAATCTGCAAAGAAACTCAGTAGCAATATTGGGAAGTCTGAATTAGGAATAACCTTGAGAAGAAGGAATTAGAGCAACGAAGAGCTGTGACTGCAGTGCCTGTGAAGCACTCGGTCCCTCACGGATTGCTTTCCTGCAGCTCCCTCTTGCGGGCTGCAGGACCCAGCCGGGTCCTSAGAACTGCAAATGGAAAAAATTCCAGGAATGCCTCAAGAGCGTTGTAACGTTTAGGCTGGTGTGACTAGAAAACTGCAAGGTGCTAAGAAAATATAATCATGCCAATTTAGTTTGAAACACTAGTACAGTATAAAGAACAAATGTGACATGTTTTATAACAAATCCATGCAATACAAGTTATTTTTACGTATTTATCAGCCTGCATATAACAATGTTTATTTGTTACGGTACTGTACTAATTTGCCTGTATAATACATGTTTGTACTGATAAATCAGGTTTTAACAGATTGAAAAAGTTTCAAGTAAAATAATTCAAGTAATCAGTTGTAACCAGACGTCAGGTTTTTGATTTCTACAGCATGAAATATTGGCATGAACCTGAATATGTTTTTCTGAAATAAGTTCCTATTGCTAGAGTTTCTAACAGGTGTACATTGAGTCCAGAACATACTTAAAGACAAATTTTGTAAGATACTTGAAATTAGTTCAACAGTTCAGATCCTAAGAAAAGTGAATGGAAGAGGTGTCTTGGTGACGATGCTGTTTAAGACATTTGACAGAGGTTCCAGCTCTCCTTTCTTCCAGAAATCTGAGAAAGATACTAAGAAACAAGAGAGCCTGATGATGCTGTTTGCCCTTTGCCTTTCTGAGACTCTATGAAGAGTTCAGATGMATTTGTGATTTGTTGGTGGTGACTTCTCTGTGGTCATAGGACACTTCTGTGACCACCACATGGTGTTGTAAGAACCTGAATCCCAGTTAGGACTCAGTTGCATGCAAAGTCACTGACTTCTTAGTGAGAAATACTTGTATGAAGGAGTCCTAGATGGCTGAAGGCAGCTGGCAGTTCTTTTTCTCTAAAACGACTGACTCTTCTTCAATTACTCCAAGGCCCGGAAAGCCTTGACAGAGAGACAGAAGGATCTAGAAATGAAAACACAGCAGCTAGAGGTGAAACTCAGCAACAAGACAGAAGAGGAAATCAAGAAGGCGAGACGGAAGTCCACTCAGGCGGGTGAGTACCTATGTCCATCAGCAGCAGGAGCGAGCRTGACCCTGCACATGGCAAGAACAAGATGGGATGCAACTGCCCATCCATCCACGTGGGTCTTGGTTTTTAATATTGTAGCAACAAAGTCAAAATGAACCATGCTACAAATCTGTGTGATGTTAAATCCTCAGAATAAACAAGCCTAGTTTTTCCAACTCAGATGTCACAAATTATTGATAACCAGGGTGAGAACAACGAAAGTAGGGTGAGTTATCCTTCTGTTTTGTGAAAGTGTCCTTAGATTACTGAACGTTTGTGAAACGTCTAAACTCAGATTAAAATAAGCTTAGTTGAGGGTGTTTCTTCATAAATCATAGTTCCTTCCTTGGTTCTTTCCTAAATCACAGTCACCCACAACAATGTAGTTGCCTATTACACTTACTATTACTGTCTTTTTCCTTGAAAGTGATTTTTTTGTCTTTTTTCCCCTGCTACGCAGAGACTAAAATGATTTCTCTTATAGGAATACTGAGGATATAGTAGTGTGTGCTATACTGAACTGAGGATACAGCTACTTGCTGTGACCTATGCATATTTTACAGAGGCTCAAGCCACGTCTACAGGATCTATTGGGAACTTTTCTGAGATCTGCAAAGCTGATACATGCAGCTCAGTAGCTTTGCTGAAAATAAGTTTTAACTAGGGCTTCCATGTTTCATCCTTTCAACAAGGGCTATTCCTTGGCAGAGTGGTCCTTCAGAGTTCTGAGGTTTTTGAAACTTTAGGATAGGTGTCTGGGTTTTGAGGAGACTGGGAAGAGTCATTGACACTGTGATCATGTGTATAGGCAATCACTTGAGGAGAAAGAAAAGTTACGAGTTAGCAGGAGGAGGCTCCATGAGAGATATTCTTTATTCACCTGAAAATTCACAGCCTGTCTTTGTTCCTTGGGTCCTTAGAAATTGTTATAATAGATATTTATTGTACAAGCAAGGAAGAGCTGAAGATCAGAGTTTTCAGATCATTGCTGTCCTCCACTTAGTGCCACCATTCTGGTATGTGGCAGGCGAGGACTTGCCCCATCCCCATAGATGGTGGTGCCCAGCAGCAGCATGTAGTCATCTGGCTTTGAAAGAACCCCTGCTGCAAGTGGCTGATAGGACTAGAGGGCTCTTGTCCAGACCCCTTCTATGATCCCATGGGTTACTGATATGTGTTCCTTTGTAGTCCTGTGGACTGTTCATGTGTTTTATGGCTTTCTTGATCCTGACTGTCCAGTGGCACAGATTTACTTGGGCAGGTGGAGAACAACCCACGTCAAAGAGCTCCTGAGTATCCTCATGGAGTATGGGAGCCATTAGTTCAGACTTGTCATAGAATCATGGAATGGTTTGGATTGGAAGGGACCTTAAAGGTCATCTCGTTCCAACCCCCCCCCACCATGGGCAGCGACACCTCCTCCTAGACCTAGTCATGTCAGACTTGACACCCCCCACCTAGGTGGATAAGTTTATCACCAAGGTTTGAGCCCTGAATCCTGGCTTCTTCGTAAGAGTTTGCTTGTCACATGAAGTTCTGAGTCCATGAGAAACTTCCAGATGCATTTACATCTTTGTCAGTTGGTTGGTCTGTGGAGTCCTGGTCTTAAAACTTGGTTCATCCCCAGTTCATGTATAAAGACCTTTTTGCACGTAAAATAACAAGATAAATTTGAGCTGTGGACTTAGACATCAGTCCATTAGGAAAAGAGAAACTGAGCCTCATTTGAAGAACAAAGAGAATATCGTAGCTGGAAAGCAGCAATCTCTGAGACTTGCCAGATTTTCCACCCACCTTTCCCTCTCTGTAAGGACTCTGCAGAGTCCTGCAACAAAGAAAAAAATGGAAAGAACCACARTTTCGTGTGTTACTGCCCTGAACACAAAAGGCAGCTGGAGCTCAGCTGGAATCAGGCATCTCCAGAGGCTGGAGAAGGCAGGAGGCGGCAAATAAGCATCCCTTCATCCAACAGCTGGAGCCTGATGCATCACTCCCCTTTGAGACAGGGACCTCTTAGATTGCAATCTCACCATCAGAGTGCTACCCTGCAGCTCCATAAGTCATTCTTGATTTCCCATTTTAATTACTTTATTTTTGAGGTATAACTTCCTGTCTATGGCTTTTTTTTTTTTTTAACTGAAGTAATTTGCTTTCATATTTCTGGGCATTTTGTAAAATACTACTTAAAGCTCATATTTTTCTTTCAAAATCTTGTCTTTCCTCTTCATTCATTCTCTTCCCAATCACCTGCTTTTTTGCCTTACGTCAAGTGCACGCGTTTATTTGAAATTTTGGTGCATGTGACAAATGCTGTATAACAGAACTGCCATAAGCTCCACCAGGGCTGATCTTCAAATCCTCGGGGTCTGTCTACAAAATCTGACCTGCACTTTCGTTCTGAGCTCTGGCTAGAGGAGACTAATGCATTGCTATGTTGACTATTTCAGGAGATGACCTGATGCGCTGTGTGGATCTTTACAATCAAGCCCAGTCCAAGTGGTTTGAGGAGATGGTGACCACCACTCTGGTATGTAGCATCTAACATTGTACCATTGCAAAATTGTAAAAGCCTACAATATTCATCACTCACAGCTAGTTCAGTGCAAAGCAGAGGGGAAAATTGGGTGATAAATCTCACATTGTATTTCCCATTCTCAATCCTAAGAAAAACTCATCATTAGGGGAAAGAAGAGAYAATTGTTTCTTTGCAGAGGTGTTAAACCAGTCCAGGGCAGCTTAGGGGCCAGAACCCTAATTGTCCTTAGAAGGATGAAGTAACGCACAAGAAAAACACACGATAAATCACCGAATCCATATATACATTAATTAATTTTTCTATTCCACGATTTCACAATTTTTTCTGGAGTATTGCCAGATCAGAAAAGCTATTGCTTGGCTCTCCTTTTGGCTATTGTTGTGCTTTTCTAAAGGTAATACAACTCGCAGTACTCACCCCAAGGTCATATGCTTTTGAGGTTAGGCAGCAAGATACAGGTATGCTGTTGTTCTGTGTTCCTTGAAATACTTGGGCTTTAGGGCTCCTTCTTCATCTCATTCCGTAGAGCCCTTCTGGGCTTTCAAGACAATTGCTTTCAAAAGTGGAAAATAAAAATGTCTTTTGCATGGATTTTTCTTACTGGACAAACACAAAACTGTGAACTCCTCCTATTAAGAAACAGGGTTATAAATTTCTCAGCACTTGGAAGTGTTGTCTGTGCAATGTTTAAATTGCAGCAAATAAATAAAGGCAGATGGGTGAATGGAAAACCAGGAGGCAAATATTTTTCGAAAATCAGCAGAAGAGAGAAAAAGTTGGCTGTTCCTATACATAAGGGACCTGGTTTTCCTCTCACCTTCTGTGGTGTTTTCTCACCAATGCAAATGACACTGMCCATCAGTGCCACTGTGTTCAGATACATCCAGATATGTCATAGTATTACAGAATGGTTTGGGTTGTAAGGGACTTTAGAGACCATCTCATTCTATCCACCCTGCTATGGGCAGGGACACCTTCCATTAGACCAGGTTGCTCCAAGCCCTATCCAGCCTGGCCTTGAACACTTCCAGRGTTGGGGCAGCCACAGCTTCTCTGGGCAACCTGTGCCAGGGCCTCCCCACCCTCACAGCCAGGAATTTCTTCCCAATATCCCGTCTAACCCTGCCCTCTGGCGGTGGGAAGCCCTTGTCGCTCATCGTGTCCCTTCAGGCCTTTGTCCAAAGTCCCTCTCCAGCTTTCCTGGAGCCCCTTTAGGCACTGGGAGGGGCTCTAAAGTCTCCCCAGACCCTTCTCTTCTCCAGGCTGAACAGCCCCAACCCTCTCAGCCTGACTTGCTAAAAGCTACTTTGGAGCATCTCCGTGGCCTCCTCTGGACTCAGTCCAGAAGCTGCACATACTTCTTGTGCTGCTGACCCCAGACCTGGATGTAGTGCTCCAGGTGGGATCTCACCAGAGCAGAGGGGGAGGGTCACCTCCCTCTACTATACATGTGTGCTGCCTATTTGCTCCCGGAGAAGCAAAACTTGCAGGTGCACTAGTAGATGGCTCAAGAGGACAGCCAGAGCCTGCAGCTGCACAGCAGGTTTGTCAGTGGTGGAACTCAGGCTGTTTAGCATTTGCAGGCAAGTCTAGGTACACATGAATATAAAATTGAAACTGAAAACAGCCTGTGTCTGATCAGCTCACACACGGATTAGTTCRTATGGAGTAATACCAAGTTGAGAGGGTCAAGGTCTGAAGATTTCTGCTTCCTTGTATACCTTCCTCCCTGAAGTTTGTGGTGCAGATACAGTGCCTGTTCTGCAAATTGCGCACTGGTTTGGTGTTCTGGTCTTGCACATCTGTGCTCTAAGAAAGAGCATTTGAGTGGGCCATTTTTTTCTGTAAGGGCGGCACCTCAGCTGGCAACAGCAATAGGAGCTCAGTCTATTTCAGCCCTATCCATTCCATAAGCTCCTTTGCTCATCTTCCTCCCCAGGTAGATAGTCTGCCACTTGATATTTTGTGCTGTAATGAGGAATGTTTCCCAGGAGACGTGTAAGAAGTTGCAGATAGTATAGGGAAGGCCATGTAGCAGCCTGCCTGCTTGTGTAAGCTTTGGTTGCACTCCACTATCACTTTGTCCACCCTTCTGCTGTATTCACCTGGGGCCSGAGCGATCTGCAGGGTTTCTCGCAGTCCACACAAGCTGACAGCTTTTTACCACAGGCAGTTTCACAGAGGCAGCAGCGAAGGTAAAAGGAATGAAAGAGGCCGGACCCTCTGTAACTATATTTTGGGTTTATTTCTTCTCTGCCCAGGAGGACAGGGTGCATATCTTGAAAGGGTTAGCAGAGAGACCGTTTCCCGCTCTGTCTCTGCTGCTTTAAGGGGTAGGGATAACAGAGTGCAACCAATGAGCGTAGAGATACATGAGAGGAAACCAATGATACATCTTCAGAGGAAGAAAAAATTTAAACTGACTAATGACAATACAGTTAGAGAGAATTTCAAACCAAGCTGACCTGTTACAAAGCTTAAGACTCTGTGAGGAGGAGAAAGCATAAAGTAAACGCATGTAGCTATGCTGCTGATTCCTCCTTTGCTCCGCCTTCAGGGACAGAGTCCTGCAAGGGAAAGTTCACCCATTCTGAGCCCCCTTCACAGGGCCCAGACTGCACCATAGCTACACTCCACCATGATGCTCAATAAGTGGGCACCAGAAATGCCTTCTGAAGACAGGTTTTGTAAGATGTTTGGTCCCATTGATGTGTGTGTGAATACCATACTTCTCTGATACAGCAAAGTCCATTACAGTGTATGTCTTTAAAGGCAGACTTACAAAGATGCTGCTTCTGCTGCTGCTGCTCAGATCATGGAATTAGAGAATATGCTGAGTTGGAAGGGACCCATCAGGATCATCGAGTCCAACTCCTGGCCCTGCACAGGACACTCCAGCAATCCCACCATGGGTCTGAGTGCATTGTCCAAATGCTTCTTGAACTCAGACAGGAGCTGTGACCACTTCCCTGAGGAGCCTGTTCCAGTGCCTGACCACCCTCTGGGTGAAAAACCTTTTCCTAATATCCAACCTCAACCTCCCCCAACTCAGCTCCAGCCATTCCCTCGGGTCCTGACACTGGTCACGGGAGTGAAGAAATCACTTTTTCCTCTCTGCTATCCTCCCTCATGAGGATGTTGAAGACCACAATGAGACTCTCCTCCAGGCTGAACAAACCAAGTGACCTCAGCTACCTCTCATAAGGCCTCCTCTCCAGACCCTTCACCATCTTTGTGGCCCTGGTTTGGACACTCTTACTAGCTTAATGTCTTTTTTATATTGTGGTGCCCAAAACTGCACACAGTACTCAAGGTGAGACTACACCAGAAGGAGTAAATGCAGATTTTGGGGTATAATATGAGAATTCAGAAGAAGAGGGAGACAGAAAATATCAGGAGGAGAGAGAGAAATCAACTGCCTTTCCAACTAAAGTGTTGCAGGGTTCTGCTTCCTGCCTGCTGAGCAAGGTGGAAACTTGTCCTAGCTCATCATCCAGTGAACTGGGCTCCGACAGGTATCTGGTTGGACTGGGGGGTGGTCTGAGCCATGCACCGCAATGTGCTTCCTGCTTATCCAAGGAATCACTGTAACTTCTGGAGCAAGCAATAAAGTGTGCAAAACTTCTTGCAGGAAACAGATTCCCTCTTGGTTGCAGCATCTCTGAAGGCAGTGGCTCCACTCTCTGCCTTGGTTGTCTCAGTTTTGGAACTTTTTGGAAAGGTTCGATGTTCTTCTCTGTCATTAGGCTCAGGCTGAGATGACTGCTGTTGCTTGCTGTTTCTTATTCTTTGCAGAACAGAGGAGTGTGCAACCACAGGGTCCAGTTCCAAAGCATGACCCTGGGGCAGTATCACACCTACTGGCAGCCTTTTGTGTGTCATACTTTCTCTGGGCCTCCAAGCTCAGGTTCCAGTAAAAATATGGACTTGTTTTTCTTCATGTCCAGGAGCTTGAGAGACTAGAAGTTGAAAGGGTGGAGATGATTCGACAGCATCTGTGCCAGTACACACAGCTGCGGCATGAGACAGACATGTTCAACCAAAGTGTAAGTGTGCTTTTTGTTTGATCTCTGTGGTCTTCACTGCCCTTCAGCTGAGCAGAATGGTCCCTCCTGACCTGATCTGACTGGTTCATGTCAAAGGACATGGGAGAATTGTCYGCAGTCCACTTGTTAGTCTGCAGCAGTACTGTGCTGCCTCCCTGCAGTCCTGCTTCTCCAGGATGCTCTGATCCTGGTCATTCTTCATACTGCTGGATCACAGCTCTTTGCTCTTGAGGGACACACAACCAACTGAAGTACATTTGGCCAGCATGAGCCATTATTAGCTCTCCCAGCATGATGCACTACTCTTTGAGGTCTTCTGTTCGTGCAAGGAAGATGATAAATTGTTTCACTGTTGGAAAAGGAAATACATATTTTTTTTTCCGTATTAAAAACTGTCTATTTATCAAATATTAAAATATGGGGGGGTGTAAGGTGCAGATGGCAGGACAGGAGTCAGAGGCCAACTGGCTGATGCTTAGCCTGGGAAGCCTGTCTCTGCTTCATGTTAAGTCTCGCTCTTCTCTGCTTACCACTRCAAGGCTGCACATTCAAACCTGTCTGTTGTCGATCAAGTCTCATGTACATGTAGCTCTCACTTGTCTGCAAATGCAGTGTAGGCATGCGCATAGCTGCTCTACATGTCAGAGCAATGACTGTCTGCTTGAAATGTGCCCTTGACATTTGGATTCTTGTTTTCTTCGTTTCAGACAGTAGAACTTGTGGATCAGTTGCTTCGGAAAGTGGATCCTGCCAAAGACAGGGAATTGTGGGTAAAAGAACACAAAACGGGAGACATCCGACCTGTGGATATGGAAATATAGACTGATCTATAGTTGTATGTGATGAGTCCACTGAATTAAGCAGGCTAATGTTTGTTTTTTGAGGRTCAGAAGAGTATAGGGAAAAGGTTGTTTCACTGTCAGACACCTTGTAATTTATGCCTGTATGGGCTATCTCTGTTCCATTTAGTCATTGCAATGGTCCTCATTGTGCTAAGCCTTAAGCACCAGACATTCCAGGGTGAAAAAAACAGATGTGTGCTTCCCACCAGAGGTTCCCAATTGCACGCAGCTTCCAGAAGAAATCTGCTTTCTGGTACAGAAAGTGCTCTGTTCTTCAGTGACTTTGTGCTCCACCCCTTGCATGACTATCTTTATACAGTATGTTAGAACAACCATGCAGTGAGCCTCTGACCAGCAAATAGATAATTGAATATGGTGCAGGAGGCGAGGAAGTCCTGATCATGAATCCCAGGTCTATCACTGACTGCTTTCATGGCCAGAGGCAAGTCAATTAACTTTCCTGGCTCCCCCATCTATAAAATATGCGTATCTTGCAGCAATGTTGTGTGAATACATTGATTTCGTATAAGACTGTCTTTCACCATGGCAGTGAAGTGATGGCCCTTCTCCCAAAATCTGTGGAGAAAACTCCTGTTCTTCCTGTTGTATACTCCCTCTCAGGAATACATAAACCCATTTTCATTATTTCTGTTGTCAGCCAATAGATAAGGTTGGAAGTGTTACCATCAGAACTTTTTATCAGGAAAGACTTGGTTGTACTATACCTACCTCATTAGCTGTTGGAGTGCCCTCAACGACAGAAGGAGGTTATATATCAAGGAATAAATGAGATGTTCAAAACCTTTCCTGCTCATGCCAGGTATTTTTTCACAGAATCTCCTTAAAAGACAGTCCTCTAGTAGTTTACTTGGGATTCAGGTTTAAATTTCCCTGTGTTGGTTTCTTCAGGTGACTATCACAGACTTTAGGTATTTTTAATTACCAGGTTTGTCCAGCTAAATTTTGGCTTTTATCTTTTTGGAGCCTGATTTTCAAAGGTGCCATGAATATGTGATGCTAGATTGCATTCTGTGTAGATATAGGTGCCCAGCACTTCTGTACCATCAGAATCTTAACCTGAGTTTTTCTCTATATTACCCTTACTGCAAACCACCAAAAATTCAACACTTCCCCTAGCAAATAGTGTTATGTAGTTTGGAGACTGATTTTGAAAAGGTATTTATTTTCTTCTGCTGTTATTTCTGATTGATTATTCAGTGTTGCTGTTAATATATTTTTTCAGCATTTCATACAATGCAAAGATTCTTCAGATCATTGCTTTAGATCCAGGAGAAACCTTGATTCTCACCAGTGTGGCCTTTACTCAGTGTTTACTGGAGTCTTAGCTACAATTTTTCAAACCATACTATTTCATTTGATCCACAGTTGTGCTCCATTTCATCTCACTGTAGTATTCTCCCCAGCACCATAACTACATCCTTCTTTTGTTCTACTACTATTCCAGGTTTTTGTTCACCATCCTCAAAGTCCTGTGATTAGATCATTGGGAGTCAATATTCCTCTTTACAAATACAAACTGAGACACAGAAAAGTCTTATCTGAAGCATGTTTATAATATTGCTGCAGTGGTTATTTTTCCTGGTTTATTATTTCAAACTGAATTCTCTTGCATTTTTCTACTGATCCTTTTGTCTCAACCGTCTCTTTACTAGTACAGGTTCATTCCTGTCTTGCAAATGCCTTCGCAGCTCGCTTCTCTGCTGCTTCATTAACCTTTATAAACCTTTGCATGTTGGCAAGTGTAGTGTCATGACTACTGCGCTCAGGATCACTGTTCCTGGTGTGACACTTCCTGTGCTGCACTTCGGCTGCACACTTTGGAATTTGGACTACTATTTTATTCTTGGTGTTGGAGGAGCACATGGTGATGTGCACCTCACCTAAGTTCCTGCTGAGACCATTGCAACACCAGTGAAGTATTTGGTTTGCCTTAGTGTTGCTTAGTCCTTGAGCTTAGTTAGAGCCCATATGCCTCCTTAGAATCCTCTTCTCCTTCCCTTCTTTCCTCAAGCAGGGCAGTTTCCTGATGATCTCTCTTTTTCAGTCTTTTAGTGATTCAGTTGCTGTCATTAATTTTTGAGCATACCAGTGTTTACTTTTCCTAACTCTTACCTTGCACTTACGAGGATGGGCACTTTTTTTACTTTTCAAACCACAAGTGCAGGTTGAGCTTTCAAAACTTGAATGGCCAAAATAACATGAGTACATCAGAGCTGCATCTCAGGTTGCCCCCTGTGTTCTAGGCAGTATTGTAAATTGAAATGAGCAATCTTGACAATGCCTCAGCACATTCTTGTTTTGATTGCAAAATGAAGCTAGTTGTGCACTAGCATTCTTCTTAATAAATACCTGAAATAATCTGTTAACAATTACACTTTATTTTTCCTCTTTCTTTAAAAATGTTTGTTATTTTATCTATTTTGGACTGAAAATACTGTCCATTACCCCAGATTTCTCTGAGGACTGAAATATGTTTTGGTTCCTCTGCTAAGGTGTATTTAAGCTGCTCTCAATTCTTAGTTGTGTCCCTTGTTGTTGTTGGGGTTTTTTTGGGGGGTGGGAGGGTGTTTTTGGATTTTTTKTGGTTTTTTTACTTTTGATTTTATTTCCAGACAGTTTTCCTGCTTCTAGTTCTTGGTCCATTTGAAATGTTTTAGGGAGGTGCGAGTTGCCCAGAATAGTAATTTTCTTGATGGAGTTTGTATCTCTTCTTCAATAACCAGAGGAGGGCACTGGTACCTGGCTGTTGATCTTTCCGAGCCCCAGGAGACTCGCACACAGTGCTGCTCTGTGACAGGTGAGATGCTTCCTCTACAACACCACTTCCATCTGTATTCAGTGGAAGTGTTAGGGAAGTTTTGATGTTGCTTGTAGACAGTTTCCATCTTATTTCTTTCAAAAGATGATATTCCTTCTTGATACTACACTGCAGATGTGGGATCAGTGTTACCTGGCTCATTCTGTTCCCTGACTGATGGATCCTGGACAGTGTGATGCCTTACAGGTCAGGGAATGCTGGAGTCCCTGTGCTTCTAACAGACAGCATCTTCAAAGGAGGTAGTAGAGTGTTCAGGAGAAATCATGGGTGCTTTCCTCATGTTTGTTCCTAAGAAGGTAAGTTTGGGAGTTTCAGCATTGCTCTATTTGTCTTCCACTGAGTTTCAAAATGCAGTGGAACCCAGTCTGTCCCCATGCTCATCCTAAATAGCTGCTTCTCCAGCACAAGATCAAGCTTGGTGTTATATTAAAATAACTGGCATGTGCGGATGCTGCATGGTGATGCTGCAGTGTAACTGACTMATAGAATACCAGAGTAAGTCTCTTACCTCCATATGTGCTGAGCTTAAGCATCATCCTATTTCATGTGGCAGGTGAGCTGACACACAATTTGAGTTTTTGCTGGTTTAGTCACTGTGGGTAGCGGATTGGTAGGATTGTCTTACATCTTCATACACTCTGAGGTCACAGAGCAGACGAGTTCTTGATTAGTACTGTTTGCTTTCACCGGCAGAGGTACAGCAAGTGGGAGTTTTCCTCTGGTCCTTAGCAGGTTGCTCTGCTTGCCCAGATCTGTTGAAGCCACCTGTGTTTTGGGAGTCCTGCCACCCCTGTGGAGCTCCCTCTTTGAGCGATGCTGTCAGGCACTTGTCCCATGCTGGATGGCTCTCCGGCAATCTCCATTTCAGCCGGAGCCTTTTGGCCCTTGTCTTAGCAGAAGGGCTTCCTGAATTCCTATGGCTTCAGATCTGTTGGGTGTCCTGACACCAGTGCCAGAGCTGGTGAGATGCTTGCCAGCTGTAGCCTCAGCTGCCATACAGAATGACTACTTCTTACTCATCATCCATACCTTCCTGCCTATGTCTTCAAAGCCATCTTCTGGCACAGTTGGAGTTCTTTCTCTAAGGTGTTCTTTCAGCTTATTTCCTACCAGAACTCATTCTGGATCCGGTGATGTTGGCTTATTCCTGTTGGAGTTGATGAGCTAAAAGCAGTCAGTCCTTTACCACACGGACCAAATGCACTCTTCTCCTATCAGCAGCAAGATTCCAGTTTCTTTCTTGGAGCAATATCCAAAAAGGCCTAATTATCAGATTTCCAATCTACTCCAGATTCAGTCATCTCTGTAACTCACACTTGTTCATCACTTCTATGGATTGGACATGTTTTGAAAGACTTTGGTTGCTCCCTTATAGGAATGTTAATTCATTATTGGACACTGTGATCTTTAGAAGATAGCTTTAATTTTTTTTTAATGTTAAAATACTGTAACAGCAGTGAAAATCATACAGAAATCCCTGTTATGTTTCTAGACTCCCCTTTCCCTTCTGCAGCCCTTTCTGAGCTGCTGGGGGGCAGCTATGCTCCTCTTTGTGTTGCCCAGGTACAGTAAACACTGAAACCACATTTCCTTGAGTGCCTAACAGGCAGCAGGCAAACTTGTGCTCTGCTTCTCTTTACCCTTTATGCAGCTCCTTTTTTTTTTTCTCTTGAGTTGTTTTTTTTTTTCTAAATGGAATTTTCTGTGAGGCATTCACAGGAAACTTTTATATGCTCAGTAGCAGTCATAGTTTCTCAGGCTTTGTCAGAACCTCCTTAAAATTGTCCCTGTTTTTAATGTCATTATTTAAATATTCGCTGCAAGTTAGGCTTATTATATACAGATGTGCACTCTTCATCTGTTCTTTGGAAGTGCTCAACACTGAGAGATTTCTTGGAATACAACAGGGAGCTAAGAGATAAGAGTCTTTGAAAATCAGGCTAACAAACAGAAATGCACAAGCCTCTTTTTCCCTTACTTGTGCTCAAACACAGGGATAAAGTGAATAGTAAGAAATGAGAAATACTTCATGTATGAGATGTAGTTGCTCTCTGTGCAGCTCCCAGCAGCTCCAGGAGTGACCTTGTGTGAGGCTGCAGTCAGAACACACCTCTAGAGTGTGGACCCACAGGTCACCTACTTATGCAGCTGTAAAAACTCAAATCCGAAATTCAGTGACAAAGTAGCTCTGCCCATCTATTTCTTCAGTCACACACAGGGAGAGAAAGGGCACTGCTTTCCCAGGAGGGTCCTTCACTACCAAGCACCTTAAGAAATCCAGACAAGCACCTTGAAGGTCCCCCTGGAATGAGTAGATCTGACTTCTTGGTGTGATTATTTGATTGTTTCCTTCTGAACTGAAAACAGATTTACTCTTTCATATCATCTCATGTGCTCTTGTGCAGTAGTGCAACCTGCTGTGTCTGTTCCCAGAGATGGCAGGCAGAGTCTGGTGTCCTGGGGGCAGTCCTGGTCACCCTGACATTTCTCTCATTTGGCAAGAACTATGTCTTCAAAAGACAGTGTCAAAAAGGCAATTTTCAGAATAATGAGCTTTTCAGATCACAGACCTTTCTGGAAAGCCTGTAGGCTTTTTGCTACCCAGTGTGTGTTGAAATAGGAGAGTGAGGTCCCAGCAGTTGCTGAGGCATTGGCTCTGGGGGGTTCTTGCTGTATGGACATTCCTCCCATCCTCGCACAGGGATGGGGAATGGCCAGCGAGTGTACTGTGTGCACCAGAATGTCTGACAAGGCATCAGAGGAACCTACTGGTCACATTTGTCTTAACCAGGTGGCCAAGAGTCACAGATAGATTAAAAGCAGATGCATAGGGCAGGAAGATACTAGGTTTCCTAAGTGGCATCTCTCTCAGACCCTGATGGGTCTAGTAAGAGGCCCATCATTCTCCCAATTCTGCTTAGCACTTGAAAATCAGTGATGAAACGTTCCCTTGTATCTATTGCTTGACACAGAGCTCTCCAACTCACGCCTGGTTGCACCAGTGGGAGACCRGTAGGTGCCAGTGCCACCCCGGGGACCAAAGAACGGGGTCTGGCATTTGGCAGCGCGGGGACGTCCTGCACCCTCACACTGCGCCGCCGCACTCAGGTGTGCCAAGCCTGCTGTGCTTCAGGAGCCTGGAGCACACAGCCTTGGTATTGCACAATGGGAGGGAAGTCTTTTCTGGCAGCAAATCCTTGTCTTTTCCTGAGAAGCATTACTGTATAAATAATATACATTACTTTGTTTTACAGAAGATTTTATTCATATGAATGGTGCAACTTTCAATTCTTATTTTTCCTCTCCATTGTTACTGTAGCCAGCCCTTCATCAATGAAATACACCACTTTTCAGGACCTTTTCTTTGATTTTGGATTTTCGTAGAACATATCTGTTGTTTCAATGTGCTGACCAAACTTCATGCTTTTCGGTGTTTTCTGAGAGTTTTAAGTGCTTTTTGGAGAGGTTATTTTGGTTTTTATTTTGGATTTTTCTTATCAGCCACCAGGTTTGGAAATGTAATGACTTCTTTTTGTGCTAGCCACAGTTTATTTTTTCTTCCTGGACATTTTTTCTGAAGGGACCAACACATAGCACAATTCAGCTTAAATTTCTAATCCCGTGCATTCCTCAAGGCAGAAACCTTTTGTGCCTAATGATGCATTTGAGTCTAAGAACTGTACATGGATAAAATCTTTTACAGACCAATAAAAAAAAGGTCTTAGATTAACCACATAATAATTACAGAAAAAATATGTATTAATTTGGARCATTCAGATTTAATTCCCTCAACTTACATTAAGTTGAACTATTTCAGGTGTGTTATAAGAGACAAACTCAGTGGATATTCAGAACAAAAGCTTTCCAGCTGCTATATCCAGGTTCAGTGAGTGGACAGGACTATAATTTTGAATATATGCAGTCTTTTAGGGCTACTGATTTAACAAATAACTGAGTAATGGCCTATACCACAACTGTATTAAAATTCTGCTAGTAGATCCCCTTGAAGTGCCTCTTTAAATAGTATCTGCTACAAGCATGTAAAATGCACAGATTCACCCTACAAATTGTCAAATCTCAGGAGCAGCCATTGTGCACAGATCTGTGCAGGATTCTCAGCCTCCCTTCCTTGCTCTCAGCTGTGCACCCTTTTAGGACATCCACATCTCCAGGAGGCCTGCCTTTGTCTCTGATAATTTACTGTCCAGCTCAGGCATCCTAAACTCTCAATGCTGAAAATGGCATAGAAAAACTTAGACTTAAAAGCAGCTGCATTGAACCTAATCTTTGGATCCATCCTTCAATATAGTGGTCTCAGTAGAATAAGCAGGGAATTCTGCATAAAAATAGTATGCAGTGATAATTTTGCATAAAAGAGTTGTTACATTTCATTGCATAAAATAAATAATAATAAAAAACCACAGGGTTTKTTTTTTTTTTTTYTTACAGCAGTTGCTGAGAAGAAATGTTTTGGTCCTGGAACTCAAAAGCTGAATAGTGATTTCAGGGATCAGTTGTGAATCTGCTCACATGATAATCTTAGTCATGTTGATCCCAGAATCTAGGAATGGTTGACCTGAAATCCCTTGTTCCTTTGGAGTTTTTTGGTGGAGTGACTGAGATTATCAGAATAGCCTAAGGAATTTGGATGTCCGAACTCTCTTAGGTCAAAAACACTCTTTAGGGACAGCATTCTCTATCCATTATGAAAACAGCAGGTACTACTGTTGGACAAATATTTTCTTCTCCTTCTTAGATGATTTCCTTGTTTTCTGCAGCCCAAGACAGTGTGAGAATTCCACTGGGTGTTTCTGCAGACATTGTAGCAGCAGGGATTAACAGGCATGGCAAATTATCAGTCATACACTAAAACAGAGTTTTCTACCAAAATAAAGTTGCTTATTTGGTTCTTTTTGTCTAAGTTTTCCTAAATACTTCTAAATTTCTAGGAAAGTTGTCTTGCCACTACTAATGACTTGTTTTTAAAGATGCTTAACCAAAATTTTATAACTTCCCATCAATTTTGGCTGAATAGACCCCTTAAATAGTTTATTTTCATAYAGCCTCTGTCTGGGTTACTAGTAAATCTTGGATCATTGTGGAAATTATAGAATGGGTTTTGTTCCCTAAGGATACATGAAGGAATCACTTACTGAACTTAAGTTGAATGAAGAAAAGATTTAAGGGGCAGATCTTCAGCTCGAGTAAACTGTAAAAGAAAAAGTTCAGTGGAAGCTATTTGATGTCAGCTGTGGATCTTGTCCTTCAGTGTTGAAGGCATTTCCTATATGTGATTTTTCTGTCTTACTGTAAAACAACTTCATATGGTTAAACTGTATTTTCCTATATTGTTCTGCAAGTTTATATACACCATAATACTCATCTCATCTCCTGTAAAATAAACTGTACAGAGACACATTGAGCATGGAATTGTCTTTACCCAGTTGCTTTTTTTTCTACCACAGCCCCACACCTTGTCGGTGCAGTTTGATCAAACACACTCTCTGGGGTGCCACATGCACATGAACAGCTTTGTTGATACGAGCTTAGTGCAGCTTGAATTGCAATCACATCACTGGAGTGTAATCTACTCATCCTTTTCAGATTTTCACACGATATTCAGACGCATATGGTTCCTACAATTTTTTTTTCCATGAAATCAATTTAAGAAACACCTGTGGTTAAGTTGTTCTTAAACAAGCGGGCAAGCTGACCACAAGCAGCCTGAGAGCAGCTGCCATGGAATGGCTGTTTTCATGCTTTAAGTGATCTGGAGGTCTTCCCCACCCAGTCAGTCCTTTCAAGCTTCATGTGCAGCTTGAAGCTCAGTTGAAAACACTGTTATAAAATGTTGTTAATAAATTATTCTGCTTTGAATATTTAAYGTGCGTGCTGACAGGTTTTCTGACAAAGTCAAAATCGGCCCTGCCAAGATCCTGTCTAACCCAGCCCCTGCCTGCAGCAGTAGCAGCATGGGCAGTGTGCTGTACAGTGCTGTGGAAGTGGGGCTCAGAGCACCCAGTGGTCACAGTTCTGCAGAACACAAGCCCGCCTTCCAGCAAGGTGTGACTCAGGGGCCTTGGAGGCAGCACATCCTTACATCTCATAAACCTCAGTGGAGATTCCTTCTAAGAATTTTTCCAGTTTTGAACTCATGTAGAAATTGTGTTTCTGCAGCCTCCTGCAGAAGGGCATCTTGCAGCACTCTGTGTTTGTGCACGGAGGTGGGAAGTAGTGGCAAAGGTGTGCACACTCTTCTCAGAAGGAAGAAGACACTAGGACATTGAAAAAGTTCCAGGTGGAAGCTTGATTTTCACAGCAGAGTCTTTGCACCTTGTCCAAAGTTGCCTAAATCTCTTAAAAAGTCTCAGAATGCTGTTTCATATTCTAATGCATGGTATAGACCAGCTCGGTGAATACCCTGCACATGCTGTGGTAGATTTAACTGCACCTTAACAGCAAAAAGCACTTTCTGTTGTAGAGGACTTTGACACGACTTTGAAACCCAAGCTGGGGAGTTACTGAACAAGCCATTTGCTGTGCTGGTGTAGTGCCAGTTCTCAGAAAAACATGGTGAGACGACCAGAGCAGATGGTGACAGTGGCAGGGTGGCAGCCTTGCAGTCTATGATACTTAGATGCAAAGGTCAGGAGGTTTTACACCATTCTGCACAAGAATATCTGTGCTAGACTTTTGTAGCCAAAATATTTAGAAAATCAACTTAGATTCCACAATGTAATTAAGCCTTTGACCCTCTCATGCTCCTCAGAAGTGGAAAGAAAGCTGCAGGATCGTCAGTGGGGAGATCTGATTCCAGACTGGTTTGAGGACTAAGAAGCAGACATGCTTTGTGACTCATGCTGTTATATGATACTTTAGAAGTTCTTATTATAAATAAAATGGCAGTGCAGTCTGCATCTTCTGTGGTTTCCCTGATCAGCATTTCAATGACCCTCAAATATCCAGTTATATACAAGTTTTCTATATGGTGAATGGACAGTATGTTAGGAATAGCCTAACTTGTACTTTATGGCAAATACTAAGTGTAAGTGGAAAGCGGAGGCTCTGTCCACACCATCGGACTGATCTGATCCTGTTTTGCTTTGGATGCTGTTACTCACAGTACCCACACTGCATTTGTGCTGAATCCCTTCAGCTTCTGTGTGTGGAATAACTCGGTCTTGTTGAAGGCAGTATTTGGGAGTAATTCAGGGATTATTAAAGTGACCCAGGAAGTGCTGTGAGAGGTGGATTTTGCATTGTACAGCAAAGCAGTACTGCAGCCCTGCCCTGCCAAGCTTTCAAATTCATCTGCTTTTCCACTGCCCCTGTGTGTGTGGATACAGACACAGCTCCAGACACAAGGAAGAAGTGCCAGAGACTGCTGAAGGACATAGCAAAAAAATGCTAAATCCCCCAAAAGCAGAGCAAAGTGTTAAAATTCCTCCCATTTGAGGTGGTGGTGGGATGTCTTAGCTAGAAGTCTGTGGAGAGAGCCTGAGAGAATTGAGGCTGTTCAGCCTGGAGAAGAGAAGGCTCCAGGGAGACAGACCTTCAAGCACCTTCCAGTGCCTAAAGGGGCTCCAGGAGAGCTGGAGAGGGACTTGGGACAAGGGCCTGGAGGGACAGAACAAGGGGAAATGGCTTTCCACTGCCAGAGGGCGGGGTTAGATGGGATATTGGGAAGGAATTCTTGGCTGTGAGGGTGGGGAAGCCGTGGCACAGGTTGCCCAGAGAAGCTGTGGCTGCCCCATCCCTGAAAGTGTTCAAGACCAGGTTGGACGGGCCTTGGAGCAACCTGGTCTRGTGGAAGGTGTCCTAGAGAGCTTCCTTGCAGAGCCCAGTAATTATTTCCTTGTTGAAAGGAAGTGCTCTCCAGTCCGTCATGAGGTTTACCTCTCTCAACTCATATCTGATAAAAACCCAGTAGTCAGTGGGACATAATGCAGTCTGTGGAACATTTAATTTAACTGTTTCCTGTTTGTAAGAGAAAACCTCATTTCAGTCATGTTTGGTAAATGAACACCTTTTCCCATGGTCAGTTCAGGATTTTGCATGGGAGTTATGTCCATGCAGCTAATGGCCCACTTTAAATTGCTACACCTGACTCTCAAGTCCAGGGGTGTGAAGCTTTTTCCCAACAGTCTTCTGTAGTTTTTTCCAACCTGTATTAGTTTCCAGGTGTATCTGCCTGTATTTCTTCTTTTTGGTTTTTTTTGTACCTTCCAGCTGTGGATTCTGCTCCCTCACCCGAAGTTAAACCAAGCAAGAAAATCTCTTCCACACCTCTCCTGCTAGAAGCATTCAAATTCACCAAAAAACAAAACAAACCCCCAAAAAATAAACAAAGCACAAACAATTGTAATTCCTCTCAGGCTGCACAGTTAAAACGCAAATTCTTATGCTGAGGATGTGAAAAATTTGGATAACTAAGACAGATTTAAGCTGCTGGGAGAAAGATTTGACTCCAAGCACTGCTGGAGCCAGAGATTGAACCTCTGGGGACAGAAGTTTTGCGGCTGTATGGACTGTGGCAGGAATTTAAGGGAAGGAGCCCCAGATGTGTGCCTAATCAACGCACTCTTCCCTGCTGCGAATTCTCACCACTGAAGACAGAACACAAAGCAGAAAAAAAATGTGACTTTCAAGAATGTGTCAAAGGTCCTTACAGGCTCAGATTTGCTCATGTTTTGTGGTTAAAACAGAACAAGCCTCAGAAGTCCCTGCACTCTCCTGGTTCTGTCCCATGGGTGCACTCAGCAGTCTTGTTATGAGAACATGCATTTATACCTGATTGTTGCCGATTTGGTGTACACTGGAGATCCATATTGCTCCAGCTGAGAGGCTCCAGCTCTTCTGGTTACAGACAAGAAACACCAGGTATTTGACAAAAGTGTTAAGGACCAGTGCTTGAGACAGAGAAGCAAGCAATCTAATGAGTCATGTGCTTATTTATCCTAAAATTAATCTAGAAGTTCTCCTAAACAAAGGATAAAGTGCTTCTAGGTGATTATTTTCAAAATATAGGAGATGATGTTATGTCATGAATTTTTCTTCTAAAGCAACTTGAGTAGAAACCCTGGGATTATGTGTCCAGTGCCCTTTTGCTCCCCTGCAGTTCAAAGCCATTTCTTCACCTCAAGGTGCAGTTTTTTGGACTGCAAGTGCAAACGTTCACAGCAGATATCAGAGAGCCTGCTTCTGCCTTAAGAGGGCTCCAGAATGCGAGTCTGCAGTCTTCAGAGAACTGCTGCTGTGGCTGTTGAAAATGGCGAGTTGTGTTACCAGGGCTGGTGATGGAGCCAACAGCAGAGAGATCATCCTCTCAGCCACAAAGGTAAAAGCCCTCTGCTTATTCAAATCTGGCTTTGTCTCCACAGTTGACTCATTCTTGTGCACTGTCAGTTTGCAGTGCCTCAATGTACCCCAATTCAGAACAGGGCCAGGAAAGAGGAGGTGACAGGCCATGTCCTCTGATGTGTCATGTGACATATATTCTAAATGCATCATTTTCTTCATATATAGCCTTTATGTATGGTCATCAGAGAACAACACTACACTTGCAGCCATGTTACTTACTTTACTTCAAGCACTACTGCTTAACCCTAATCTGAAACCTTTGATGGGATTTCAGGGAAAAGCCTTACACTTACAGCATTTTTCTAGGGCAAAGCAGTGGTGGGGCAGCACATGAGAACTTGCTCAAAGAGCGGGGCATAACCTGCAGTTAGAAAGAAGTGACACTGAACTTTTGTAGTATGGGGGGCTACAATTTTGGAAGCACCAAGGCACCCAGCCTGTCTGCCAGATGGATGACAGGGTGACAATTGTCGCAGCGGGGCTAGATGGTACGTGCCGCAACCGTCCCAAAAGCGTCCTGGATTCAGTGGTGCCTGGACGCGGTGTGCGGTGGTCAGTGGTTGAGAATGCCACACCGCCCCCAACATTACAGTGTGATGTCGCTCTTGGCACCCTCCGAGTCTCACAGTCACCCTGTCGGGTGGTGTCTGGGCAGAGCCACAGACACCTTGCTAACACCCTGTCCCACCTGCGCAGGTGGACGCGCAGGCACTCACTCACACACAGAAGYGTACAGCCGGAGGCAAAGAGTTGGAGGGGCTCTTCTTATGTTATTCCACCAAACAGGTTTATTCCATGAAGAGTTCAGGGAAGAAGAAGCACAGAACAATGGAGGGTCCAGGGTTATATACTAGGAGTAGTAGGGGTGGACAGTACACCAGGGACCAATGGGTTGAGGGCCAGGGGGCGGAGAGAAGATGGGGCCATACAACTGCAACCAATAGGGAAGGGTAAGGGGAGGAGCAAGGGACAGGGACAAATGGGGCATCGAGTAACGGAGAAGGTTCTGGAATATAACCATAAAAGGGTACAGAGACTGACAGGCCAATAGGCCAACCGAATAGGGGAACATTAACATAGTGTTGCTGGGCCAGATGGGGGAGACGTTCCTCCTCACCATGACTACGGGGGAGATCTCAGACCTCGGAGCCTTCCCACCAGCAGTGTCCTACTGCAGCTGGGTCCTCTGACTCCTCGGCCACTCCTGTGGCTGGCCCTACCACTGCAGCCTCTCCTGCTGCAGGCTCAGCCACTGCAACAGACAGTTTTGGAAAGGGGCCATTTAGTCCTCTACTGGACAATTTTTTTCCCTGATGGAACCCAGTGGAGTTCTTTCTAACATCTTCCAATGTTTCACATATATAACCATCCCAAATAGTCATGTTTCCTAATGAAAAATGTGCTGAGCAATGGTGTCAGGAAGCAGTAAGAGTCAAGGTTGCTCCATGAGTGTGGAACAAAGCAGGAGCTCAGTGATCACAGCACAGGCAGAGCCCTCACTGACTAGGCACACAGGTCTGCAAAGTGTGGAAAAAGCAGAGTGCTGGAAACTRGGTTCGTCAGCATCCCAAGACAAGGTGAGGTGACGAACCAGGTTCATCCGTGGAATTTTGTCAGGAGCAATAGGAAATAAGGCAGACATAGGACTAAGAGACAAGGGTATAACAAAGGCCTGAGGTCTGTTCAAGAGGAAAAGTAGGAGATAACTGCACCTACAACATATCTTAGACACCTACAACGTATCTCAGGCCTGAACTTAAGCAGTGTTCCTGGAACTGTGGGCAGCCCTAAGGCAGGTAAGTCTTGTTGGTGCTCTTAGAGGCCTGACAATGATCTCTTGGATCTGTCTTCATCTGTTTCATGGTTAGAGCCTGAGGGAAGGCCCTAGACTCCCATGATTATATTCTTCAGAGGATATRAGACGGCAGAAACAGGCTACAAGCTTGAAATATGGTTAAATAGTTTTATTCACTACTACTACTAAGAATAGAAAGAATAATAAAAATAATAAGGCATAATATACATATACCATTCTCCTCCCAATACATCCCAATCTTTCTCACTGATCACGCAAAGGACACAAAATATGGGATTCTGATCTTTTGATTAAGAGTTCTTATTGCCACTTTATGGGATAAAGAGTTCTTTCTGTTATGCAGTGGGGTTCATCCCACAGAAAATAACTCCCTACAGAGTGTCTTCAGTGTGGTCCCAAACCTTCAGGTAAATACCACAGCCCGCCCAGATTCTGCAGTGGTGAATCCTCTCTCCCACAAATCACTCTTGCAGTTTGTGGGTCACAAGAAAAGTCCGATGGGGTTAAGCTTTCAAGGACAAGTCATTCCAGCCTAAAAATACAAGTACAGTCTCCCGCTCTCTCTCATTCATAATCTCCAAAGGCTGCAATTTCATCTGCTCACAACATAAAGTGTTCTTATTCTCAGGCTGTGAATTCCAGATCCCCCCATGTCTGTATTTTGTGAATTACAGAGAAAATTAGTTTGGCTCTATTACAGATCACCCATAGCTTACAGAAAGGGAGAGGGGTCAGTCCCAGTGATAAAAAATGGCTTCTCCCCTGCTACTTCTTGCCACTTCCCCCTTCTTCCTCAGTAGTCTGCTGGTCGCCATATCTAGTCTCTTCACGTGACTGGCTTTGCTTTCTCTCTGGCTTGGAAGAGAGGTTAATATTTGCAGAAAATGCCTGCAGAAGAATTTATAGAGCTCACATGTTCACATGGGATAATGTTCGCCTGTTTTCTCCCCCTTAAATCATACGGCTATGTCTCTGTCAGCGAAAGGGGGGCAGTGTCTTCCCCCAAGCCGAGCCGCTGGTGCTGGCAGATTACAGATGTTTGCAGTAGTTTTATTAACTGCCTAATTAGCTAATTCATGGAATTCGCCTTATCTCAGCAAGGTCACCCTTTGATCTCACTGCGTCCATCTCCGAGAGGAGAAGGAGGGGGATTTTTTCTCCTGCAAATCTTGGCTTCTCTCGGCTTCTGCTTGGCTTGGCTCCTCTGTGGCCCAGATGGCAACAGGCCAGCTTCCTCTTGGGTCCAAATGGAGCAGGCTAGTGGGGGAGGCCGGGCCAGGCCCCCGCCAGGCCCCCAGGCCATGGGCCCCGGGGCCCAGGGGCCCTTCTGCCATGGATGCCAGCAGGGGGACAAGAGAACACACCTTCCTGGGTGGTTTTTCAAAACGTACTTCCACACAGGCATTTCCTGAATATCAAGTGCCTTAAACAACTGTCCATCACCTGTTTTAACCAATCAGATTTTCTCCACACCAGGTCAAACCATCACAGTCTGTGTTGGCCACTGTACACACGAAGAGACGACTCTGCCTTGCAGGGCTTAGGATGGACAGACAACCAGGATTCAGAAGGTCACGGATGATTATGATGATCTGCAGTGTGCATGGAAGGATTCACATAAGGCCATTGAAATAGGAGCAGTCATAGCAACTGCTGTGAATCAATTGAAGAAGTTAAACTTTATTCTACATGGTGAATGGGTTGAAAGTGTTTTTAAACCTTCAGAGGTCAATGTGACCTTTGCTCTGCATGAGGCCCTTAAAAGTAAAGCAATTGTTTTAACTCAGCTCTTGTAATCTTTCCTGGCTTGCTACACTACCACCACTTCTGTCACATGGTTTCAATGAATACAGTGGCAATTTCTAAACTGATGGTCAAGAGCATATGGCCCAAGGAATGCTGTTTGCACAGCTTACTTTGAACTAACCTCACACACAAGGGAAGTTTCAGCAGTCATGGTCTTCTAGCTTGACTCAAACTACAGAAATACCCATGTCATATTTCTTACTCAAAGAATCTCACTTGGGGAAATTACTGTCTCAGTCCTTATACAAATGAAAAAAAATTACAAACACACACTAGTCAAGTATTTATTTTAGGGACAAACAGTCCAGCCTCACTGGTCTGTGCTGCAGGCTGTTTGCACTGCTGTTTTCACAAGTCCCTGAAGGCAGAGGATGAAAACATCCGGCTCTGATTTGATTTTGACTTCCTGTTTTAAAAAGTAGAAAACTAAACACTCAAGTCTCCCAGAGCTACAGCATAAGTTACAGTCTTTTTACAAAGCTATGAATTTTTTTTTTTTTTAGACTTAGCAAATGTTTTAAGACTCTATGATTTGTCTCTGCTTCTTCGCTCAAAGAGACTGGGACTGGTTTTTTATATCAGCTTCTTGGATGTCTTTAAGCTGAGTTCTACAGTGCCAATCACAGCTCTGCTCACAGGTATGGGCTCCAGGGGCTCTTCCCACTGCCCTTTCACTTTCTGCAAGTCTATGATTATATTCTTCAGACTCCCATGATTATATTCTTCAGAGGATATGAGACGGCAGAAACAGGCTACAAGCTTGAAATATGGTTAAATAGTTTTATTCACTACTACTACTAAGAATAGAAAGAATAATAATAATAAAAATATTAAGGCATAATATACAAATACCATTCTCCACCCAATACATCCCAATCTTTGTCACTGATCACGCAAAGGACATAAAACATGAGATTCTGATCTTTTGATTAAGTGTTCTTATTACCACTTTATGGGATAAAGAGTTCTTTCTGTTATGCAGTAGGGTTCATCCCACGGAAGATAACTCCCTACAGAGTGTCTTCAACGTGGTTCCAAACCTTCGGGAAAGGTTTTGCAGTGGTGTATCCTCTCTCCCACAAATCACTCTTGCAGTTTGTGGGTCACAAGAAAAGTCCGATGGGGTTAAGCTTTTAAGGACAAGTCATTCCAGCTTAAAGGTACCAGTAGTGAAGTCTCTCGCTTGCGCTCTCTCATTCTTAMTCTCCAAAGGCTGCAATTTCATCTGCTCACAACATAAAGTGTTCTTATTCTCAGGCTGTGAATTCCAAATCCCCCCATGTCTGTATTTTGTGAATTACAGAGAAAAACATAGTTTGGCTCTATTACAGATCACCCATAGCTTACAGAAAGGGSGAGGGGTCAGTCCCAGTGATAAGATGGCTTCTCCCCTGCTACTTCTTGCCACTTCCGCCTTCTTCCTCAGTAGGTGTTAGTAGCCATATTAGTCTCTTCACGTGACTGGCYTTGCTTTCTCTCTGGCTTGGAAGAGAGGTTAATATTTGCAGAAAATGCCTACAGAAGTCCTGGCATGTTTTCGTGCTGTGTTTACTTGCCAGGGCAGCCCTGGCAGCCGCTCTGCCCGGCACTCAGGCTCCCCGACCCGGGAGCGGCCGCTCGACCCGGCCAGCGCCACGGGGCAGCGGCCGCAGATGGCGCCGCCCCGGCTTTAAGGTGCTGTCTCGCCRTGCTGTGCTGTTTCGCTCTCACTTCTGCTGGCTCCGAGGTTTCCTTCTCAGCAGCCCCTGACTCCTGCTTCACCACTCTGCTTGCAAAGGGAAGAGAGGGAGGGCTACTCACGCGGCCGGTTGACCACGCTGCTTGCAAAAGGAACTCCCYCGGCTCCCGCTCTGCTACGCCGCCATGCTGGCTCAGCCCCATTGCGGCCAGATGGAATGGGGCCGGCCCCCCCACCGGGCTGGGCCGGGCCGGGGCCCCGCTCCCGGGGCCCTCCTGCCGCAGGAGCAGCAGGGGAACAAGTGAACACCCCTTCCTGGGTGGTTTTTTATAACGTATTTCCACAGAGGCTTTTTCTGAATATCAAGTGGCTTATATGACTGTCCATCACTTATTTTAACCAATCAGATTTTTTCCGCACCAGGTCAAACTGCCACACAGCTGCACAGAGATGTACAATATGAAGCATCTCCTTCTGCTCTCTACTGCTCTGCACCTCTCCAGGTTAGTTTGTTGTCTGAGTTCTGGTGTGGCAAGTGGCAGACTCTTGCTTTTTGAGTTAACCCATGATCTGACAGCTCACTGTTTTGTTCTTTCCGTCCTGCCCAATCATTTGCTGTTCAGAGTGAACAGTTCTAACCCAAGTCCTCCTGCCATGTGCCTGACCTAGCTGTGCCCTGTTATCTCCAGATGGGATGAACAGAACCACACAAGGTATTTAAGATGTAGACCCACTGAGGATAACATAACGCTGAGTGGCTATTTCTTTCCTAGTAATTGTTAGCACTTTTTTATTTATGTTGCTTTTCCTCCTGACAGTCCCCAGCCCTGTGATTCCTCACCTCAGAGGAATTTGAGCTAACAGCTATAACTTAGAACTTTATCTAACAGCTATATGAAAGCACTGTTTTGAATTTCTTGCTAAGTTGTTGTGCAATACCTATGGATGCTGTTTTCTGAAAGAGTAACATTGAAATCTGGAGAAAGATCTGTGTCTCCTAAAATCTTAAAATAAGCATAACCTCTATGACATGGTACAGGAGAGAAGGCCTAGAGAAGCTGTTTGGGCACAAGCTTGGTTTACAAGCAAGGTGGTTATGATAGCAAATATACTAAATCCTCTCTGCAATCCTTGTGTGGACCTGCGAGTAACCACAAAGGCGTTGACTCCAGGCAGTGCCTTCAGCACAATGTAGTCTCTGTAAATGGCCTTCTTGCACAGATACTGCCTCTACTGCTTTTGATTTGTGCTGTTTTTAACCATCACACCTACCTGTTGCTCACCCAGCAAAGACAGCAACTCCCCCTTACCCTCTGAGCTACCCTTGGCCACAGGCACTTCCTTCACGTCCCTCAGTTCCTTACTTGACCATACACACTCTACCTCATTGCCTCATTTCAGAGTCAAACCCTTCACTTCTCACTCTGCCTCCAGTAAATTATTCTCCTTTTGACCTCTCCATTTCTTCCTGCTTTCTCTCTCACTATACATAATGTCATCCAAGGGCGTTTCCATCCAGCCCCTTCTCCAGCCACCTCTTCATGACGGTTATTCCCTGAGTTCCTGCAGTTGCTGTCTCCCTCTCCACTCTGCACCCTTTCCCACTAAATGCTATGTCTGCTTTGTTATCCTGCAACACCCATTCTTGTGTCCGGGAGTGTTCAATTCCATAAATCCTCTCCACAAATCCACTTTCTTCATTTTCACCAGACTTCATCACTCTTATCTACCATTGCTGCTGTTTCTGTGCTGGCTTTCACTACCCTCTTACAGGACTGTCCCTCTGTGTGTGGAGCTGCATGAGCACCCAGGCAGAACATCGGCCTGGAAGGCTCAGGGATCTCCATGTTTAATGTGCTCTAGGCAGCATAATGTTCTGACTATAACTAAGTTACCAGATAAATGGAAAGATATGATAGATAGATGGATAGACAGTTCAGTCAGTGATTGATAACTGATCTCCTGTGATACCTTTCTCAAATAAAGTTCAATAAATCCACCCCTTTCCTTCCCTGAAAGACAAAGGAGAAAGGAAAAAGCTGAAGAATTTGTCCTAGTGCCTTTTTGTTGTTGTTCCTTTCCTTAGTTCTTCTAGGTGGTGTTTTGCACCCTCTTTACTAAGCCTTGCTGTCTACCTGAGGAGGGGACTCTGGCTCTGTGTACTGCCCTGGGCCTGCAGCACCCTCCTGCAGACTAAGCACCAGCACTTAATGACAAAGGAACAGAGGGAAGGCAGGAGCACTTGGTCAGCCTTGTCATCATCACTGCTGTAGATGTGGCCCACGTGGTACCTCTGGTTCAGGGTACACGTCACGTGGAATCAGCTCTTCACATGGAAGCAGGCCATACTCCCTCCAAATCGAACCATTTTCTGGAAATCATATGGTCCTCCAGGCAGGGAAACTGGGACCCTATGAGGAAAGGACCCATGTGGAACAGGGTAAAATCATCAGGATTCTGGAATCTGGATGGACAGAGTTGGCATGCTGGACAGGACTCTCAGTGAGGGCATCAGATACACCTGAGGAAGAGGCCAGGCTCTGGGAGTGGGTGAGCTGCCCAGGACTGCTGCTCAGTACTGGGCTTAAAATCAATGCTGGGCTTAAAATGAGATCTGACTTCAGAGAAGGCAAGGAAACAAGCTAAATAGCAAAGAGGGACAGTATTTGGCTGTGCTGGGAGAAAATAATTATTACAATGTGATGAACATTATACACAAGGAAGCAGGCTGCGAGCCTTTGAGGGCTAGTTATGTGGCAGCTGAACTTTAATTTCCTGGAGCTACTTGCAATGACAAAGTTCACAAGCAGCTGCTTCTCGTTGTACTTGTGTGTGGCTCCAGGAATGACTGCAGAGATACCTAAACACAAGATGACATTTAGCATAGCAGAGAGTTTGTGAGATTTGAAATGGCAGGTTGAAAAGGAATAGTTAAAAATCCAGAAGTGTGGCTGCTACAAAAGCTGGAAAATATGATGTCAGTAAAGTAACATCAGGAAGAATTTTACAGATCACAGAATTTGCCTTAATGGGAGCTGAGACTGATGGGAAAAAGGAACAAAATTCCAGAATCAAATGAAAAGAAGAAGCTGTATCCTTAAAGTAAAGACCAGTATTATCAATTCCAAGGCATAACTGACAGAGCGTTCCAGAGAGGAATGTTTGTGCTTTACTATTTGAGCTTTTGAGGCACAGTCTCTGGCATGTAGAAACAATATATTTAACAAAGAATGTAAGGACACATGTTAGCATAGATTTGATATCTCTGGCCATAGGAGGAGCCATTGTGTCTGGAACGTTGTGCTCTAGGAGTAGTAAAATATAAAAGATTTATAGCATGTCTCAGCAAATTACTGAGTGTTGTGGGTTTGGAGTTTTTTCCCAAATTTCCCAATTTTCTCCCGTTACCTGAAAGGAAGAGGCTGTGAAGGGAGGGGGTTGTCCCGGAGATGAATAAGGGGCAATTAAGAAACAAAAGAAATGGCCAAGCACTGTCACATACCAGTAGTCGTTCGACCAGGGGAACAAGAATTTGGGAGTCATGCCTGGGGGCGTTTTTCTGGAGTTGTAGCATAATACCACGAGAGGTATTGGGGTGGACTCCGGGACTCTCGCCTGCGGGGTGTGGGGATGGTTTCCAGCCCCTTTTCGGCTCGGTGGTCTGTGAGAACAGTCGTGTATGTTGCAGAGGGCATTTGGCTGCTCCGGGGTTATTGCTACACTTTAGCTCGCCGCACTGATTCTGCCCGTCTCCGCTGTTCCTGCCGCTGCTCTGAGGATACTGCTASAGTCCAGCTCGCCACCCGGAGCGGTACCAAGACCAGCTGCTCCCTGTGAGTTTTGCAAGGGGAGCCATCTCCCGTCTTTTCCCCTCGCCAGAGCTCCCACCACCACCCCGGGGGTTCCCGAGCCCACATCAAAGCGCCCCTGAGGCCACGGGGGAACCAGCGCAGCCCCTCTGCCTTGCCAGAGCCAACAGCACCCCTGAGGCCACGGGGGGGGTCACTGCAGCCTCTGCCTCAACCCGAGCCAGCAGCGTTCCCTGCCGGTTTTGGTCGCAACTACACAAAAGGGGAAATAGCTTGATGGGAAGAAAAAGGCTGGTTTGGGGTTTTTTGGGTTTTGTTGTTGTTTGTCTGTCTTGTTATATATATGTGTGTCTGTGTCTGTGTATATATATATATATATATATATATATATATATATATATATTCTGGTAAAGAACTGTTATTCCTTTTCCCATATCTTTGCCTGGAAGCCCTGTAATTTCAAAGTTATAATAATTTGGAGGGAGGGGGGTCATCTTTCCATTCCAGGAAGGTTCCCGCCTTCCCTGGCAGACATCTGTCTTTTAAACCAGGACACTGAGATGGAATAAACCTTATTTGTACGTATCAGATCAGTTATCACACTACATCTAATGCGAAAGTTCTTCTGAACCCCACAAGCTGTTCTGGGCTGGAAATGCAATTTTTTTTGTCACACAAGTTTTGGCAGAAAGCAAAATCCTTGGCAAAGACAACTCCAAAGCTGAGGGAGTCAGGTTTTGGCATGGGTTGTCTCTGATGTCCTAAACATTAATATGCCACCTTGTCTTACTTAATGGACTGACTCAGCAGAGCTAAACTCCCAGGACTGTGAAAGAATGGGCTCTCTCACCAAGAGGTAAGAAGCCTTTTTCTCACACCAGGCTTTCTCATAAGGCAGTGGAAATTCGGGGAGTAAAGGTGAGCAATCAATTGATAAAGAGAAAAGTCCTGTTACCCGGTCTACACAAGCATAAAATTCTGGGGGAATGTTAAAAGTTTCTGTTGTCTGATAATTAGGCAATGTGCAAATTTGGTACAAAATTTACATGAAATATCACTTGTAAATAAACACCACTTTAGGTCAGTCTGTCTCCTCCACTCTTGTTTTGTCAGAACAAGATCATATTTCTTGTCTTTTCTTTCAACTCTTTCTGTCTGTCCAGTCTGTGTACTTGTAGGATCCCTGGCAAGTCATCTGGCTTCTCTCGGTCCCAGGGACCTGCTACAGCTGGTTTTATCAACTCCTCGGGCTGTAATGTTCCTCCAGGGGCTCCACAAAGGGTGGAAGGAAAATCCCAGGAGGATACCTGGCTGCAGACCTTCAACTCCCCAGGAGGACAGTCAGCTATTCCTAACGACTCTCTTTGCAGCTGTTGCACTGACTCTGCTAACGCATATGAATTCTGATTCACTGCTGTCTTCTAGAAATAGATTATTTGGAAATTAAGAGCTTGTAATAATTCTGTAAAATAAATGCTGCCATCTTCTTATGATGAAAATTGCTGTTATCTACTTACAAACATGCTTTCTGAAGGAATCCATGTGATGGTTGTTTTTATCAGACCTCAGGCCTACAGGGCCTGCTTATATAACAACAGTTGATTTTTATAAACTGAAAGAGGCAAAAAACCCAAACACATAATAGAGAGGAGAAAATGCAGCTACAGGGACTGCCGCTAGGAGCACAGAAAACTGGTTTCTTGACCACCTGAAACACTTTAAAATGCAATTAAAAAGTACACTATTTCACTGAGATACCATGAAATCTTACAATTTTGACATTTCTAACACCTAAGTAAAACACATTCTAAATCACTTCAAGTTCTTTAATGTCTTAAACAACGGCTCTAGAAGAAATGAGTCTATTTTAAATTGAGGAAGACACACTGTATGTATGTGTGGTGCCTCGTGTTTCCAGTGGGTGCTGAAGAAATCCATTGCAGCAAAATGCTGTGTAAGCAGAATGCCCATTCTAGTAAAAAGCCTTTTAAAACTGTGGATATATTATTTTTAAATGGGTCAAACATTTACAGTTTATTAATATATTACTGAAATATACAACTTTGTATTGATTTAATAGGTTAACAGAGATAGAACTGAAAAAGAAATACTTTTTTAAATGCTAGAAATATGTTCTTGAGCTAGTGCTAGTCAATGAATTGATCTGTTCTTTGGCAGTTATGATATACTGTTTTGTTGCAAGGTTTGCATGGCTAAACTTTCGTAGTCTGATAAATAGTCTTAAAACCATTGGTAAATTATATAAGCTGCATACATTCAGTCTGCTCAAACAACATGTTGAAGCTATAGGCAACCTGTCTCAAAAAAGTGCACTTTGCGGTCSCAAAGCCAGCAGTAGGGTCAAAGCCACCCCATGGGGAGGTGCAGGAGCCAGGAAAGCCAGAAGGGCAGGCACAGTGTGGGCACCTGGTGGGGGCAAGTTGCGTGAATAGAACCCACAAGCAGCCCTGAAAATCAGTTATTTGGCATATGGTGTTTTGACAAAAACAGACTTGTTGAGGGAAGGACCGTCTAGAGGTCACCTGGTCGAAGATAGAGCCAGTTGCCCAGGATACCTTTTATTACATTTGCAGGCATCTAGATGAAAAAAAGAATGCTTGCCTGTAAAGTACAGGGAAAATGAATAACTGTGCTACGTAACTAGAGAATTAACACATGTGAACTGGGTTAGACATTTATATTGCACATAAATATTACCTGCGAACCTTTCTGCTGCCTTTTTCTTTTTCTTTTTTTTTCAGTATGCCAATTGGTTCATGTTCACAAGTTTGGAAACTGGATCACGGAATATTAACAAACTTGATTGAATTTCATAGGTCTCTAGATGAGTTTGTATGTGAGAAATAAAACTTCATCATGGCTCTTGTTAAATGGTGGAAGAGAGATTTCACAATACTCTTTCAATGCTGTCACAACCCCATGTCATTATCCATTTTGAGTCTCCTGAAAGGTGGAAGCAGCACTTACCATTGAGTTGTTTTGTTATTAAGGACACATGTAGGGCAAACCAGAAGTCACAGTGGCTTGTGTCAAAAAAAATAACAGAAAAAAAATAAGCTAACAAAAATTCTATCAGAACATTTCATTTGGGCACATTCCATGGAAACATCTTAGTCTTTCATCTCATAATGACATTTCCAGCACTAAATTTTAAATGAAAATGCTCAAAAATGCAAGCAAAAGTTTGGTTCTTCCCAGGTTTGTTTTTGTGGGTTTTTTTTTATTATTTTATATATATATTTATATATACAGTCATTTTGCTGAAACAATGTATCTGGTTTGGTCTGAAACTGGGGTGGTTTTTTTGAGATGGGGTATGATTTCAGCCTGTGAGGAAAGGAGTCTTCCACACACATTTATTAAACACTCCTATGAGAAAAAAAAACTAACAACTTCTCATTACGTGACTCAAAGGGCAGTCAGGTATGGATGAAGCTGCTGGGACACACTGTGTTTCCAGAGCCTACTTATTTCCAGAGTACATCCTGCTTCCTTGTGTACATCACTCTCAGCATCAGCTACCTTCAAGACTGGTAGCAAAAATGATCCAAAAATGATCTTCTACCCAGCCACACAGGTTAGCAACATCCAGATAACATTTTTCTCAGATTAAGAAAATCGGAACATCTGGGATATTAACTGCTTCCTCCTTGCACCGCATATCCCAGAGCTCTGAACAGTATGGAGGTGAGAGAAGATCTTTCTGAACCCTGGCTGTTGGAAGGCACTGTCCCAGCAGACAGCTTTCTAAATTTCACTTTCCTCGAAGACTTCCTCAGTTGTCTCTCCGGTGGTGACCTCTCCCTCGCTGCTGTCGGACATGCTCGTCTGTGGGCGGGATGGGAGCACACAGCTAGGCCCTCGGTTGAGGTCTGTCCTCTGCCTCCCCAGCACCTGCTGCAGCTGCATGTCCCAGGGCTTGCTCACCTCCAGGCACAAGCGGTGTTTGCTGCTGAGGTGCTGGYTTTTTCGTTTCTGTGAACATTTCCTGAGATATTTTATGTTTACCCCAAGAAAGCAGGGTTTGCAGCCAAAGGGATCTGCCAGCAGGAAACGGGACCACTGCTTCTGGAGCTCTGCTTTCACCTGAGGGGAGGAGAAAACAGTCTGGTCATAGTAATGGCATGCGGCCACCCTGTAGTTCACTAATATAAATACTAGTTGTAAAATGAGAGGAACTGCAAAGTTCCCTGCCCCTTTGAGGTTCACCTTGCACCTGGCGAGATCCTTGTAGGGTAGGAAAAGACTCGTTTGCTAAATCATTCTGAAGAGTCCAACCTCTTCACTCTAATTTAGGAAAGTTTTTCCTCTGCAAATCTGATATGTGTGTGTGTGAGAGCTCAATTGACTTCCCTGTTTACAGTCTGATGGCGGAGGAAGAAAGCCCGGGGCTGTGGAAATGAGGACCATGCAGCTTTGCCCGAGTGTTGTGTCTGTGTAGCTGGTTTCTTTTGTTAAAGGTTTTTATCTGGTAGCCTGACAGAAATCCTCAGCAGTGAGTGTCCCATTGCCTGCACCCCATGAGCCAGCACTGCAGAGGAGGGCAGGCTCTAGCCCTGTGTGGAGGACTGGGGCTTCCCCTGGCTCTAACCAGCAGTACTTTGGCCTGAGAGTTCAGCTGGACCAGGTGGTAGAAGGCCAAAAGAACAACTTTCAACTGCTGGCGAGAGCTGCTAGCAGTTCTGTGCCCTTCGCAAATGTCAGACGAGCACTTCTCTGTTGCAGACAAGTGCCAACTCTCTTTTTTATTTAAATAGTTCTGAAATTACTGCAGATTTCCTTGATAGATATTAAGAACATCTGGCCTACCCTTTGTATAAAGCCCATCCCTTTGTTTCACTAGTGTCTTCAGGGAAGTGTCCAAATTCCTATAGATGTGTCTGTGTAGTGTGTCCCATGCCAGCTGTCTGTGCCAAGCTCTTTAGCATCCTCACACTGGGTATGTGTCTGTTTATTCCAAGTAGTGGCGGTCTGCACTCGGGCCAAATATAAGGGAAGAACAGACAGCAAGATTCAACTTAGAAAACATTTTAAATTAACTAAGATTAATTCCTCAGCCTATATAGCATCATTTTCCAAGGTAACTTGTAGCAAGTCAGGCTGAGAGAGCTGGGCTTTTTCAGTCTGGAGAAAAGAAGGCTCTGGGGAGACCTTAGAGCCCCTTCCAGTGCCTAAAGGGAAYATATAAAAAAGCTGGAGAGACAATTTTTACACATGCAGATAGTGATAGGACAAAGGAGGGAGGGTTTTAAACTACGAGAGGACAGATTTAGATTAAATGTCAGGAGGATATTCTTCTCTGTGAGGGTTGGGAGGCCCTGGCACAGGCTGCGCATAGAAGCTGTGGCTGCCCCATCCCTGGAAGTGTTCAAGGCCAGGTTGGACAAGGCTTGGAGCAACCTGGTGTAATTGAAGGTGTCCCTGCCAAGGAATGAGATGGGTTCTAAGGTTCCTTCCAACCAAAACCAGTCTGTGATTCTAGGCTTCTATGCGGTCAGATAAGGCAGAGACAGTGTGCAGTTGTGCTAGTGATGAAGACACTGGGCTGTACAGGCAGGAGCAARGTCAGTAGCTCTAGAGAAGTGGTAGTTTTCCCTTATTCAGTAACTGTTAGATCACCTCTGAATACTGAGTCTAATTTTGGATCCCCAGTGGAGGAACTGTGTTGATAAGCTTGAACTTATCAGCCGAGATCAGGGCTGGAGCACTTGCCCCATGAGGAGACACATTCACACTTCAAGGTCTATAAGGAGAGCGTGGAGGAGATGGAGCCAGGCACCCTGCAGAGGTGTTTGGTAGGGACACAAGAGAGAGTGATCATAAATTGAAATAMATACGGCAAGGGTGTGGAGTACAAGCCTGATGAGGAGCAGCTGAGGGAGTTGGGGAGGGCTCAGCATGAAGAAAAGGAGCCTCGAGGGGGGTCCTTCTGGCTCTCCACAACTCCCTGACAGGAGGGTGCGGCCAGGTGGGGGTCAGGCTCTGCTGACCCAGGGAACAAGGGACAGGACAAGAGCAAACAGCCTTGAGTTGCACCAGGGAATGTTTAGGTGGAAGATTAGGACAATATTCTTCATCAAACAGGCTTCCCAGGAGAGTGATTGAGTCATGATCCCTGGAGGGATTTGTGTAGATGTGGCACTTGGGGATGTGGTCTAGTGGCAGACTTGGAGTGCTGGGTTAACAGACTTGATCTTAAAGGTCTTTTCCAACTTAAAGTAATTCTGTGATTCTGTGACAATATACAGAAAAGACACTCCCTCCTGAGTACAGTGAAACACTGGAATAGAGGACCAGAGAGGTGGTGGAACCTCTGTTCTTCGATTGGGGGGTTCAAAGTTCAGCTGGACAAAACCCTGAGCAACTTGGACTGATTTCAGTCTTCATCCCATACTGGCRGAAGGTTAGCTTTCTCTGCTGTCATCTCCCTGCCCCTAAGAGCAGTCACTGATCTGTCTAAATCCTGGTGTAGAGCACATTGAACCCCCAGCTGTCCCTTGAGGCACAGCAGGAGACAACTTCCAGACAAGAAATCCCCTCACAGCAAGTTTAGGGATGTCCTGAGCAATGCATGCATCAGAAAGTGTCTCTGACTATTGTGAGGGGTGGGAGGGAGTTGGGGTGTTGGAATGTGATGATCTTTAAGRTCCCTTCCAACCCAAACCATTCTGTGATTCTATGAAATTATTTTTTCAACATCTTGCTGTCTAATATAGTAAAGAACTCCAAATGTGGTCACTTCACATGGAGTTCAGGGGTAAACCAAGAGAGGGTTCAGCCTGACCGACCACAAAGTCTGTTTCAGCTGATTAAAGGAGTGTGGTTTAGATGGATGACCATAAGCCTCTAGTGGTATTCCAGACACCCCAGGCTATCCCATACCTCCACAGTGCTATCACCACTCAGGCTTAAATGGAAATACTTTGCATTTGAGTCCCAAACCTGTGATAGTTCTTGCTGTTCTCTTCACAAAACAATTTTACCAGCTCCAAAGAATGCATACATGCTGTCAATAAGCAGAGCTGGTCAGTGTGTTCATTTTCTTGGTGTATTAATATACTTTACTAATGAACTAAAAACTTTTCTCACAGCATTGTGTCTTACCTCTCCATTAGCAAAGCAATACAGAACTGCTACCAAAAAACCCTGCAAGAGAAAGGGAGTGAGAGGAAAAAGTCAGTGTGCAGGAAATACCTGAAGCTTTAATTTAAGGATGACGTTAGTGTTAAAGCCATAAATATAAACAGTGCTCCTTAATTTTCAAAAAGGAAACTAGTTGCCTGCTTTTGCTGGGTAATGAAGTACCCAGTCATTTGTTTTTGTGCAGTGCCTTGGCAAGTGCAGGGCACATTTTGTGCAGACGCTGAAGAACAGACTATACAACCCAGTTTATCTTCATTTTGCTACCACATATTTTTGTTTCCAAACTATTGCTGCTATACTGTGACTGCTGCTATTTCCAAACATGGTAAAACAAAGTGCAGCTTGGTTTCTCATATTATCTATATGCTTGTTTGGGTTTGCGAAKGAGTCTACTGACACAGATCTCATTTGGGTGCTTTTCACAAATTATTTCTACATAAGTGATTTGTGTTAGTTCAAAGTTCAGCTGTATTGAATGTTATGGCTATTTTGAATTGCTATTTTTCCTTTGAAATTGATTTAGATAAAGACCTTAAAAAAATCCTAGATACAACTTGTTTTAAACCAACCCCAAAATTATTCTCTCCATTTGCCTCTCTCTGTCTGTGTTTGATTTCAGACTAAAGCAGCTTACAGGCTGCATCTCAGCCCCACAGGCTGGCACAGACATGCAGATTTATTCCCACTGCTTCAGGAAATGCCCTTCTTTTGGAATGTCTAAATACATCTGTGACACAAGTTCTGATTAAGAGAATAAGTACTCTGAGTCCCAAGGCAATGTTTATATCACAACTACAAAGGTGCTGCAACCACATACAATGCAGCTGAGAGCATTCAATTGTTTTAACACTCATACTTTTCCAGAAATCTTTCTGCTTTTCTCAGACAAAAGTTTAAAACTAAATTCACATATACAGAAGCTTCAATATTTTTCATTATACCTAGCATTAACCAATAGCATTTTGAGTCTACTGTTAATTTTCTAGCAATCCTGAAACTTTTGGAGTCATTAATTCCTTAAGCATATGTGCAGTAAGTATGAAAACAAGCAGTTTATCTGCTACACCAGTGGAAATGGGGACTGGAGAAATAGCAAACACAATTGTTTTTTCCATGTATTTTATTTCTATCATTTTTCGTGCTTCATCTGGGTTATGGTAGCAAGACATAGTTAATTAGAGTTCACTAGAGTTAATAATAGATTATATTAAGTATGAATTGTACCATAATAATTACATCACATAAACATGTAATGTATAATCATTTAATATTTTTAATAATTAAATACATTACAATATGTTATATTAAATACAAATTTACTATCTTAAAAAGCTACTTTTTATGCAGAACTGCCCCTGCTCCTGGTGGCAGTTCTTTTTGGGGGGGGGTAGAAAGTTCATGACTCTACTGGGTGGCTTGGGGGGTTTTTTGTTATGAATATGAGTTCTAAATTTGGCCTCAGAGGCACCACAAGCAGAACAGGATTTAAAGTACATGGTACTGTTGAGTCCTGTGCCTGCTAAGCCTAGTGATAGCCACTGCCAGAAATGCAGAGACTCGCCAGATTAGGAGCTGCCTGTGTGAACATCTCTGGGCTGATTTCAGTTTGTAAATCCCTCTGTGAAACTAGTTCACTGCTGCTACAGGATCAGAGCATGCAGTGACAAGCACTGTAAAATCTTACCAGAAGGTGGAAAATTTTGCTGATTATTTATATTTTATGTTCACTTTATATCCTGATTTCTTTAACACTTACTCCTTTTTTTTTCCCCAATAAATTGACTTTCACACTTAGAAATCTTTCCGATATGTTGTGACTTCTCAAACACATATTCAGAATTATTCCAGTGTGAGTGAAAAAGAAGAATCAGAAATTCAGAAGAAATGTTCATTAGGAGAAACTGCAATAGGAAAGGAAAGATGTACACGTAAGCCTCACAACTGTTCTTCAGTTCTATTGACAATGGCAACATGATAAATCACTCATTAAATGAATGGGTTCTCTCCACCAGAAACCAGTGGGTTTTCCTGAGGTTAACAGTTTCCATGCACAAGGGAGCCAAGATGTTTAGATTGCTCCACTTTCTAAAGCAAAGCAGTATCATACCTACAGCAGAACTCATATTTAGAATTTAATTTTGTGCTGCGTGAAAATGTTTGAGTTAAACCTTCAACTGAGATCCCAGGGATAATGGTTTTTCTTTAAAAAAACAGTTTAACTGCCTTTTAAAACTACTGAGAAGATTTACAGACTAAACAAATGTAATTGTGTACAGTTTATGTGCTTTTTGGCTAATCCCTTCATAAATAGTGCTGTAGCTAAAAAYGAGAATTTGCAATAAACATGGACTAAGATCTCTGGGTATTTTTTAATGAAGCTTTGCTTCTGAAGCATGACATGCCGCCAAGCACATGTACATTTCTCTAAAAGGAGTGAAGTTCGTGTTCTCTAGGAAGGATGAGTAAGCTGGTTTATATATCAGATTTCTTTTACAAGCCAGTAAATAAAATTTTCACTTAAAATGATTCTGTGTTTTTTAAAATAACATCTAGTCACTGCAACCTCTCCAAGTAAGGATATGTCTAACCAAGGAAGATATACTCAAACACTAAAGTCCCTTCCAACACAAATAATTCAGTGATTCTGTGAACACCATGTCAGAGGGCCCCTTGGGGTTGCGGTTCCGCAGGAATTCTCTGCTGCTGCTCGGGACATTTTTCCCCTCAAGCTGTAGTGGAAATTTTTAAGTATAGCTTCAATAACAGTGTTAAAACACTGATGCATACATACACCAGAGTGCAGGTGCATATGTAAAGTTTAAAACTAAGGATCATCATAAATTGTAGGAAAAGTGTAGCAACGCTCTGGTGACTTCATTGCTCAGGCTGCAGAAGTGGGCAGCATGTGTCAGAGCAGTGAATTACTGAGGAGCAGGGACTTGGAGCCAGTGAGATTGCTGGGTTTCACATTAAATAAAGAAGACTTATAAATTGCTGTCCTGTTGCTCCAAGAAGGCCAAGGCAGGAAGGTAAGGGTAAAGGACGACTTTGCTAAGCAGGTTCCTTAGTACTACCTGAAAAATTCATTACTTAGCATCGATGCAGAACTTGGACAGAAGCAGACAGCAGTGCTTTGTGCCAGTATCCAGTTCTTTGGCTTTGGAAAGTGGAGAGCAAATACTTACAGGGAAGCACGCCCTACACCTGTGCATAAGTGGCCATCTGAGAAACACCACCAAGTTCCAGTAACAGCTCACTCTGGAATTTGGACTACTTAGGACTGGCTTTTCTACTGGAGTGTGGCCTCCTTACCCCCTCAGGCTTGCAGCTGAGATCTAAGGGCAAAGAATTGCCACAGTCACACTCCCTCCCTTACCTCAGKTTTCTGCCTACTTACACGAAACTAAGGCAGGGTGACTGAAGAGGAGCCAAGTGTGTGAACATCTGTAAAACACTCCTGACTGTATAGGTGAGAAACTTCTTTTCCATCTGCAGGAGCTGGTCCATTTGTCTGTTCCATCCATGTGAGGGTTCTGACAAATTTTCTCCTAGCTCTAAAAATTTATGCCTGTGTACAGTACTTTTGGAAGTGTACATCTAGGAGTCCATAGTGTCACCTTACAGATAAGGTGAACAAACATATCCTTTAGGAAAATGGAGCCCAAACCTTGGATGAGGACAGAAATTCTCATAGGTATGATTTTGGCTGGGAGTATATTAAATAGACAATTTTAATCCTGTTTTCAGGGGCCTGCAATGAACTGTTGCCTATTACCAAAGAACACAGAACACCCTGTTTCTGAAGATGTCAGACTCCTTTTTTTGGTGTTTGGGATTACCATATTTGAGTTTGCAGTTTGTGAATGTTTTACCTTGTTACTGCAATAGTGTGTTTAGAGACTTTGTAGGTTGGAGCATAATATTAAGTAAGAATTCTCTGTATCTGTGGTATGTATAGGTGAGCAGCATATGCACATGGATCTATGACCCCTCAAAACAATACTTGCAAAACAGTACTTACATGAAATGAGCTCATTGTCAGCTGAATGAAAAGTCTTATATGTCTTGAAAGTCCTTCCACCTGTTCATCAGTGATGAAGGTAAATACAAATTCATGGATCCCCAACAATGGAATCAGCACAAGTGTAGATCTTGCCAATCTTAAAAAGAAAATATTTTATTATTGTATTTTTTAAACATCCCTGGTGCCAAAATCAAAAACTCAGTGACAAAGAAATGATTTGAAAAACATACCTTCAATATTCTGACTTTGGAATGGTACTAGCACTTTTGTAATTTTGAGAATAAATCCCTGGATATGAGTTTTGGAGCACACTATCAGAAAGGTCTGTATGGAAAGGAAACTTAGCTTTGAGTTTTAGGTGAAAAGTTAGGGACAAGAATAGGAAGGCCACTATCATCAAACAGAAAAATATTTACATAGCTAAATATGAGTGATCTAGTAACAGGGTTCTTAGACTTTCCTGACACTGCTGAAAACTCTGTCACTGTATTGAGAGTTCCTGCAGTACTGTCAGCAGTCATCTACTTCTTAAGAAATGCAACCAGAATAATTTTATGGAAGACAATCTTCTTTAAGAGGTCTGGGGACATATTTCCATGGATGAAAGAAGAGTTCTCAAAAGAAGGTGAGTTCTGAGGATGATTTGTGTTGTGAACAATAGCTAGAATCTTTGAAAGTTTAGCAAAATTATAAGTAGTAGAAAGTGGAATACAATACAAAACATTAGGCATTGCTGTCTGTGGCTACCATCACAACCATCTTCCTGTAGCAATCTGAGGAACAGAGCTGAGATCTTTTGGACCTTGAATGTTAAAGGAAAATGGAAATTCGATTCTTGTTAGGGATGTAATACTGGATTTTAATAGGTAGTAGTGGAGTTTCCATTCCCCCCTGCCCAGTCCTTTTAGACAATAAAATAATTCACCTTAGTAAGGCAGGACAGTAGTAACAACCAGRGGTTGTTACAAAGCAACAATGCTTTGATTAAAGATACTAAGAGCAGAAAAGGACTGGATTCGGAAAGCAGTTAAATCCTCATGTTTCCATTGTTTCCAGGTTTTCACCGCAGCCTTAGCTCCCTGCAGAGCAGCCTGCCCTTGGCATTCTCACAAAGTGGGAAGATGTTTGTGAAAAGGTCAACTCTAGGACCTTACATAAACATGATGTACCATTGACACTCCAAAAGAGCCCCCACCAAGGCCTACAAGAGCGCATGCTAAGGAAAAAGGTAAATCAGAAAGGCTACTGTCCTTCAGAATATCTCACAAATCTACACCCCCTTTTCTTTTGAGGACCTTTTCAAAGGACCCCCTTTTCTTTCATATTCAAGGGAAAATGTCACAGCAGCTGAGGCCACAGGTGTGAGTGAAGATACCTGAGAGCAGAGATCTCACTGCACTGAAAAAACTCAGCACACAGGTGCTGACCTGCCTTTTCCTCTCAGATAAGGAAATGTCTGTGGAGCCTGTGTTCCCGGATGGCTTTCCTTTACCATATCCTGCCTTTATCATATTTGATCTGTTACACCTGGTGGTGGAAGGTAAGTCTTTAAGGGCAAACTGGCAAGTTTTGGATGTGAGAAAATTTTTTAAAAGGGGTTAGGACTTCTGTGCCATTTATTACATACCTGTATTTGTAGTCATGAAAGCTCATTTGCTGAGCTTTTAGTTTGGAAATCAGCATTCTGAGAATTTTTAAGAAGATGCCAAAGTTAACCTTGAAGGAAAATACATATGGCTTACTTACAATAAATGTTCTGACATTAGTTGTGTAACCACTAAATAAATGTAAAATTGATATTAAACTCTTGCAAAACCCGCCACCAAATAACTGCAAGGCAGTTGGGATGAGGTTGGAATACAAGCACGTTATTGTCACAGCTGCAACAGAGAGTACAGAGCAGCAGTGACAGACTCTGCTGGTATCAACTCTTTCCAAACAATGCACTTAACAGTTTATTTACCTTTAGATCATGTAACTTTTCACCAAACCATGACAGGTAAGCAGGATGTGATAAAAATCTGCAGTGATTGCCATTCTTCAGATAAAGAGGCTTTAGGCAGCCAAAAAGGCCCTGGGCATTCTTTTYACCTCTGATTCACTCCTTTTTAAATTAAATTGTGCTTACTTGACCAAGACCAATCTGCAAATATTTCTTTCTAATGAGACCTGCAAATGCCTATGAGTCATTAACTATTTCTCTTCCACAAACCAAAAGTCCTATGCAAAAAAGTTATTAAATATGGAAAGTTAAGTAACTTAGCATTGCCTTATTCAGCCTGACATATAATTTGATCTTCCAGTACAAAATTACATTTCAATTTTTTAATACAGAACCCTGCTTCCTCATTTTTTAAAAAAAACTTTATCTGTTCTGTCACTTTATGTCCCCCTTGATATTTCTGTAATAGGAAACTGTATCTTATTTGTTCCAAAATATTGAAGGACAAAAATGGCAGTAATTACAAAGACCAAAGAGGGAAAAAAATACAGGTTATATAATTCTTACTGCAATGGAAAACAACATTGGTCCTCGGATGATCCACCAGATCCCCATGTGTTCATTTGTTCCCCAGCACCTGGAGAAAAATTTAAGGTATAATTATTTTCATAGAAAAAAATTTAAAAGCTCACATAACTTGCATATCTATTTCAAAAGGAATTTGACAAAGTTCAACTTTTTCAGGTAGCCCCCAGAGGACATGGAATAAAACTAGTAAGACTTTCACCAGCAACTCTAATTGCATTTATTCTGAAGATGTTTCCACATGAATGTTGATAAAGGTTTCCCTAGACCACAAACTTCAGAACTATCTGGCAAACTCAGTCTTTGAATCCACAAAAACACTGTACATGACACCAAACCTTTATAATGAAATTCATCCTACTTAAATTATCTATCTGAAACTAGAAACCGGAAATGAGGAATTTTGACCATGCTTCTTGATCTGCTAAAAAATACGCATACTGTTTCCTTGAAACCATATCCTTTTCTTCTGCTTTAACCTTCTAATTTGTCCTGTGCATATGTTTCCTCTGCTCATTAGCCTGAGGTTCTGCAGGATCCTGGCTTGTTGTTTACGATTTATATGACATCTAACTCTATAAGACTGTAATTATTATTTGGTTGTTGCTTATTATCCATATTGGCGTTCCAAATAAAATTCTCTAGAAACCATGCAAAATAAAAGGAGAACAAAAGATATCATATATAAACCACAAAGTTTATGTGATGCCACCAACAGCATCATTGAAGACCAGAAAACTAGAAAACTGATGCTTACTAGTACATGTTACTGTCATTGATGCCTTCACCAAATACTGAACACATTCATTAATATAATCTTTCAGTGACTATCAGGTTTTGTCATTAGTCCCCACAACAATTTATTTTTTTTACAAAATGGCAGTGAATACTAACTAAACTCGAAGTGTAGATGGTCTCCAAGGAAAGCACTTGTCTCCTTTTCTTACTGACAGGATGCTCTCCATGAAGGTGTTGATGCTGACAATTTGCTTCATGTAAATGGATGAATATCAGATGCAATAGCTTTCATTTCAGGAACAGTGAAAGTTCACTCTACTTCTTGCTTTATGCATAAGTAAATCTGAGAACTCCTAGAAGCAGTTTAATGTAAAAGTACTAAAGGGAACTTTGAAAACGTAACAAGTACCTATAGGTGCTGTATAATCTTATAATTTACTAGTCAGTAGTCAGTACTTGTGTCAAGTACTGTCAAAGGCTTTCAGTTAAGCAAACAGAAAGCCGGTATTCCAAGGCACATTTTATTTGGTAACCTACCCGGTGTTCTCCAGTTTGGATCTGCTTATTCCCCAAGGGCCCACAAACAGGATTGGAACAACTGAAAAGAAAAGAAGAGTCAATTACAGCCAAGCTTGCAGAAGTGTGCGATCCAAAGATATATGCTTTTCAGTCTTCTATTTAGAATTGTAAAACAATCAATTTGATCCTGGCTTTCCCCATTTGTAGTTCAAATACAAAATGAAATTTCATTGTGTAGTTGAATCATGCATTTTCAGACTGATAAATACATTCTTACACACTCTGCTAATCTGCTGAAATCTTCTAAATTTCTGACCCTGAGAATTCAAAGTAATTGGCACACAAGGCCTCACAGGCAACAGTTATTGAACCTCAAAGAGTTTTCAGTGAAGGTGTAGAATTCTGCCCGGTTAATTAAAACAGCTGACAAAGGATTGTTGTCCTGGACCCCTTCAAGAGAATCCCCATTCCCTTATTATTGCCTCCACCCCTTCCYGGAGATCATAGACTGCAAGCTGAAAAAAAAACCAACCTAAAATAAAGGATTACTGCACTATTCCAATGGACTACAAGTGTGTAGGCACAAGTCCCAAATCACAAGCACAAGGCATGTGAGCTACAACAAGCAGGTGTTCCACTGGATTCACAGCCCAATAACACACAGGAGATTTTCCGGGGGATGTGGCAGAAATTAGAGGAGGTGTGGGTCACTGGGGCCAGAACAGGGACTATTCAGGATTCTGGGACACTAGCCAAGGTCATAGAGAAAGCTGGAGTGTGGCAATACAGAGAAAGGGCCAGAAACAAAATACTCTCCAGGAGAACAGACCTCTGAGTAGGTAAAATGGGGAAAGAGATAAAAGGGGTCTCGCTTGGGTGAGAGATGGCATTGGTACAACAAGAGGGTCTGCAAGAACAATTGGGGCATGGAGCACTTGGTAACAGAACTACGGATACAGGGCAATATGAAGTGGTCTAATGAGGAAAAGTGATACCCAGGATGATGAGGTGATGTTATCAAAGGTAGTTCCTGTACAGCAGCTGAGGAAAAGTCTCAGTCCATGTGAGCCCTGGTTCAGCCCTGCTGACTCAGCAGCAGTGGTACTACAAATGTCTGTAAGACAGGTGCCAGATGTCCTATCTTAGTAGTGATTGTAATAAATATATTTGTTGTAATAAATATAAATTAAGCTAATTAGTGGGGAAAGCCTTCAGGAAATTCATGAATATGATGCAGGTATGAGAGCAATGGAAGAGGACCAACAGGCAAATGATTTTTATTATTAATACTTTTATGGTAGTGAGCAAATTTCCTAACAGACTTGTCTATTGCAGTTTGAACAAGGAAAGAAATGTCTAATCCCTATTTCAACAAGCTGGTGATCAAAGCAACAAAGAGATTTAGAGAGGTAGGAAGCATGATGAAACAATGAAACACTAACCAGCATGAAAGACAGTGGTCTTGGTGTGTCAGCAACCTGTGTGCTCATACAACCATATTGATATAGCACAAGGGTCCTTTAAAGAGGAATGTGAGAGGGAATAGAGAAATCAAGGTATGGATGGTGAGAAGGACCCGCAAAAGTAACTAATTTTAAATTGTCTTTATTTCATTAAAAATGCCTGAAATATAAGACCTGACTCCTACAGTGTTTCGGATTGTCCTCTAACTTAAAGAATACCTTAGAACTTTCAGGTGAGTTGGGAAGGGGAACATTTAAAAGAAAATTGCTAATGTTTTGACATTTTTCTTATGTAGGTGCTCTATTACAAAGGAAGGAAATGAAGTTGCTGGTAGTACCATAATATTCAGTGATGACAATATACAGACAAATACAAGCCAATTTCTTCTTATTCTGCCCACCAGGCATCTGTTTTCTTATGAAACAATTTCCTGATTTCCTGTACCTGCAGGTCAAGCTGAACTGGAGCGAACACACCACTGCTGACATATCTTCATTTACAATCTCTGGTTTCAAAACGAATAAAACAGAGTTCAGATTTTTTTTCTTCTTTACAAAATATCCTCCACTGACTCAACAAAGCATCACATAATCAAGCACTTGGAAACAGTTACAGACTTACCCCATCCTATCACAATGTATGTCTGTAGCAGTCGTCTTTCAGAGAGTACCACAGTTATCAATAATGTATGCAGATAAATTCCTTCTACTAATAGCCAAAAGTAATTTGCCCCAACAAAGTAATGCATGAAAAACTGGGCAGTTCTGCAAACGATTACAATCTGTAGGAAAGAGAGACCGGGAATCATTGTAAATATAGATGTCATGATCTGCATATCAGAATTTTTACTGATGAGCTATTAAAATAATAATCATCATTAACATCTTGCAGGTAATTTTGCTTGTTGACATGGGCAAGCTCTATTCCTACAACATCATACGGTGTACATTTTATTCACGGTGGTCACAAACATGATGTTGTTATTGCATTTCTAAACAAATGTAAGAAAATTAGTATATTTTCCTAGTACAGAAAAGCCTCTATACTATTTTTCTCTCTCTTAGTTCTCTTTTACAGAAAATCACAGAATTACAGAAGGATTTGGGTTGAAAGAGTATTCAGTTCCACCTCTATGCCRTGGGGAGGGACACCTTTCACTATCCCAGGTTGCTCCAAGCCCTGTCCAACCTGGCCTTGGACACTTCCAGGGATGGGGCAGCTACAGCTTCTCTGGGCAACCTGTTCCAGGACCTCACCACCCTCAAAGGAAGAAACACAATGTTTGATACTGTCCTGGTTCCAGCCAGAACAGGATTAACTTTTGCAGCAGCCACGAGGGCCCAGAGGTTATTCGATCCCACCTCAACCATGTGAAACAGGTCGCATCTTTTCCAGTTTGCCAGGGTGAGTGGTTGGGTGGCACGGTTTCTGGGTGGTGAGCATTCACCTGCCTTGCACATGCTGTTATTAGTATTGTTGYGGTTACTGTTCTTTTTCTTATCTCATTGCTGTTTCTAGTAAAATSTTCATATATCAAGCTGTAATCTTTACCTTTTGTGCCTCCAATTCTCCTCTCCAGCGCATAGCAGGGGGAGGGTGTGGAGAGAGTGAGCGAATACCTTGTGGTGTTTCAGTGAACACCAAATCGAGGAATACCAATCCTAAACCACAACAGGTACTATTGTCAGAAAAGCAAGATTTGTGTGCATTGCTTTATGCTATGTGCATAACAAGAGKGAATAAATATGGTGTTGGATAAGTGCCAAAAAATGGCAGAGATTTCTTCCTAAAAGCTACAAGGTGTGAGTTGTTTTGCTTAAGTGGCTGTTTCTAAATATAACAATCAATTAATATGTTCTTTCTATACGAGCTTTCATATAAAATCAATCTATTACAATCAGGATTTTATGTTGATTCTCCCAACTTTTATCAAAAAAGTTTCAGCATCCAAAGCTCAACTAACAAACACCTCAAAACTTGATGCTGTAGGGCAAATTTTCAAAACCGTAACTGTTATGACCACTACAAGCACACATTTACTATTAGCTGTGAATTAACACATTACCTCTGGACTGAGGTATAATATCCATCCAGTTTCATCATTTGGTCTTTTTGAGTAAATATTGTAGTATACAGTGTCTTTTATAAGAACTGCTGTGGCACGCAAGATAAAAGATGCAAATAAATTCATATGGATGTAGTTTCTTGTGCAGTGAAGTTTTCTGTGGCAGAAAAAATAATGTATGAATCCTCTGAAACATATTTAACTTGCAGAAATAAAATTTTAAAAAATCAACAAAAACCCAGCAAAACAACTGTTCGTATTCATATTGTTGCCATCAATGGATTTCCCTTAGAAATTGCATTTGTATTGCTTATTAGAAAAATACATGTTATTTACATGGAATCAACAGAATGGTTTGGGTTGGAAAGGACCTTATAACCCATCTCGTTCTACCTGCCTTTCATGTGCAGAAACACCATGCTGCCCCAAGGCCCATCCAATTTGGCCTTGAACACTTCCAGGAATGGGGCAGTTTCTCTGGATGACCTGTGCCAGGGCCTCCCAGTAAAGAATTTATACCTAATATCTAATCTAAATCTACCATCTTCAGCTCAAAGCCATTCTCCCTTGTCCTATCACTCCATGCCATTGTCCAAAGCTCATCCCCAGCTTTTTTTGTAGCCCCTTCAGGTACTGGAAGGCTGGAAGGTACTGGAACATTGGAACCTAAGTAATAAATTCAATTACATGAAAAGAAGAATATGAGTACAGGGCTCTGTACTTTTTAAATGCATGTAAATTTATACTAACCTGAGTAAAGAAAGTATAAGCAGAGCTAATACAAGTGAGATGAGAGAAAAGTAATATCCTATAGTGTATAACAACTGTAATGTGGTAAGTAGTTTATGTTCTTCTTCCTGGGAACAAAGAAGAAAAATATGTTATGTAGGCAGGTGGGTAGAGCACAAACACAGCTCAGAAACTTTCTTTGAGTTGCAAGGAGTCAGGGGAGGGTTCTGATGCCTGCTCTCTGCACTGCCTTTTGAAATCAGTGTATGACAAAGACACTTGCAGCGAGTCTTAGTTTCTTTTTAAATACAAAGGCACTCACAGATTTATTTCCAGATTTCTTCTGCACAAACAAAATTTGTAGTCTGATTCCCAGCTAATCATTGCCATGATTCCGTGCACCAAATGCATCCTGGTGGGTTAACATCTGCAGAGATCAACTCACTGAAGCTGCACACACAAATGCACTACTGTGTGTGTGGCCTGGAGGCACAGTTACAGATCAGTTGTGTCTGTACAATTTTGAGAGTCAGCTCTGTCTAGATGTATTGAAATAGACTGACTTCTGTGTTGAGTTCAAAGAAAAAAAAAAAGAATTATTAAATTAGAGCTGTCTTGAATGTCTTTGAATGACAAATAAGACCTGAGAGGAGGAAGGGAAGCACTCACACTTTCATAGATTATTATAGAACATCCTGAGTTGAGAGGTACCCAGAAGGATAGTTGAAGTTCATCTCCTGGCCCTGCACAAATTTCCTTCCAATTTGCTTAATTTAACATTACTTTTTCCTAAGTTTTTTTTATTTTAGCTGCTTATGTCTACCTCTCAACTTATCACACTCCTTTTCTAGCCCAAGGAAAGTATCTCTGAAGAGGGAATGTGAGATACAGAATATGTGACTTTCATAGTCCATATTTGGCCTGCAGAGATTTTCTTGGAACCTGTCTCTTTTCTTCAGCAAGTTTCCTGTTTTTCTTGTTTTACTACTCAGGACCAGGGACTTTTGCACTGTCTTCCTGCCAGTAGTTGTCTCTAATAATCTTATGCTAGTGAGCCATGCCTCTCTTTAAGAAGGTGAAAGTGCCCAGGGAGAGCAGTGTGGGTGCAGGAGATTCCCAGCCATTAGTCACTTTGTTCCATGGAAACATTCAAGCAGGCAAGAACCCTGTAAAAAGCTCAAGTAATCATCTTGGCTATTTCAATTTTGCAACACCTAAGCAAATGAAACCGAGTTGATTCCTCTGATGTGTGCAGATACCAGCTCTGGATGACTTCTAACATCTTGCGAGTCTCCATTAAATAAAACAAACAGGTACAAAACCACATTTAGTGTTGGTAGGAAAGCTACTTAAAGCTTTTAAAGAAGTTGTCTGCTGTCACACAAAATGAAACAATATRTCTCCCAGAAAAAAATTTGCAATCCAGAATGGTCAAGCAGCCTTGGAAAACACTTACTACGTATGAATATTTATTATATTTGCATAAATAAACTGAAAGTTTGGAAATTCATGTACTTACTATATAAAGAGTTTAATAGAAACTTAGTAATATATGGAGATACTGAACTAATAGTGTTTCATAACTAATCAGTAAAAGAATGCTACTTGATAAAGTAAGAAACAGCACTCAGTCAGTATTAAAAAGTAAAAAATAGTGATAATAGTGCCTACCTAAGAGACCTAATTTTGACATCTGCTAAGCTGAACTCCACGGCAAAAGAATTTCCCCCCCTGCTGACAAAGTCCAGCCCTTGGGCTGATGCAATATGGGAAATACAGGAAGGATAGCATTAGATTAGGGTGAATCCTCCAGTCTCTGGCCAGCTAAATTTGAAATGACCACTTAAGAGCTCATTAAATGCTAAAAGGCTCATTAAATGCTGAAAGGCTCAGAAGTGAAGTTGTCTGACTTTGATAGACTAATGTGATTTTGGGAGATGCTGGGATGCTTACTTGCTTGACAAGTTGCTGTCTTCTTCTATTTTAATAGGAGAAAATCAGCACATGTGAACACTTGACTCTGAACAGAAAAGAACTTGTGGCATCCAAAGCAGGAATCCCTTTCCTTAATATTTTCACTTCTTCTTCTAAATAAAATAACAGCTTTCCATTTGGTAATTTAAATGAAATCTGAACATCCTTTGCAGGTATTAAATGGAAATGTTTTGTCAGTTGCTCAAAAAAGGATTAAGAAGATTAAAGYATTCAATCATAATATGAAACATACTTACATTTTTTTGGAAATGATTTTTCTCAGAACATTCTGAACTATCCCGCCAAATGTCTGTGGAATTTTCCTTTGTTTGCCAAATCCCTTCATCCAAGCAGACTCTGTATACATGTCCTATACTTCCTGAAAGTAACCAGAGGTTTAGTCTGAAAGGTCAAAATAAAGATTTCATTTTTCATACACGTTTGAAAGATTTCTCCCTTACGCCTCTGCAATAGACTCCCCTCCACCCCTACTCAAAAAAGGAATAAACCCCACTTTTCTTTTGTCTTTGTCAATATATTTCTCATATTTACATAGGACAAAGTAGGAACGTAATCTAGCAGAAATAAATTCCCAGAATGTACCTGGTTTTTACTAGAAAACCCACATAGTACATCCAAAAGAAAAGCCTACATCTCACTTTATTCATTTTTCCTCATTAAGCTCCTAAGTCCCATAAAATATGGGTAATTCATTGACCAGGTTGTGCAGTCAAAACTGTCCAAGGATTTGATTAGCGAATAATCTTTCTGCGTAACACCTGATGTTACCGGTGTTGCGGGCTGGTGTTTAATTTCTGTGCTCTGGGGCCCCTTCAGCAGGTGGGGCAAACTGGTTAAGTTTTCTTGGTTTTCACTGCATTGTCCTAGTTTATAGGACATTTAGGAATTTGCCCATAGCATCAGAGGAATGGTATGGGGACCCTGGTTGATGTTTGTTTGATGTTCACCTTAACAGCTGGCATCCATCTATTTCTAATCAGACTTGAGCTTTTTCAATCATTTTTTAACTGAAAGTGTTTAAGCGTGGCAGCAACAACTGGAATATCCTGTTTTGTTCAGGGTAACTGGAGCTGAGAGAATTATTTTGGGAGCACAGTTTGTTGTGATGGAGCAGGAGCTCTGTATGGATACTAGACACTGCAAAAAAAGTCTTAAATCATCTATGAAATATGATCAGAAATCTCATTTCTAGACCACTCCAGTTTTTCAGTGTTTCAGACTTGGCAGTGATGACAAACCACAAGAAATTTACCTCAATCTTCCAAGCATTTCTGGTTCAAGTCCACCAGTGTCCCAGGACAGATACAGCTATGCCATGAAAATGGGACCAGCAATGGAAATGGGGACCACAAATAATCCTAACCCCAGTCCTGTCAAATCTCTAGGACAAACAGACAGCTGTGCTGTCTTGAATGCCTTTTCTCCAAAGGTGCTGTGGCATGGATGAAGATACTAGAAGATGCTGTCACACAGCAGCCCCACTATGTTCCTCACTGTGAACATAATTTAAAGCTGCATAACCTGGTGCAATGTCTTGCATCTTGCTTTTGTAGAAATTCAAACAGAAGAAGAGAAAAACGAGTCTCCATTATATGGAGGGAAGATGATTTTATGTTCATGATGAACAGCTGGATTTGTTCTAAATGGTTGGCAGAAGCAGTTGTTGGGGAGACTAGATAGAAGCTTGGTCTCTTTCTGCTTATCAGCATAAAAAAAAGGATAAATGATATTCAAGAACAAACCATGTGTGATATTGGCTGGAGAAAGCTGGGGTAAGCAGCTGATAGTAATCTCCCATCAATTAAAGGACTCAGACAGCATTGGTCCCTCCAAATGATATTAGAAATGCAGCTAAGAAAGGCTGTGTAGCAGGATTCAGAAATGCTGGTCTGTGGTGATAGCAATGCCTTTTCATTTCTTTAGGAGAAAGGGAATGTTGTTTGCTCTTCAACAGTTTTGCTCCTGAAGATGTTTTTTTTTTTTTTCTCTTCCTGAGAGCCTCCCTGCTCCAGTCCCTCCAGGAAAAGGCTGCTTGGAAGGCTTGTTTGTTCACCACACCACTTGYTCATGGTGTGCTATACCCTACTGGAGGGCTGACTGCTTGGAATGCTGCTTAGTTTGGCTCTTCCAGTTTTCTGGAAGAGTGCTTTGTGTCTGGGATCAGTCGGGACCCCAGAAGTTGAATCTCAGAAGCTGAACCTTGAATCTGTTACTAAAAATAAAGCCCTGGCAGTATGGTTACATGACCTTGCAACACATTGCTTTATAGCAGACAATATGGAGCTGTGGCAAGCACAGATGGAGAAAAAAGAGCAAATAAACATCGAAAATTATTTTGTGTCTCAGTTCAGAAGAGGTAGAAAGAGGTGAGACGAGCACTCAGCCACTTCAGGGGATCCTGGAGTGAGATAGACAAGCACCACCTGTCCTTTAGCTGTATTTCTCACACAAACTCCAAGACAAGTTACCACTTTCACATTACCATTTTCCAACCATGGCAAATATGAAGGACAAGGAACAGAGACATTTCCTGGGGGTGAGTAAGGCCAGCAAACAAATTGATCAAATGTCCCATTGCAATGTATTCCTGGGGAGAAAAGCAAATAGAAGTTTTACAAAAAGTTGTTCAGACAATGGACAATCATGGAAAACGTTGTGTACTGTTCCAGGTAAACTGCAAGCTACCTTTGAGGCTAAACCTCTGTGTTATGACTATCTAGTTGTTAACATTTAGCTGCATTTTTATTGTTCCTTTCCCCAATTTCTGTCAGGAGAAAAATACCCTTTTTTTTTCAATTTCATGGAAACTGGAGTTCTGAGTCCCTGTAGTTCTCTTGATCACCTACTACAAACTACTGCCCTCGAATATCTTGCCAGGGTCATCTGGCTTAGTTCTAATTTCCACCAAAGCCACCATTCTCTGCTTCCCTGGTAAAATGCACTCTTCTTTTGCATCATGCTAATGTTTTCTGCACACCAGGTGTTCACCACAGGTCACTGACTTCTAGGTGCTCACTACTGTTCCTCTTTCTTTCCTTTCAGCATTAGTTGTAAGCCACCCTGCAGGTCTACTGGCTGAGCTGATCTAGGCTTTGCTTTCCCTGGTTTCCATAAAAACTTTTGTATCCTCTGCAGTCCTCATTACTGTCTTCTTGCTTTCTTGCCTGTAGTTGCATAGTCTGTAACTTATGGAAACTTCTTTTCTCTGACCTTTCTGTTTTCTCCTTCCTTCTTTTCCACAAATGGCTCTGACTTCTGACACCTCGCAGTTTGGAGTCACCAATAAATTTGGTGAGGGTGCTTTCAATATCTGCCTGTAGCCAGTGAGTACAAAATACAGAGCACAGATTCCCTTTTAATCTTTCCTTGGTGAACGGCAGTCATTTCTCTCCCAGCTACTTCTTGGACTTCTTCAACTACTCAAACCAAACACATGCCATCCTTTCCTGAAGACAGATACCTACCTGAGCAGAGTTTATACATTTAAGAGTGAAATAATGACAGATTATGAAGTCCCCCTTTTGTCAAACAGCATAAGACTTTGAGCACCCAGCCAAAGGTGGAAGGTGTGGATTCAGCAGAAGACACTGTAGGTATGCTGGTGTTCATCTAAGAATCCAACAGCCAAAGAGACAGGAGAGTAAACAAGGGACTTTAAGCTAATGTTTGTGTCAGGTGAACACAGGGAAACCCGGGTTTGTGTCTTACTTAGCTTATTATGCTACTGACTGTGTCCCAAAATGCACAAGCAGTCCTGTGAGAAAGCAGCAGCTCCCCAGCTGCCTTTACCAGGCAGAAAATAGGCTCTGTCTTGCCTCAAGTGTTTTGTGTCCATCTGTCATGGCTCAGTTTTAAAGTATAGAAATGGGAGACATCTTTTCCCTGGGTGGTCTGACTTCCTTCAGGCTGAAAAGCGATGTGAAAAGTGGTCCTATCAGTTTCTTACCAAAAATGGCTAGCAGATACCTCTGGATCAGGCACTCAGTGCCACATCACTGTGGTAGCAAAGCACCAACTGTTCAGTGCTTCCTTTCTTTATATGATCTGGTCTTATATATAGGAACCCAGTGCATTTCACAATGAAGAGAGCCATTAATTTAATGATTGCATGTTTGCATGATCATTACAGCTGATTGTTCTACATTTAGAACTTAGGAACAGACATATACTTCTGCAAAGCAAGCAAGATAATATTTGCATATTCACCAATGTTACTTAACACGTTTCTTTATTGTGCTGTTTAATTCCTTACCAGTATCTATAGATGATTCCTGCAGCATTTTCAAGCATTCCTGTTTATATTTGTTCCATCCAGTGGTGGTTTTCTCCAGCAGAGAACCTTTGGCCTGGGAGTGAAAATACTGTACACAAGGAAAATTAATTAGAACCTTGTGGTCTTTAAAGGCATGTTTCTTTCCATTATAAGAAATTGGAGAGGAAAGGAGAGGAGAATGGAGGAATGGTAGGTAAAAAGGGAGGTAAAGACAGAACTCTTACTTCTCCAAGAATCATAGAATCACAAAAACACAGAAAGCTTTGGGTTGGAAAGAAGATTAAACGTCCTCTTATTCCAACCCACCACTATGGGCAGGCACACCTTCTACTATCCCAGGTTGCTCCAAGCCCTGTTCAACCTGGCCTTGGACACTTCCAGGGATGAGACAGGCACAGCTTCTCTGGGCAACCTGTGCCAGGGCCTCACCACCCTATCAATCAAATTTCTTCAGCTGCTGTCTTTGCAAACAAGAAATGTATGGCCATGGTGCTATATTACCACAAAAATCTTTTCAACTTTTATAAAGTCCCTTTTAAAAAATCCACACAGACATTTRATTACCAGAACCTGTGTGGTTGCACCAAAACCACTGGCATTTCATCTCTCTACTGCAGAAAATTTGTGCTGATCTTGACTAACTTTTCAGTCTTTCCAAGGGTTTACAGTCAATTTATGCCAAGATCAGCTAATACTTCCAATGAATTTATGTTCCTGCTATGCTAGGTTAATTTAGGAATCTGATTGATAATAATTTCAAGGGCTTTTCGGTTTTAGAATATTTTTAAAGATAATCAAGCACACCTGGTTAAGTAGTACGGAAAAAAAAATTGACTAAAACAGTAATGAAGAAGCAATGCTATTTAGCTACTAACACCTTTCTTCTGGTTCATTCTGTACTCCGGCCCAGCACTTCAAAGATCTGTTTGGCTTTAAAGACTTATTTTACCAGCAGCTGCAACTGTGCCACAGACATCTTTCTATTCCTTTTTTTTCTTCTTTTTCTTTTTGAGGAAACACTTATGTAAATCTTAGTTTTACTTGACCATCTACACCGTGTTGCCCTTTTTGCCCAGATACAACGCTCTTTTGCTTTCTTCTTGTGTCCATAGGTGAGAAGAGTCTTTGTCCTCTAGATTTCCCACATAACAAAAAGGAAGAATTATTTTTCCCCTTGCCAAATTTTTCTCCATATAAAACACGTCACACAAATGGATTTTTCATGTCCTGGACTTTTATAAGTACATTTCTTTTCTTTTGTTTGATGGTTTGTTTTCCTTTAGGGGAGGAGGTGTTTTTGCATGTTTTGGGGGGAAGTGGGATGTTTGGAGGGGTTGGGGTTTTTTGTTATTGATATTTTCAAAGCTGGTTTTGTCTAGGCCTTCCTGTTATGGTGATGACACTAGAGGAGATGAAGAATTCTTTCAAATTCTGAAAAGCTAGATTTCTGTAGAGAATATGATCTATGATCTGGAATATGATCTATTGACGTGATCTGTTTAGAGAGAATAGAAATAAAAGTACCTCAAGAACAACCTCCCTTTTACTACTGGAGCCTTGAAGACAGGCTTTACTTTAGTTAGTTTAATGACAGCAGATTCTGCAGAGTTCCCTCTAGTGTCCAGAAATTCACCAACCCAGGATTACAAGAGCTATCTCCTCTGCTTGGCTGCTCCTATGCTGGCAGCCTCCTGGCTCCTTGCTTTTGTGGTTTAGGAATGGTATTCTCCAATTTAGTACTCCCGCTAAAACCATGTGCCCTCTAATTGGAGGAACAAAAGGCAAAGATCATGGGCTGAGATAAGAACAGTTTACTGGAAACAGCAATGAGATAAGAAAGCAACAGTAACAGCAGCAGTACTAATGACAGAGGCTATAAGAAAAGAAACTATTCACACCGAAACACCCTGCCACCCCTTGATAACAGTCAATACAGGATGGCTCCCCTTGCCACATGTACTTCGGAAGGAACTCCTCCCTGGAAGACACTCCCTTTCCCTGCCCCAGCAATGCTGTGAGGTGGTACAGAATAACCTCTGCGTCCTGGCCATGCCCCCTCCTGGCTACTGCAAAAATTAACCCCGTCCTGGCTGGAACCAGTACACTTGCTCTGGCTCTTTCTCTTTGCCTGCTCACCCTGTGCTTTGTTCTGGAAGCTTCTGTGCCCAAACATGTGTAACTGCTCCTACAACAAGAACAATCCTCCCTCAATCCAACAAGGTCCTACTGGACCTATCACCCACTCTTTTCTTTTACAGGTGAAGACAGGCTGAGAACACAAGTGAAGCAAAAAACGAGGTCAGTGTCTGAACAAGCACATGCTCTGATGGACAAATTCTGGCAAGTTGTGTGGGAGAGGGTTGTTGCACTTATAAGACATGTATGGCTCTGTGGCCACAGAAACACGCAGCTTGAGAGAACTGTCAGTGATGATTGAAAAGAGACTGAGAGTAGAGTCTTAGGAGSCCTGCTTGGACATGTGGGCCTTGAGTTATCCTTGCCAAAGTTATCCTTGCCACTGTGGAGCAGATAAGCAGAAAGGAAAGAGACCTAGATGTTAGCATTAAAAGGTGAAATCAGGGATGTAGATCAACAGTTTCTAGAACAGAGGAAAAATTTAAACACTTCTTCAATGATAAAATTAGTCCTAATATAAAATCTATTCTGCTGCTAAAAAAAAATTTAAAATTCCCAGCTACAGAAAAATTTTAGTAATGATTTTGTATATAGCGACTGAAGTATTTCGGGTGTGGTGGACATCTGTGGCCTACACCTTAGCAATGTAAGGGTTGCAGTTGTCCCAAGGGGACTCTTTAACTTAGTCTCCCTAAATATCCATCTTTCTGACACACCTTTATCAAACAACACTGACGGCAGAGGCCTTCAAAAGAGCCATAGCTGATAATTACTGTTTGGGAAAGCAATGGCTAAAGACAGAAGAATTAAATGCAAAATTGCTTGGTAATTTCAGCTGGTGAAGAAATGTCCAATTAGGAGCAGAGCAGTAGAGAAAGGATAACAGGAGATACTGCTTACAGCTCAGTATTAGCATGATGACTTAATCATTATTTATCCATAGAAAAGAACACCAGCCTAAGCAGTCTCTGTGCAATAAGCCCCCTGGTCTCCTGAAACCAGGGCTTTGAGAAGGCAGAGGCAGGCCAGCAAAGATCACTGTTACTACAAGTCACCAAAAATGAAAAATTCATTACTAGTTGAAAATGTTACCAATTGTAATGAGCAAATTTTGAAGAGCAAACAAAATACAAGTTTTCTGAAAAAATCTTTCTACTGAAAGATGCTTTTCAGTTCTCCAGGAAAAGTAAATTTCTTTGTGCCTGGACTAGACCCTTTCTTTGAAACTGCCTTTCACACATGCATTGTTGTCCTGATGTTGTCTGAGCTGGGTGATGTGCCAAGGGCTGAGATATATAACCAGAACAATGTATGGCTGTGAACTTCACCTTTGTTCCTTTGAACATATGGGGGGCTTTTTTGAAAAATAAAGAAAATAATACTTCTTTGCTTTCAAAACAAGAACAGTGGAGACTATGAGCTAGCTCTTACATAGGATCACTATTTCATGCATGTTTTTACCGAGTAAAATGTTGCCTGCTCAATACTCTGGTTTTAGTCTCCCAGCTAATTTCCAGACACCCCACTGTAAGTTTTAAGGTAGTAGAAAGATTATAATTATTCTTCCTCTGATGGGCTTGCAAGATAAGGAGGGAATATTTACAGCAGCCATGAGAAAGGAATGCGTGTTTCCAAAATAAAAAGCATCTTGACATTTCCCTCATGTAGGCCTCAAAATGCTGGGAGGCAAAGGAGATTCCTCAGACACTCCTGGGTCASTGAACCTCATTTGAAGAGGCAGAGACATAGACATGACGCATTTGTAGACAGGACTGCTTGTTTTAAGGAAGAACACTTCAGTTTCTAATAAACAAATGCATGAAACAGCCAAGGAAATACAAAGAAAACCTCACAGTTGCTACCTGGCAGCTTGTTTGGTTTCCATTCCTGGAAACGAGGCTGTTAAACAGTCATGAAGAAGCTCACTCAACCAGATTGAGGAACGGTTTAGGCCTAAATGACAGTTCCACATCACTTCCTTATGGAATTGTCCGTTTTCTTCAAATCTGCAGGCATGGTCAAATAGCCAATACCTSGTCACTATTGGTGTAAATATTTGTGAGATGCTTTGTCTTCTACCACCTAAAACTTTCTGACGAAAAAAATCAAGTCTATATAAAATCAGAGCTGCAGCTAATAAAAAAAGTTAAGAGCTGACCTGAAAAATTAATTTTAAATATAGTTAGAAGGACATTAAAAAAATTAAATTACTAATCAAAATGAAACAGGTTTCACAGAGCATCTGTGGCTGCCCCACCCCTGGAAGTGTTCAAGGGCAGGTTGGATGGGGCTTGGAGCAACCTGGGATRGTGGAAGGTGTCCCTACCCGTGGCAGGGGGGAATAAGGTCTATTTAGATGACAGAGAAACACGACTCCCTTGGTAGAGCATGCACCATGATAAACCCAATGCAATGTTTTGCTCCTAGAAGCCACAGCTGGAGGATGTATGTCGGGACTTTTTGAAAATTTGTATTTAGCTGTAAATATGAAGTGACAGGAGCCACCTGTTGAAAATCACAGAACCACAGAATCAATTAGGCTGGAATAGATTCTGATATCATCAAGTCTAACCTATGACTTAACATCACCATGTCAACCAGACCATGGCACTCAGTGCCACATCCACTCTTTCCTTAAACATCTCCAGGGATGGTGATTCCGCCACCTCCCTGGGCAGCCCATTCCAACATATATAATTACCCTTTCTGCGAAAAAAATTCTACCTAATGMCCTAAGCATTACAGTACAGGAAGCTATTGACGTTTCTGGAGTTGAATACAAGGGAGGATTTTGAAAAGGAGTACAAGACAGTATTAATGAGTAGTACTCGTCCCTAGTGCAACTCTGCTTGGATAATATGACCAACTCTGATGGTCATACCTCAAAAGAGATGGCAATAAATGTGCAAGTAGCAAGGAAAGTGCTGAAGTGGCCTTAACTGTTGATCTAAAAGACTAAGAAATCTCTCTCGATTTACATTAACAAAGAAATAATAAACAGATATTCAACAGCAAACCATGATGACTTGAAGGGCAGCAACTTGTGAATTGATTATTGGGTGCTTACACAGGGACTACCAATAAAAATAGGCTAAAAAAACCAAGCTTGCTGTTCATATTGACTATTTAGTCAGCAAGGGCCTCCACTCTCTCTGGGGAAAGGACATAAACACAGAGAAAGGCGGAAGAATGCTGGCCTGAGAATGAAGAAAATCAGTTTTTGTTCCCCTCTTGTCTTGAAAGGGTTTGATGCAGGTGCCCCAGGGAGAAGACTTTGGTGTTTTCTACAGTGGGACATTGTGTTAAGCCTTTTCTGTATTAACTGCATTAGAGAGGTTTTTACTGTTCTATGAGAATCAGAGACTGTCCCAAGTTGGAAGAGATACACAATGGATCATTCAAGTCCAGCTCCTGGCTCTGCACAGGACCACCCCAAGAATCCCACACTGTCCCTGAGAGCATTGTCCAAACACTTCTCGAGCTCCGGCAGCCTCAGAGCTGTGACCATTCTCTGGGGAGACTGTTCAGTGCTCAAACACCATCTGGGTGAAAAACTTTTTCCTGATATCCAACCTAAACCTCCCCCGACTCAGCCTCCTGCTGTTTTGCTCAAGTTCTGTCACTGGTCACAAGAGTGAAGAACCTTTTCATAATATTGAACCTAAACCTCCCCTGCCCCAGTTTCATGCCATTCTCCTTGGGACCCGGGTCACAAGAATGGGAATCTTGCATATCTCTAAGCTGGCACTAGAAGGCAAACCAAGCAGACTGGGAATAAGGCACTAGCCTTTAGAGGCAAGGGAAAATTAAGGAAGTGAGACACCTTAACGTTCTGTGTCTGTTTAACTAAGTGAAAAGGAGTCAACAGAAAGTCAGAGACAGGCTTGCCTCTGTACCTTAACATCCATGTCTCTATGGTTCTTCAGAGAGGGGCACAGGTTGTCTCAGGAAGAGGATAGTCTGTAGTTTGGGTCAATATGAGGAGCACAGCAATTACTGCTGAGATTGAGGAGGCTTTTTCTGGTTTTGCCATGTGGGAGAAGGCCAAGTCACAGAACCATAGAATCACAGAATGGGTTGGGTTGGAAGGGACCTTAAAGACCATATTGTTCCAATCCCACTGCCATGGGCAGAGACACCTTCTACTAGACCAGGTTTCTCCAAGCCCTGTCCAACCTGGCCTTGGACACTTCCAGGGATGGGGTGTGGGCCCTGTGGCTGTATTCTGAGAAGACCCAACAAATACCTCTCTGCAGCCAATACAGGTCATAATTACAAATCCCAGCAAGGTTTTATTATGATCTAAGTTTTGGGTTACTCAATGCTATCAAAACTTGGATACAGTGGATGTTCAAGAGTAGAAACACAAACTTTCAGGTAAATTTCCCATGATCTCAAGCAGTGGAAACCTGTAGCTTTTGATCCATTTTATGTTTCAGCTGCCATTCAGCCACTGCTTTTAAACAGGACTTTTGACTCAGGAAAAATTAAACATCAGTGTCCAAGACAGAAGCTCAGAAAGTCCATGACCTTTTGCCCTACACTGGACATCTTCAGGTTGTCTGAAGTTTTGTTGGTAACAAAGGAACTGCCTCAGCCCATGAGCCTGGCACCTTGCTTGCACTGAAGTTCACCCAAAAGAAAAATTAATCAAAATTCCTTAGAAAGGTCTAGCAATTTATTTAGATTGCTCAGCACCTACAAATTGTACCAAGATGACACCACTCATTAAAAATATGTTGGATGCAGAAAAAAGTGCTGCCTGAAGCGTTCCTTTAGGAAATGGATTATATATTGTTGCAGACTAGTTTAAATTCAATTTTTTCATAACTGACTCCAGTATAGTCAGGATTTCACCCTTTTAATTTTTCATACTAAGCTAGCAGTAAAATGAAATCTTTCTGTTTACTCGGATTATGGTCTTATGGACAGAAAAAACCCCATCAATTTAGGCATTAACTAGAAATAAAAGCTGAAAAATATTTACATATTCTCTCAGCTATGATCCAGGTTTATTCTGATGGATATTTTTCCTATCTATAGGGGGTTTTGCTAGAAAATACAGATAGAGTAATTTATGACCGTTATTCCTTTAAATGTTTCTTTGTTATGAAAYAGAATATAAAGAAATATAGCACATATTTCTTTAAACAAGCTGCAAGAACTACTCTGACAAAGTAATTCACTGTGATTAGTCTAGTAAAGTTTTGATCTTAAGAAGTACTTGGGAGATTTTCTGCTAGCATTGATGGAACTAGCGCTATGGTTGAGATGTCTCACAAGAGTTGTTTCAGTTCTATAAACAGAAGCGCTAAACAGAGAAACTCTAGATTTGAATTATACAAAAAACATTAGGAAGATTTTCTTAAAAAAAAAAAAACGTGTCTCCTGGTAACTTTTTCTCTATAAAAATACTAGGAACACAGATATGGGCTCTACAGCACATACAGATGCAAACCCACTTTCTTAGACACCCGAGAAAATGGAGAATGAGTGGATAGAAATACCTTACTACTTTCACTTTATAGTAAGTCTTTTAATTGGTCCTAATGCCCCTACACTTACTTCATAGAAATATACCCTAAATATATGTATGAATTTTATTCCATTAAATTGAAATGTACCACATATCAGTAATTATTTTAAAAATTTATTCAAATCAAGGTTGATATTAATAAATAAATAATACTTATTAAAAACTTATTTGAAAATTTCCTTGGAGTGAATTACACTGAGATATTTTGTCATTAAACACCTAAAACTCTTCCAAATTATAAGGCAACATAGAAAAAAGAAGCAAGCATTCAGAATTTTGTACAGATTTACGGAAAAAAGCATAATGGTTTAGTGGATCTCTATAAGAAATAAAGGTAGAAATCACATACAGATTGACTAGCTTTCTGTATGAAGGTGAGGTGCAGAATGAAACCAGTAACACCAGATTTAACAAATGGGAGATTCAATGCTCACCCTTTGTACAAGTCAAAGGCTAAAAGGTAGTGGCAGCAACAAATCAAAGCTGGGTTTAGAACAGAGAATAAACAGTAGAAAATAAACGTGATTCATAATAGTATTGTTATCTGATACAAAAACTGAAAAACAAATATAATTCAATTCTGATCAATATCGGTATGAAAAGCAATTGTGTAAATGGTTGTAAACAATTTATTCACTGTACGAATGAGGATTAATAGAAGAAAATCTTAAAAAATTACCTAGTCAGAGAGTTCTAATATAAAACTCTACAGCTTTGCAGCCAATATTTCTCATGACTAATTTGTAATAAAAATAAATTGTTATGTCAGAAGGATTTTTGATACAAACATGTTGTTTGTGACAGTTAAAATGTTATGTGGTAGGAATCCACTTTTATACTGTCCATTATTTACTATTGAATTTGCTTACCTGTTTCACGAGAAACAATATCATGATAGAGCTGGCAGATGCTGGAGATATTCTGGACCAGAGTCCCATGCTGGAACAGAGACCAAAAAGTGTCATCATGCTCATTCTAATAAATTTGCCCCTAATATGCTGCTATTTTACTCTACTGTCGATCAATTATATAACTCTGTCCTGTACAAAAAAAGAGATAATTAAAAATGTCGTATTTTTTGAATGCCACTGTTCCATGAATCTTCTTTATAAATAAGTCAGGAAGTCTCCTAAAGTGTTTAGCCTTGCTAGACTCCAACTACATTTTGGTTTTTCTGATTAAAGGCAGAGGGAGCTTACTCTAAACTTCACAGCAACTCTGCTTACTGTAGCTTGTCCATTAGCCAATAAGAAGTCAGAAAACTATTAAAACATTAAAGGGCTGATTCTGTTCCTTGAGGCTCCACGGGAATTTTGCCAGTGGTTTTGCCAGAATGCAATCCAGCTCCATAAATACACATATATATTTAKACACATCTCATTAAATGATGCCTTAGAACACACAGAAAAACTCTGTGTAGGAAGCTTGCTGACTCTAATTGTCTGTTAGAAAGCAGCTCAGCTGGTTTTATGCATTTTGATCATAGTTTGTCAAATATGCACAGCCAGTGCAGGATCAGGGAGAATCTAAATATGCAAAAAATTATGTTACTAGCAGTCAAAGTTTTACTACAATTCTTGTGACATTCAGTGTTTTCTTCACAGCTTCAGTGGTGAGGCTGGAGAAACTGACAATGAATTTCAGCTTTAATTTTCAAAAAATTGTTTGCAACTTTTCTGGTTGAAGAGAAAAGCCTGAAAATATTAATAAATCTATGTATTATGCAGGTTCAGAAAATAAAACCATTTATAATACAGTCATTTTAGGGTTTACGTTACAATTGTCATGCTTTGAGTTGGAAATATGGAAAGTCAGGATGTTGTCTCATCCATTTCCAAGATAAATGCAATTTGTGGCTATTTGTACCAAAGGACAGCTTGGGCCCTTCCCAGGATCATAGAATCACAGAAGCATTGTCAAAACATTTTCTGAACTCAGACAGGCTCAGTGCTGTGACTACTTCCCTGGGGATCCTCTTCCAGTGCCTGACCACCCTCTTGGGGAAGACTCTTTTCCTAATATCCAGCCTAAACCTTATCTGACACAGCTCCAGCTGTTCCCTTGAGTCCTGTCACCGGTCACAGAGAGCAGAGATCAGAGCTGCCCCTCCACTGCTCCTCAGGAGGAGCTGCAGCCTCCAGTGAGGTTTGATCTCACTCCTCTTCCCCAGGCTGAACAACCCCAACTCATTCAGCTGCCTCTCGTACGGTTTCCTCTCAAGGCCCTTCACCATCTTTGTTGCCCTCCTTTGGATGCATTCTAATAGTTTCASATCCTTCTTAGATTGTGGCACCCAGAACTGCCTCAGCACTCGAGGTTAGGCCACTGCAGTGCAGAGCAACGTGGGACAATGCCCTCCCTCACCCAGCTGGTGATGCTGTGCCTGATGCCCTCCGGACACAGTTGGCCCTTTGGGCTGCCAGGGCACTGCTAATTCATATGCAACTTACCATTGACCAGGACCTCCAGAGGTGAGCAGCTAAGCTGGAAAACAGGCAGAGGTGCCACACTGGGACTGTGGAGGTCAGCAGTAGCCCAGTTTTCAATAACAGACCTAGGCTAAACCCAAATGGTGTGGCAGATACACACTGCAGCAACACCTCATCAGCCTGGCCATCAGTGTAACCTGAATCCCTCTCTGTATATATGCCAAAACTCTCTTCTGCAGGAATCCACGAGGTAGAAGGTCATGCTATACACCCATGTCTCCCCTTTATACAAAGTCTAGATGTGGTAGAAAAATTAGTACCTAGACATGGAGTGTGGAAGTGCTCTTCAGGGTGGAAATGCATCCAGCCCAACTTCAGCAGCCTGGAAGTTGGACATTATGATCCTTACGGRTCCCTTCCATCTCAGGATGTTCCATGATTCCGTGATTCAATGAGGGCATAGGCTATGCCACACCACTTGCATACAAGCATGCAAGTCCCCTTGTTTTCTCCACTGATAGACAGCTGAAGCCGTTCTTTAGTAATTGACATCTACAAGTTGTTAGTTTTTACCTGCTCACTTCTAAGAATCATCTGAACTTTAAACCTGAATAGCTCTGTGGTCCCTGTCTTAAATTAATGCTCCTCAGGATCAGGTCACAGCAAAAGACCCCCAGCGTGTTGTAATGACACTAATAAATAGTAGTCCTAGGTGGTAAAGACAGAAGGTAGARCTGAAGTTTGAGTTTCTGAGTTACTGTTATGAATTTTTACTAGAACCATGTTACTGAGGAAGGTCATGCTGCTGAATGCTAGCCATAGTTGCCCACCGTCATGCCTCTTTTGGGGAGGAAAGTGTTGAAAACTGAAAGATTAGTGAGGAGAGAGAAAAATGCATTGTTTTTAGAATAGTTTTCACTCAGAGTCCGATCTTGCACCTGGGAGATGTTAGAAAATACTCAGTGTGAGAGAATTCACATATTTGTGTTTGCTTTGGGTTGTTTTCTCTGTGCTGAAGAATAAATGGAATTTTCTCAGAGTAGGTTACACAATGTCGTTAAAGGTTTGAAAGCATTCTTCCCATGGGCTTGGGGCCTCTGTAAGGTGGAAAGGGAGATAGGAAGTTCAGAGATTGTAAAGCACAGCCTGGTGACAGATTGTGCCTGCTCCAGGCCTGTAACGCAAGGCTTAGGCCTTGCTGCTTTTTCCCCTGCTAAGATGAAATAAGCTTAGCAGTGCATGCGTCCTGGTTTTGCCAGTGAAATAATGGAATTAATCTTTTTTTCTCACTTTAGTTGTGGATTGTGGCCGTCTTGGTGTTACCTGCATATATTCGGTTCACACACCTCTCAACTTTATTCCAGCAAAAATCACTGCATGTAACACTTTCCTTGAAGGAAGGTCCAGCTAATCTGTTTGCTCCTCTCTTATTTCCTTTCTTTTTTCACAGTTTGACAGACCTAACCAATGAATGCTCATGCAATACATTTCCCCTATTATAGAGCCTTCTTACATGGAAAATTGGTTTGAAAGTTGTGGTATCAGCATTACCAGGGCGTGAGCAGAAATCTCTGTGAAACATCTCAGACTGCAGTTGTGAACTTGAAGGTACCCAGAAGGTACCCAAGGTATCAACCCACAGGCCTCGAAATATGCTTGAATACAGCCAAATGCAGATTACTCATAGGAATAGAAACATAGATAAGTGTTTAATCCTTTGAAGGACTTTCCTCCCTTTTCCCCTCCCACTAGTCCTGTTCTCACACTTGCTCCCACTTGTGTTCTCACAAGTGCTACATCCTTGTGAAAATGCAGTAAGACAAAGACGTGGGAAATAATAACCCCTGGCTCAATCTACATCTGCTTTTTGGGTTGTGAGATTTGTCTGCCTTTTTAGTCCAGATCTGCTTGGTCTTTCTCTCTGTTGCTGGCAAGCTCTGTAAGCTGAGCTCTTCGTAACAACCTAAAGCAGGCATTTATCCTGTTCCTTTGAGTTTCATGCTGGGACTCATCTAGCCAAATGCTTCTCCAACTCTGACATCTTTGGGTAGAGAGTTGTCTTGAAAATCCAAATTATTTTCATTAGAAGACATATATGTGACTTCAGTGTCTGTCTTGTGGTACCATTTTCCCGTAGGGCACACGTTTTGACTTTACAATTGTAAAATGAAGCAGTGACTTACTAACACTCCTGCTCCTTTTGGTTCTTTGCATAACTTGCATGCATCATCAAACAGGCAGAAAAAACAATATATATAACACGTCAAGGTGGGAAATGTTTCCTACATGAAGGAAAAATAAATGCTATTTTACAGAAAGAGCAGATGCACATGTAAARTTAGGATAATTCAGCATTTTCTCTAATGTTTCACCTAACTTGGGCAAAACTTGCATTATGTGTTCATGGAGGCAGGCTGGACAGTGCCCAGGAAACCATCAGGAGCAAAGTCAGGTGATTTATGGCTTTCATTTGTCACTAGTGGAACTTTCAATATTCACAGTCACCTTTCTAGTGGTCTTGGGCAGTGATGCATGCTGTGAAATGCTGTAGCTTACCAACTAGTTTTAGCTCCTGAAGAGTTTCCGTGTAGTAAGAGTCACAACTGTATTCAATTTAAACAGTGTTTAGTGTTACAGGAGCATTTGGAACTGCAAGATTTAATTTATTCCTTAGCTAAGAAATAGAGAAATTCCATCAGTCTGACTCCACCTGCTGATCAAGGTAAGTAGGCATATCTTGTTCATATAAATAAAACTTTAGTGATTGCATACTGAGGTACTTGCAATGCTTCTGTGTTCTGTATATGATTCATGAGGCAAATTATAATTTATTGTCCCACTTCCTCATATTTCTTTCACAATACATTGCTGCCAAACAACACTGTCCTATATCCTTAATCTCCTCTGCCACATGATTTCTGGTCATGCCCAGATCTATGCTGTCTGTCTTAAACTCCTAAGCTAGTACAATTTTCTCAGAGGAATGAAGAACGGGATGGTAAATACAGGCAGGTGTTTCATGAGGCAGATAGATGCATAAATTTGTAAAAGTTAGTTTCTAGAATAAGTGCTAGTGCAGTCCTGGAGGATGCCAGCCTCAGTTCCAGAGGCAGACAGACGGCACAGAGCCTCAGCAGCATTTTCTCTCAGTTTTCTCTCTTTAGTCTTCTCTATTACAGCATTCAGTAGCAGTTACTGGTGTGAAGGGACAAGAAAAGTTGCCAAACCTTTCTGTACAGGAGAGAGCAAAGGAGATCTCTGTATCCGCTTCAACAGCCCTGATGCCAACAACAGCCAAGCTGTGCAGTATATCTGGGAGACAGGGGATGACAAGTTTGTTGAGCGAAAGTTTCATGCTGGGATTTGGTATTCCTGTGAAGAAATGATAAATGAAGAAGGTGAGTAAAGCTATGTAAATTTATTTAAGAAATTAATCAGAATTCTTCCTACTTATTTGGTGTCCCCTTCCCTTCTGCTTCACTATCACGTATGTATTTTATCATGTTTGTGTCCCTAGAAAGTTGCTCTTCTCTGTCAAAGGGGACCTTAGAGGGTACTATCTAGTCAATTCCTAAAAGAATTCCTAATAAATTGTGCAAAGAACATTAGTGTGACAGGTTGTGGTTTTGATGTAGGTGACAGGTTGTGGAATAGATGAAGATTTATTTGTTTTTTATTCTTCTAACCATAACAGCAAGTTAAATTACTTTAACAGGAAAGTGTTTCATTTTTATGATGTTTTTATTCTGTTAGTCAAAAATGAACATACTTGCCTTCAATGATTGCTTCTGATGACTTATGGCAACATAAGAAGTGCAAACTAACTTTTTTTTAAAAAAATCATTTGCCATAATAAATCTGTAGGATCTAAATTAGTTCCTGCATTTCCTCTTGAGCACAAGTATTTCTACTTTTTTTACTGCGATCTCACCTTTCATAAATCAAAGCAGAAGAAGATTTATTTTCACCCTGTTAAAACATGATATGGAGATTTACTAGTGGTGGCATTTAATTGAGTCTCACTCTCCATATGTAAATATTTGTAGAATAAAATTAGCTTGCTATTACAGAAACTTTCTAGTTAATTTGGATTTTTGTATAAGGGAATGGCTGGTTCAAGAATTCAAGCATTTATTGTAAATCCAGATCCACACTAAGTTTTTCCCCTTACTGTCCTGATCAATTTACAAAAGACAACTAGAACAGAACTTCAGAGAAATCAAAGCAGCTGTTACATGTGCTAAAAAACGCAAATATTTTCGCAGTCACCTGTCCTGAAGGTCCAGTTCTACCAGACGGTCTTGTAAGTTATGCAGTTTTAAGGGGGTAAATGTCGAAGATCAGAGCAAAATACATGTCCAAAAGATACCTTTTATCCATGCTATGGATACCAGGGCTGTGCAATTTGAGCATCTGCTATGGAAGCTCATGTTTTCCAACTCAGTGCAGTTAGGAGCTGGAAAAAACCACCCAGCATTTTCAGAGCAGAGCATAATTAATTCCAAGAGCTTTGTTCACAACATCTGCGTGGGGGTCAGGAGGTCATATGGGTTTGAAAATCAAAGCTTATAGAAAGACATTGGAAAGAAGCTTAGGAGGAATTTGTGTGAGCAGCAGCCTTGTTGCTGTAAGGAGAGAACTCTGCCCTCACAGAGAGGATTGCATCCAGGCTGCCAGTCTTGCAAAGGAATTGATCATTTTCCTATTCTGGCTTTCACAGCTACTACCTCTTGGAAATCAATTAATCGCCTTTCTCTAAGTCTTCCAGGTTCTGGTTCTACGTTGAAAAAGTCTGTAAGGATTCTCTAGCTAAGCTCCAGGAGAAGGCTGATGTATCAGGAACTGTGTACATCAAAAATAGCTTCTCCTGATCACCTCAGTTTCTGCTTATATGATAGATTTTGCATTTTCTTCTTTCTATTAATCTATTTCTTTAGATCATTACAGAATACAAAATAATCCTGAATTCAATTTAATTTTTTTTTAGGTGAGAAATGTAGAAGCTTTATCAGTCTGACTCCAGCTTCTGATCGAGGTAGATATGCATATTTTACTTCTGTAGTCAAAACTTTCCTGATCACGCTTACCAATATAAGTATTCTGAAGTTTAATTTCAAAAATGCTAGCTTTAATCCCACACAGTATTTTTGTCCTTTATTTAGTTTTTCTAGTTAAAGTTCATATGACTTATAATAGCAATCTATGTCTTTCTGAAGATACACCCCTTGAATATGAATGGCTTTTGAAATTACTTTGAATATGGGTACTGGAAGTCAAAATTCATATGTTTTTGCCCTCTCTCTCCTCATACCTCCATATTCACACTCGGGAATTCTGTGGCCTGCACCAAACAGCTGAGAAGGCAGAGGGACAGGTAGTGCCTGAAGATTCAACCAGGAGGCTTGTACGCTGAGGGGACTTGAGGGATATGTGCTGTGGACCAAACCAGCCGTGAAGGCAGTCTGAATCCCCTCCCTGTGCCTTACACAGAGCTGTGATGAGGCATTTCCATTCTCTTCTTTCAAAGAAGGACTCATATTCCTCTGATACATTCCTGCAGATGCCGCTAAGTGCCCCCTCTCTCGCCTGATCCGCAGTATAAAAATATCAGCCCATCACTGATCTGATTAGACCAAWCACTTTGGAAGTGGCTGATCCAGAAAAAAAAAGTCTTTCTTTCCAGCATACTGGGACTGGAGTACTTTCCTGGATAATTTCAGACACTTGGGGAAGGAGAAATACTCAGTCTTTGAAGGCTAGTCTTCCTTCTACCTATTGCAGTTTGTCACAGTGCACTAATAGCACAATAGAGTTTTGTAGCATGAGAAAAAAATACAAATGAGATGTGGGTGTAGTCCCACAGACATGATCCTCAGAAATGAGGGGTGTATTCAGGGCCCTGCCTTGAGAGTTCCTCTCTACTAGGAACTACTGGTGGACATAGTGCTGAGACTAACTCCAAACAGCATCAGCAAACGTCACAGGCACTGGCAGGTCAGATCGAGATAGCCAAGAAGAATCTCGCTACCTAAAACCCAAACTTAAAAGCTCTCCCTGGGTAGTGAAATTCTGTGTGGAAATAGGCTTCTGCCTTGCACAGAAAAGTGAGTTTGTTTTCTACATATGCCTATGGTTGCTGTGTGATCAAAATTCAGGATGCAACAGACTCACCCTTCCTGAATTTATCACTCCTGTATTTCTCATACATGGGCATGATCACTGTTGTTCATTGCATGTGTTACGATGGCTCACTGACCAAAAATGTTAAGATGCAAGCTCCCACAGCTGGAGCAGCCAAAACTGTTGGGCAATGTAACATCTGGAGTTCCTAATGAAAATCAGAATTTTTTACTGAGACAGATTTTCTGGAGAAATAAACCTTGTCCAAGAACACCCACACATATCCTGGCCCAAGAATTTAGTGTCTAAATGGCCCATGGATCAGAGAAGTCCCACAGACATTATCAAAGCCAGCAGTAGGGGTTATACACCACACAAACATTGTCTACTGTCCTAGGTGGTGTTCAGTAATCAAGGACATATCCCAGAAATGTTTTGATTTTTAAGTTATGATTGTTTGTATAGGTCTTCACTGTGAAGTGAAATCACTATACAACCAGGTGTCTCAGAACACATTTATTTTTTGAAAAAGTTTGGGGAAGGCGATTTACCATATCTTGCTATGGTGAATTTGGACACAAGAAGGCCTCCTGCTCCTAGCTGTGGGACATTAGCATGCTAAAGATCAAACAGCAGGCTTAGAGACTTTAATGGAAGGATTAACTTCTTGCATAAGATATCCAAAAAGAAAGAAATTAGCAGATAACTAGAGAAATGAATCTCAGTGAAACCTGGAGACTGTGTGGTCTCATGAAGGCTTCTCTGTCCAAAAAAAATCAAAATCCTGTTCGGTTGAAAGTTAAGCCTGTGGGAAAGATTTTATCTAATGACTAGACCCACAGGCAGTGTGGCTGTGTGCATAGCCTCCCAGTTTGTCAGCTGGGTAGCATGGTCTGCTGCTCCAGTATGCTTCTCTCTGGACTCAGAACCATGACAATAACAGCTAGATAATTGGATAGATCTTCTTTTTATATTAACTTTGGTTCGTGGTGATTTTAAGGTAGCTACTGAGTATAAAACTATACTGCCCCACTTTGTACTGTAAGCTTCTAAGCGTATAGCAGTAACATGCAACTGCTCTTCCAATAAATGGCCTCGTCAGTAGAGGGAATTATAATTTTGGGTGTCCATTGACATTGAAGTCTTCCCATAGACGTTATCATAGCATCCTCACAGCCTTTGAGCTTCTGTTTAATGTTGTATAAACAATATAAATGAAGAAGAAGGAAATGGTGAAAATACTAAATGACTGCTTATAATATCAGTGCTATCGATTTGGTTTCCAGGGGTTTTATGGCTGTCTATTGTAGCAGAACTTCTCTACATCATTTTGCTTCTGACGGGAAACATTCTTCTGTCAGTAGAAATATGCTACTACAGCTCTGTCATTGATGGGCTAAAGATCAACGCCTTCTCTGCAGTAGTCACCGTATTAGCAGGTACATGTCACCTATAAGTAAAGCTTTGTAAAGGAAGGCCTTGTAAAATCATGGCTCGGGCCACGTTAAGTATGTCAATTAATTGCATCCAGAATAGTCTTCCATATGAAAATTAATAACAGTGTCCAAGTTTCAAAACTGTTACAATACCTATGGAGACACTAATAATACAAGATGAAGCAAAATTTTCTGGGAAAATATTATTTTCAATTCATTATTTCTTAACACTATTTATTTTGAATTTTCTATTCATAGCTTTTGCTATTTTTAACTTAATTATTTCAATTTTATCATTTTTCATTTCATTGTCATGTTGATTGTCAAAGATTGAACAGTAACATACTATTCCAAGTAACTTGATTTTTTATTTCCAACATGCTAAGTATAAAATTAGCAATAGCCAAACTATAATAGCACTTTTAAGAGGGAATAGAATGTACTTGGATAATTGCTAGTAGAGAATTGTCATTAAAATTTTCTTCCACCTTCTGCACATTGTTTCATAATCCAATGCTATTTAATCTTAGGATTTTAGGCAAATTCAGTTTGGAAGGAGAGTCCCTAGTACAATCTGAGGAATCTGGTCTGAATTTTTCATTTACAGTCTGTTGAGCAGGGGAAGGTTGAACTACAGATTTCTGAAGGCACCTTATAGCCTGAAATGTTCAAGCTATAATAGAATTTTTAGTGAGGAATGTTGCAGTAAAGCCAGCAATTACAGATAATATGAACAACATTTCCTAGAGTTATTAATTTTAGATTCAGAAGCATTCATACTGTTTATTTACTATAATTTCTTGTGGAACACATGCCACTGTGCTTCATATGTTCAGGACTGTTTCGAGTTCAAAGTGATTTATATTTGGTGATAGCATATCTTTTAGAATGACATTTAATTGCAAGTCAAACACTTGGCAGATGGCAAAAAATTAATCTCAAGATGGTATTTGTGTGTCAAAATTTTGGGCTTTGATCCTAGTTTCCGGATTTAATGTTCATGCATTTCTGCCTTTCTTATGAATTGAAGATTTTTTTGTTATACTTTTTCTTCTTAAACATAATCATCTGTTTAGTTCATTCACCAATTTCTTTTTTAGGGGGGTAAATAAATGAAGTTCATTAAACATCTGACCAAGATAATGGGGAAGAAGAAACTTTCTTCCTTTCTGCAGAAGCCTTTGCTTAGTTGAAGGCAACTACCACACCTCTCCATTTCTCCAAAGGAAGTGACTGAGAAACACATCATATGACTTCACATGTGTTTCTAAGACCTTTGACCACTCTTGCAGATCTAGTTTAGCCCAGTCTTCGTACAATCTTTCTACAGGACAGTGCTAAATGTGAACACTGGGCAAAACCTCCAAGGACATTAACAAACAATTTCTATTCCAGATCGTGACTTCTGAAACCCTCTAGTTTTGCTTAATTTTATGCAAGTGTAGAAATTCTAGGGATCCATAACTCCTGACTTAGGCCAAACTGTTCTAAACCTGTCCTGACAGATACTTGTCTAGCCCTATCTTAAAAAATCTCCAAGTCCAAAAAACCCCCAACACTAACAAAAAAAAAAAAAAATCAAGGCTCCATCTTGGGTACTAAATATTCTGTCACCTTCTTAGGAAATGTAATCCAATTCATACCATTCTGAAGATTTTCTTCATGTGTAATCTAAAGCCTCTGTTACTGTAATTTTTTATAGCACTTGTTTTTGGATACCCCCTTGCAATAGAGAGCAGATGATTCCTTCCTCTTTGCAGTTACCTTTTACACTTGTGAAGATGGCTTTCTCAGGTCCCTGTAGTCCAGTGCAGTTCCAAACCTTTGCTACCTATGATCTCTTAASCTGTTGGATTATCTCCTTTCTTCTTAATGACTTTCCTGAAAGATGTCCAAGTAGTTAAAAATCTCCACTATCACCAGTTCAATTAATTTCTCAAAAAAGGCCCCATTTCTCCTGTATCTGACCAAACCTCATGATCCACTGTCATGTCTATTTTCAAAGAAAGAATAGTGAGCTTTTTTAAACTCCTTAGGCAGTTTTGCCGACTATTAGCAGCTTTCCCCTCTCCCAATAATCATGAATATTCACTTTTATTAATATTCTTCTTGGTTTGGGCCTGTAAAGTATTAAGGAGACTTAGACAGGAAGCAGCAAGTTTATCCTGGACATTCTGATTACTTCCATGAGTAAAATTTCTTGAAATATTAGAAAATGGAAGAACACTTGTCTTAGCTGTTAAATTTATGTATGAATCATTTGTAGATCTAAACCAAATCTAGTTGCCCTAATCTGTAATGAAGATGCAATTTCTTGTACAAACATACTGTTGATTCTATCAGAGCAATGCAAATTAAATTTCAGCTACTGGAAACAGTAGCTATATCAAAACCACACAATTAAAAAACCCTGTTACAGTATTTAAATGTTGAAACAAACATATTAAGCATAGTATTTGATTTCCCAGTTCCCTCAGTCTTTAGCTTAGACTAAATTAAATCCTAAAATTTATGTTCTTACTGGTGCAGAATATGATGATTTAACTGTGACATTTTCCAACCATATGTATGTAGATTTATGATGTCCCATTTGCGGCTCTTGACTCTTCAGAAATTATTATTCTAATTTGTGTTTTCTCTTAAATACATAAGCACTGCCAGTTAACTCCACTGCTATGAAATACATAATATTGACAATACTGTCCTGTTGCCCTTAGTGGCCTTTGATAAAAATGAACCCTAGCAGGCACCCATATATCAGTATGTTTGTCTTTCATATCTGTATTAGTAACATTTTCACTATTTCTCAGGCACCAAACTGCCCTGCAATCACAGCCAAGATGCTGAGCTTAACTCAGGATGTAATTCTTGCACAAGAGCTAAGACGAGATCCCCAGCACAGGAGCTCATGTTCACATTCCAGTTACATGGATTTCTAGGCAGCCAGACTGGAGGAATCAGGACAGGAATTCTTGTAACTCAGCAATGGATGTGACACACCACTTCTCTGGTGGGAGATGGGCAACCGGTTTCTGTTCCCTGATAGCCACATTGGCAGTCACAACACTTTTCCCAAAGAGTTCAATAAGGAATATGCCATATGGTACCAGCTAACTACTGAATGCTGGGCTTGACAGCATGAAGACTCTTGGCTGAATGCCACACCAAGGGCTCTCCTAAACTGCCACCACGGTGGGTGGTGTTTCAGTCAACACTGGTATTTCTGGGAAGGCCATTTCCTAGCAATTACCGAAGCCGAGTCACTGACAGCACTGACTTGTTATGCCCGAGAGCACGAGCCTTAGCCTGAGGGATACTATGGGCTAGAGAGCAAGTTGTGCAATAATTCATTACACAGTTCTACTTTAAGAACACCTAACAAATTGGGTCTTATGAGCTTTGTAGGGGACCGTCTACTCAGAGAAGCTCCTGTGTTTTAGACAGTGGGATAGTTGATACCCCAAGGGTATTTATCAATTTGTAAGGAAGCTGGAAACGAAAAAAATCAATGTTCACAGAGAAGTCCACTACTGGAAGATAAAATGCTAAGGGAAAACAGATACCCCTAGAATTACCCAGCAGCCTAGTAGCAATTTTGAAAATTAAATTATTCAGTATCAGCCTCTTTCACAACCTAGATTTTCAGTGCTTTCTGGTAAGTGTTTGTCCACTTTTTCATTCACCCTCATAACTGAAAAATCTGGCTGCATTTATAGCAGTGGGAAAAGGCATACACCTGCATGACTTTGAAGGTCTTTCTACTCAGTGACAAGGAATTGTAAGAAATGTGTCCTGTGCAATGCAACTGTTGCCTTTTGAAATCTATGGGCTACATGTCCCACTGCTCCCCCATATTCCTCTGGCATAGCGAGTATGTCTTAAGAGAGTGTATGAGTGAGTGTATTGGCAAATACAAGATACATTAAATAAATGATAATATCCAATATTTTTGAGTGCTTTGTGGAATTCAGATACTTCGTAAAATATTCTTCAGGAGTTCAAGGGACAACTGCAAGGAAGAATGTCCTCAATTTACATTTTCTAATCTTATTATAATATTATATTTTTTAGGTCTTCTGGGCATGGTTGCTCACATGATGTACACAACCGTATTTCAAATGACTGTAAATCTTGGTCCTGAAGACTGGAGACCTCACACTTGGGATTATGGCTGGTCCTATTGGTAAACTAATTGGTTTATATCTGGTTCTTCCATTACATTTCAGTCACTCCACCCTATGTTCAAGGAAGGTATACCAAATTTATAAGCAATGGCTTTACCTCATTTCACTTTTGAGGATGCAGTTCAGTAACCAGCTGTTGTTCTTGAAATTCAGTTGTCTTAGATTATTGCCCAGAATGTACAACCTTGCAAGTTTTGTATTTGCCATCCCTCAGACAGTACAGAGATGTCCAACTGCCTTGCATGAAGTAGAGGTTCTTCTCCACACACACCAGACCCAGATTTAGTATCCTCGTCTCCCAGGACACCTGTCTTACATAAGTTTTTTAAAACTCTTCCAGCTTCAGTCATTTAGGCTGACATTCTCCTATCATTTAGGTTGACTTATATGCTTCAGATTGTTGTATCTGGAACATTTCAGACAAGATGGTTCAAACATTTGAAAATAGCTTTAGGTAGAAACCACATTATTTTGGCCCTGTACATATCTTAGGAGATCTAGTGAATCTATTCAAAGAAAGTGGGCTGTGTTCTGGTTTAAAAGGTAAGTGTCTGCCAAGGAACGCAGGAACCTTCCTGGAATAGAAAAGATGACCCCCCTCCCTCCAAATTATTATAACCTTGAAATTACAGGGCTTTCAGGGAAAGATATGGGAAAAGGAATAACAGTTCTTTACTAGGATGTGTGTATATATATATACACACATATATATATATAAACTGGACAGACAAACAGCAACAACAAGAAAACAGGTAACCCAACAGCCTTTTCTTGCCCATTAGGCAATTTCCCTTTTGGTGTAGTTACGACCACACCCGGCAGGGGTGCTGCTGGCTCCAGGCAGGGCAATGGCTGCAGTGACTCTCGCAGCCGGCAGGGGGCGTGGGCGGGCGTGTGGGGCGGGGTGGGGAGGGCCACGGTTCCCTGCAGCTGCAGGGGGCGCTGTGGCGCAGCGCAGAGACCTCTCCACAGGGCAATGGCAGCTCGGGCATGGGGAGGGAGGGCAGATGGCTCCCCGTGCAAAACTCACAGCGAGCAGCCGGACCCGGCACCAACCCTGTCAGCAGGCAGCAAGCAGCGAAGGCAGGCAGGTCCAGTTGGGGAGCAATGGACCTCGGTATCACTCGCTGAGCAGCCAGCAGAAGGCAGGAACAGCAGAGGCCAGCAGACCCAGGGTGGTGGCTACAGTGTAGCAGCCGAACCCTCCCTGCAACGCACCCGACCATTCTGAACGACCACGGGTCCAAAAAGAGACAGAGCCCAGCCCCACCGCCTCCAGCCAAGTCTCAGAGTCCCTGACCTCTCGCGGTATCACGCCGCAACCCTCGAGAGCAACCCTCGGCCCCACCCCCACCAGGATCCCAGGCCAAACCCACACACATCGCAATACCCCCAAGCCAGGAAGGGGGAAGCAGGGAGAAGGATAAGCAGTGACAACATGGCTATGGGATATTGTTATCTCCAAGACAGGCTGTTCAGATGAATTTTTCTACAGAAGTATGTCTTTGAAAATCTATAAAATCTAATCAATAGCAAGCACTTGAATGTTCAGGTTCTGGAAACTGCTGCTCTTTCCCCACCTGTGACTGAGAAAAAGAAGAGGAACGACTGTGTTGAGTTAAACCAAAAGTTAATTAGGATCAATATTTTAGGTCAGAAGACCAGAGCTCAGGCTGATTGCCTCCCTCATACATACTCTGACAGGTGAGATCACACCTCAGTGTTAGCTGTTCTTGTTGCTCTTTCTACTTCTATGGCACCATTATCAAACAGGAGCTTGAAGCTACATGTGGTCTCTATGATGCAGACTCACTAGAGATTTTTGCAGTGAAATAGGGGTTTCTTTTGTCTTTTTTCTGTTACTTTTCACCTTCTTAATAACTCCAATCTCATTTGAAGGTCACTGTACATTGTTCTGCCTCTTTCCAGGAGTCTGTTTCCCAAGCAGTTTGTTTGAAAATATTGTTATGTGTGTATAGATGGAGATGTTTCTCTAGTGCTTTCAGAGCACAGAAGGATGGGCCTGGTCAATCCTTCCAAGCTGGAGATCAGCCAGTTCATGACAAAGAGTGTATTTCACCATGTTTGTCTAGCAGATAAGGTGGTACAGTATGTGTATGTCACCCACTTGCTCTAAGTGGAAAGTGCAACTGTGCTTCTGTCAGGAAGAATGGATCTGAGAAGTTCTTACACTAATCATCCAGACAACACCCTGGACAATGTCCAGTGGCTACTTGGATAACCGCAACATGTATCGTAGCAGCTATGCAGGATCCTCCTTCTGTCCATTCAGGATTATGTACTTTTTGCTTCTTTGAATCTCACTGCTTCCATTCATTCATGTGTTTCTTCTTGTAATCATAATTTGATTTCTCTGTTTAGGGGTTCTCTTTTCTGGAAGGTCTCTCAATTTCTTTCATGAATGGGATTGGGCCTATTTTCACCCTAAAACCAGTAAGAAGAATGACCAGTGAAAAGAGGGGAAGTGTTCCTTCATTCCACCTCTGGGAGTGGAAACAGAAAACTGCAGACTGGTACTGAGAAGCCTGTTCCCTCCTTTCCATCCCACTGGAAGAAAAACACCTAAATCAGTGTTGCTGTTATTGACACAATTCCATCAATGCCAATATCACAACCATCGTCCTGTTAATCACTGACGTCATCACTGCTGCCACTACAGGCAGTCCTCTGAGCACTTGAACGAATGACTTTTACCATGTACCACACCCTCAGGAGCTGAGGATTTCATGCTTGCTCTCTAATGATTCAGTGCAGCTTTGGCCACTAAATGCCCAAAGAAATGCTTCTACCAACACAAAACTTCCCAAACCATCACACATACAGCATACAGGACCTGTATACAGGAAGACATTGAGGAGGTTGATCTATGTGATGCATTTTTTCTAATCAATTTTATGCTCCAATTTTCTATCAAGATTTGCTTTATGCTTTCCTTTTCCTAAGCCTAGATGTCAGTTACGTCACCTTGTGTGACAGTAATCTAAAAATAAAGCAAGCCATACATACAGGTTCCTCACACCCTGCTCCCAGCTGTCTCCCTTGGTTTCTTTCTTTTTGTCCCTTTGTCTGATAACCTACATTTGCACCTCCCCTCCTGTTGTATGAACCTTCATCTTCAACATCCCTTAGCTGCCCTACCATTGACTGCATATAGAAACCTCATCTGATGATAAGAAAGGATGCTGATGCTATTTGTCTTTTACAAGAAGAAAGAGAACAGAAAAAAAAAAAAAGGGCATTAACGATTCTAAATGGCACTCTCTTTCTAATTACCTCAGCACCCACTTGTGGCCAACAAGACCATGACAGGGGCATGGGCAGGCAGAGGCACAGGCAGTTTTTTAATTGGGGCTTATAATCATCTCCTTAGTAGCAAAAAAAACCCCGAAGAATTGGGCCCATGGCAGCAGATTTTCATCCCAATCACCAGATGTAGTATAGCATCTATCCTTGCAAGACCTACTGAGCCTCTGTCATGAATGTTCTACCTTCTACAGTTTCCCCTTTGTCCTCACATTCACCYGCTGTAGCCAAGGTTATTCTTCTATCTGGTCCAGTAAGCATAAAGACCTTTCTTCTTCCTTTACCATGCTGGAATTGCTAATGATGGAAAGACTAACTCTGTGGTATTCTTGAATGTCTCTTCAAAAATTCCTTCCATATTTCTTTKTTCTCTTCTTCAGCAACTTTCCTGGAGGTTGAAAGATGCTTCTGTTATCGGTGAATCTCTCACTTTCCTTTTGTTTCTCAGATTGAGACATCCTCATATCAAAAGACAGTATCTTCTCTCTAAAGATCTSCCCTCTGTACTAAATTTCAATAACTTGCCTCCATAGAAGAAAAGGGAAAATTCATAATCCAGTTGAGCTTCTATTGGCATGCCTCTTATGCAAACGAATGTTGCTTTAGTTTACTTCCTTATTGTTGCTATAGTTTACTCCCTTATTGAGTCAACCTGCTTGATTTCCCCTTGTGTCCTTTGTCTCTAGGCAGAAGTGAAGTTGAATGCTCTCCTTACAGAAGCTGAACTTCTGCTGCAGCCAAACTGCCCTTTATTCTCTGGCTTCCTCAGTAACAAGACTTTCCTCACTTCCTCTCTCAGTTCTTTCTAGTCAGATTGGGGACTCCCCATTTTTTTCCAAATTACGGACAAGCAAAATTTCTGGCAAAAACTTTGAAGAATCACATCAATATCCATGTATTGTCAAACGAAGTCTTTTTTTCTGTCCTTCATTTTTTCTCTTTTAACACAGTATTGGTCTACAAGAGAATCTGCTCATAAAATATTAATTTCTTTCAGTCTTTGCTTTATAGAAGCTCTCTTGAAATCAGTTGCTTATCTTTATGTCATTGAGTCCTTCAAAGAGCTTCAAAGGATCGATTAGGTAAAGCACCTTTGACTAAAGCTGTTCTTCATAATATCAGTTCTATCAATTTGTCTGCTAATGTAACTGTGCTTCAGTTATTCAGCCAAAAATGCCTCCTACATGAGTCAAGAGTACTGCAGCCCTGCCCCTTCTATCTCATGCCAGAGCCTGAATCTTCAGTTCTTCTCTACCATGGTTGGCTACAACCCGTTACACAGCACCATGGGTAGACCTACTGTCCCTTTCTTGCTTTGCTTGCATGAGGCAGTAAATTTGGTAATTTTGTTCTATTTTTATTCTCTCTTTGTTATAAGAGTTCTTCTGCAGCTCCCCCCATTTGAGAGTTAATCAGGGTGTAGTTTGAATGATGTTAGGAGCAAAGACTGCTTACGCTGCTCCCCTTCTTGCTTCTGGTAGCCTTTTACATCTGCATGCTGTAGTCCACCATCCTCAAATTCTGTCAACATATCTGATTTCTGATCGCTCTAGAGCTCAATCCTGGCCAAAAATACTAGGGGAGAGGAACAGGGGAAAGGTGGGCAGCAGGGGAAAGGATTTGTTTAAAAACATAAGTGAGTTTGTTGAACCACATCAAGGATGTGGTTACAAACAGCTCTGAGGGAGAGGTGAGATAAACAGGAGTTCCTTAAACTGATCTTAAACCACCAAAGCGCATGTTTCATTTGATAACTGTGACTTTACCATGTTAAGAAATCCACTGATGAGCATGCTCCTGCACTGTGAACCCCACTTCATGCTCACGTGGCCATATTTCCACATGCTGCTTTTAATTTCACATATTCTTAATAAATTGTACTTCAATATAATTTTTTTTAGKTCCGTCTTCTTAGGCATTTACTTTTAACGTTTCAGAGTTGATGTCCTTTTCTCTGTGTTTATTCAAGACCTGCATTTTCTCACGAACGCATTTCAATGCTCTSAACCTGTTTTAGCCAGCTATTTAATTGTGCCTTCTCTGTTCTTTTCAACACTTTTGGGTAACTCACACACATTTTTCTCAGTGTCCCCTGTGAGATTTGTACTCTTTATAACTGCACCTTTTAATTTTTTAGGCATCCTCATTTTTTTTATAAATCCCCGTTCTGATATTAAGCTCTAAGCAGAGTAAATAGAGAAATTGGAGGCAGGGTTTCGTTAAACAGGTATGTTAAATGTGAATATTGCAACAAATATGTAGAAGTCAACTATGTAAGTCAGGTCTGTAAATTAACCATGAGTATTTCTTCCTCACCCAGCCTGTTCGTCTTTCCCTAATACACACCAATACAATCACACGTATGCAGTGTTTTCAAAAATAAAATTGAAGGACTTGGATATGAAAATGTCCTGCTAATTTCTGATAATTTTTTTTGTTTATAGCCTTGCATGGGCTTCCTTCGCTTGCTGTATGGCTGCAGCTGTCACCACTATTAACAAATATACAAAAACTATTTTGGAATTCAAGCACAAAAGAAAAAAGCTGGAAAGGAGCTTAAAGATTCAATATAAGTTTCCTGAYCATAGAGCTACAGAGAAAGCTTGCAATGTGTATGTGAACTCTTTTCAAAACACCACAGAGGACCCCAGACACGCAAAAAGAAGCTTGCGTCACCTGGCCACTATTTCAGTTCTGTGAAGCTGAACCGTATCTCAAGGCATCCTGTAAATTATAATACTAGACCCAGATGAAACAGTATTAATGAATAAAATGTATCAATGTGTAGTATTATTTATTTTTCTTAATAAAGAAATTATATTTCCATGGATGTTTCAAGGAAGTCTTGGTATTGGAAAAGAAGATTCAGGTGTCTCAGTTCAGAAAACAACAGTGACACAGGTTCCCCACTGTTGTGGTTTTTAAGCAGTCTCTAATGTTAATAGAGAGTATGTGAGTTTGTTAAAATTTTAGAGCATCATGGGTTCCACACTAATTCTTGATTGAAAAGACTGTAAGAAATCCCATTCTGAAACCAAAACCCATGAAAAAAGGGCAGCAAATAAGGCATATGGTGGATGGCTGGAATAAATTTTTTGTTATGAAAGGTACATTCTCTCCAAGAAAATCTGTGGACCACAGCTTATGGTTCAAGAGTTTCACCATAAGGATAGTGGATTTGCTGTGAAAGGAAGGCTAATAGATGGAACAGGCTTTCAATGTAAACACTTCTCATTTAAAATGGTTAGGAAGGCAAACAGAAATCTGGAAGATACATGGTTGTTGACAGCACACAACTCACCTATGGAGTTCTCTAGGAATCATTCTGGCTACAGTGTCAGAMAGAATCAAAATTTGATTTATACATTTATATATGAAGAATCTATAATCACATTAAAGATGGGGAAGTAGAAATTATTACAATCTTCCCAGATCAGGAACACATAGCTGTTCCATTCTGAGGATCAATGTGCAGCTTCCTCATGGAACTAAGTCATGCGCCTACTTTGTTGGACACCAGCTTTTCTTCATTGTTGGGTGAATACTCCTGTTAATGACCCCGTTGGGAAACACACTTTGAACTCTGAGAGGCAGAGGTCTTACACGATATACCGAGCAGCTCTGGGCTTTGGAAAAATCCTATACATTTTTATTCAGGCAATAAATATAGTTTGAGTTTGTTACGCCAGCAGGATTCAAAACAGGTCAGTATATGGCCAGTGATAAGGTGGAGCTGATAACAAAGAAGTATCATTAACTGAGAAGGAAACCATTAGTGATAAGAGAGGAAAATTGGGAGACAATAAAATCAGATCACAAAGCAATACATGAGCCAGTCTCTTCAGAAAGGTCGTGGTAGGAAGCCCACAAAGTGGTGGCAGGGACCTGTGCCCAGCCTCCATTTACTGTGTACCTGGCCCTGAATATCTGTCAGGGGTGCTGTGACCTCAGGACAGGCAGTGTGTGGGCAAGATGTGGGCAGGGGCATCAGAAACTGCTTGGATTGTTGCTTGCTGCTGGTGCTTGCAGTTTGTACAACAGTCCTGGCTTTAGTTCTTCTGGGAGCAAGTACAAGGCTACTCAAATCCAGGCTGCAAATAGGAAAAGCTGGCTCCCCATCAGGCAGTTCCATGCACTCATGCCACTAGTGTGGCTGTTGTCCCGGGGTCGCTGATGAAATCATGGCACGGTCACAATCGAGAGTCGATGAAAAGTGCATAAGTGGATTTATTTATTAATATAAAGACCTGTTTTATACCTTTAGTGTGCTTGAAAGTCATAAGGTCATTGGTTCTTGGCCATCCACCTCTCAGGATGATTGGCCAGACTAGTGCAATGCCTTACTGAAAATACTGTGCTTTCAATATAATAACAAGTCCACAAGTGTATGATATGAAGAAGTGTCATTAGAAAAACATCTCGCTGTTTACATAGCTTCTGTGAGAAAAGACAGCTTCTCACAGAGTGCAAAATGCTGGAGAATTTCTCTGCTGAGAGCTTTTCAGCATCCAGAACTAGTACTAGGGAGAGAGCTATATGGCTGCTGAATTGCAAGCTTAGGGCCCAGAACATCACTCTGCAAAGGACCAGAACTCTACTGTGTGAGTGCTCAGCATTGAAGGTGACACCTGAGTGGATATTGCCCTGGCACAGACTCTGCTCCTGAGGAACAATGCAAACCTCTGGGTCTAGGGCTGTAGGGAGTACCTGGGGCCACTTGTTGGAGACTCCCAGGGCCAGGAATGCTGAATGTTGTGGCTTCTGGCAAGACGGGCAGAACTGTTTCTCTATTGGCAGATCTGCAACTGCAGAATACTTTTGGCCTCTGGCAGCAGACAAGAGGCTGCAAGCTCTGCCTGGGAAGAGCTGGGAGCCAGCTGAGCTGGACACATGCAGCAGAACCAGGGTGCCAGCAGTGGGAGACTGCGTCTTTCAGGACTCGTTGACTTGACTTGCTATCCAGGGTTGTTTGCTGTTTGCTGGGGGCTTAGATCTGAGGTGTTTCAGGGGGACTGCTGAAGCCAGTCCAGCCTTAGACTGCAATTCCATGCTGATTATCCATGTGGACACAAATGATAATGTCCAGGAGACACTGAGCAAGTGAAGAGTGACTATATAATTCTGTGGGTGAAGGTGTAGAACATTAGGGCTCAGGTGGTGTTCTCATTGATCCCGCAAGGACAAGGCTTGGGAGTAGGGCATGGACCGAGTGGGTCAACACTTTATTTTGCACAGTAGACCTGGTGACAGGGGATGGCTTTGACAACTATAGGTCTCTTCCAGAGGATGAGGAACAGCTGGGGAGAAAGAGGGCCCACTTGGCAAAGCTGGAGAGAAACATCTTTGTGATCAGAGGGGGCAACCTGTTGAGAGATAATTTAGAGATGCTTTAGGAATAACAGAGGAGTGAGATTTTGTCATGAGAGAGAAGCCTACAGTGATGGAAAGCAAAATGTGCAAGGTGACATGAAAAAATAAGACCTCAGGAATAATAAAGTAAGGTAAAGAAAGCTTCCCCAGCCCCTGCAAAGTGTATGCACAAAAATGCAAACAGCCTGGGAAACACGTGGAGGCAACTAGAGCTCCACATGCAGCTGATGAACTGCAGTACCATTGGAACGAGACATGGTTGCACAGTTGGGCTGCTGCAATGCTGAAGATTAACTCAGTGGAGATGGACTTGGGGATCTTGTTGACCACAGCAAGCTGAAAATGCAACTGGCAGAAAGAAATACAAGAGCATCTTGGGTTTTATTAACAGGAACACAGCCAGTAGGTCCAGGAAAGTGATTATTCCTTGTAACGTAGCATTAGATGACACACAGAATCCAGTTTGGGGATAAAAAAGGAAAAACAGGAACAAAGTGCATCAAGTTCAGCAGATGGCCACCAAGATGGTGGAGAGGACTGGAGTACACATGGTATGAAAAGAAGCTGAGGCTTTACTTCTCCCTGCAGAAGAGACTTCAGAGGGACCTGAAGCCCTCCAATACCTACATCAGGCAGGCTTCCAGTTTCTACAAGAAAGCAGTTTATTACATGGAGCCAGGCTTTTCACACTGGTACATTGTAGGAGAATGAGAAATACTGGACATAGATTCATCTAAGAGAGACTCGAACTGAGTAGAAGGAGAAGCTTTCTTATAGTGGGCACTTGTCAAACAGTGAAACAGGCTGCCAAGAAGAGGTGTGCAGCCTTCCAACTTGGAGGTTTTCAAGACCTAACTAGGTAAAGCTCTGAGAAACGTGGTCTTACCTCATAGGTGACAGGGGGGTGGACCAAAAACCTCCTGAGGTATCTTCCTACCTGAATTATCCTATGATTCTGCCCCTGCTGCCTCCCAAAATTCAAATCCAAAATTTGGAAATGTTTGGAGCCTCTTTTTTTCTCTTCTTTTTTTTGTTCTCTTTTATACTTATTGCTTCTTTCTGTATATTTCAAATACCAAATGAACCTTTATTTTCAAGCACCAAGTTTTGGCCTTCTACCCAATTGTTGTTATAAATAAAAAATTATAATAATAATAATCCTCTTTCTGGATGGGTTTTAGGGTCCCTTGCAGTCTTCCTGAAAGCGTGGCATTTGTCCGGCGCTGCCGTGACCCGTTTGGCGGTGCAAACACACACACACACATACACACAAACACGTACTTAGTTGAGGCAAAGAATCGGAGGGGTTCTCCTTATGTGTTCCATGAAATAAGTTTATTCCATGAATCGTCAGGGAAGGAGAGAACCCAGAACAATGGAGGGTTCAGGGTTTTATCCCAGGGGCAGTGGGGGCGGAGAGACAACAGGGGCCAATGGTTTGAGGGTCAGGGGGACAGAGGGAAGGTGGGGTAATACAACTTCAACCAATAGGGGTAAACGAGGGGAGGAGTGGGGTACAGGAATAAATGGGATGCTGAGTAAGGCAGAACACTCTAGAACTGAACCTTATAAGGGAACAAGGAATAATAAGCTGCTTGGTCACTCTTGCAGCTGGCCCAAACACTGCAGCACTGTCTGCTGCAGGTTCAGCTACCTCTACACCCAATAGCAGAAATTCCTTTTCCTTGGCATATATTTTCCTAGACTTGACAGCTGGGTCCTGTCCTATAACAGCATCTCACTGTGTACAATTTAAAACTAACATCATAATTTCTTTGCTTTTCACATCCTATGAAAATAAGATAAGTTTTATGGGGGCTGGTGACTTTATAATTAACTTACGGTCATTGTGCACCATCACTTCAATCACACAAACTTTAGAAAGAACATTTACCATAGTATTCACCTTATTAGTTTAMCATTTAACCTATTCCCAACTTCTGAACACTCATGAACACCTTTGTGAGAGACYGAAATGCTAAAGGTTAATGACTCAAACGTTGCAAAAGCAGCAGAGTGCTTTGCTGAGACCAGGTTTGCACTTCCCAGCCAAAGGGGAGGAGGAGAGTTTGTGTGTGTGTGGTGACAAAACCTCTAATGCAGAACCTCTGATCTGCATAAGAACAGCCCAGGTGCAGAGGGGGTGCACACCCACCACCGGGAGATGACCACTACAAACCAACCTTTGTTTAGCAACAACATGAGTTTCGAGCCAGATAAGGGAAAAGGCAGGTAAGAAGCAAATCCTGTGAGGTGGGATAATGCTTTTTATTATGCTCCCAATAAGGAGCGGGTGTAAAACTCCCTCCCATCCCCACCCAGCAAGGTATCAGGTTATTCACACATAGGCCTGAAAGCTTTCATCCCTTCTGATAAGGTACAACTGTCTCAACTGTGTTGCATCAGACAGTGTAAAACTCCCCTCCCAGGGAAGGTACCTCAGTGTTCCCATCGGAACTTGAGTGTATATTAACTCATTGAACTTCTGGTTTCATGGGCCCCCACCCTTGATGGATCAAGTCTGCGACCATCACTTTSACCAACAGACACCAAAATTCGTCCTCTGGTGGTTATATTTTTCCTCTCCACTATCTACTCTTATGCTTTCTTTCTCTTTCTAGCTCTTCCCTGTATATTTTCTTAAGTGATATTTTTCTATTTTTATATTGCTATATTTCCACATATAATAACCAAAACGGCTACATACCTCCTTTGCATCACAACCAAATTGCTCTAAAATAAACCCTGCCATATAGAGAGGGATCTATTAGCAAGAATCTTGCTTACCCTGCCTTGGGTACAGATCATAACAACCTTAAAACCAAACCAACAAGCAAACAAACAAATGTCAAGTGGCATCTCTGAATAGGAGCTGGAGTAGACTTCATCCAGCAGCTGATCCCTTATCATGTGGAACAGTGTGGAACTTGCTAAAGGGTGTCAGTCAGGTATTTATACACAAAGTCATCTCCTGATAACTTCAGCAGTGTTTGTTGGGTTTATGTTTTACTAATTTGACTACAGTTTCATTAATTTTCAGTGATTTCAGCACTAGATATTCATCCAAATTTTCCCATCCAATGGGAAAACTGACAGAATAATATTCTCTGGCTGTGAGAGTATCAAAATTATTTTGGCTGGAGACCAACAGCCAGATTCGCCTATACCTATAGACTCACACAGAACTAAGGAATAATTTACATGACAAATCTGTCATGTGGTCATGAGGTTTGTCTCTGGAGGCATCTGGTCCAACCTTCCCTCTCAAAGCCAGGCCAATGGTGTTCTTCAGAGACTTAAGCAGTTGAATTTTGAACATATTCAAGAAATGAGATTTTCTGACCTCATTGGCAACATGTCCCAATGCTTCACTGCTGCAATTGTAGAAAAAGTATTTCGTAATATCAAATCAGAATGTCATGTGTTCCAGTTTGTGTCCATTACCTTTTTTTCTTCTACTATGCATATTTGAAAAGAATCTGGCTCCATCTTCCCTACACCATCCTACTAGGTAGCTGCAGATAACAAGAAGATTTCCTTTTTAATCTTTAGAAAAGTCTGTCTTTATCCTTTACAGTGCTCTGAAACTGCCATCTTCAGTTCAGCAGGGGAACAAAACAGTCGTTAGAGAGTTTGGTACCTACTCTATTAGAAGCAGTCTCAATCCCTTGACCAAAACACAAGATCTTGATTCCTTCCACTTGTTTCATGCATTTCTTTGTGATGGAGATGTTTCTAACATCTTCACTGACAGAGGAATTATTCCTGATTCCATCAGACTTTCTGCTTTTTGTCACTTGTAATAACTCTTTTTACAACAGATTTTCATGCATCTCATGTTGTTCCTGGATGGCACGGAGGAATTTCCATCTCATCCAGGAACATACTTGGTTGGTGCCTACAAGTCCTTTGAAAAATCTAATTGAAGTGCCTCATTTTTTCTCTTAGCCTGCAGTGTACTAACACAGACTGACAKTCTCTGCCATATGCTGTTTCCTCAGGATTGTTTCTTACAGTGGTTTGCATGCATATAAAGTGCTGTATGTGGGCAAGGGCTTTTAAATAATTGTGCAAAAAGAATTCATCCAGATCAATTCTTAATTCTCAAACTGTCTTTCTCATGCTAAACATTCAAGAAGCTGTATGTCTTCTGCCAGATATCTGGTAAATAAATTCATCTGATGAAATGTAAGATTTCTTATCCCTATTTGTAATGCATGACTTCATATTCTGGCCCTTATTTTAACTTCTGACTCACAGTAAGTCCTGGAACCACATTTTTTGAAAGCAAGGGAAAAAACCTGTTGCATTTTTATTCTGATTCATCAGATCAAATCAATCTTGATGAATATGGCATCTCAGTAAACTTCAGACACCTGTGGCACAAGTACACAGATCTACAGTAGTGCTGGTTACCACTGGAAGTTAATGAGATAAATACACACTTCTGGGATGCAATTCCTGTTATCCTGAACTGTAAGTCAGATAAATCAGGCTACAGACACCCGTTTCTTTCCACCTCTTAAGAAGGGGGTCTGGGAGGTCAGCCTTGAGTGGGTTATATCTAGGACAGATGTTTAAGAGTAGACAAGAGTCTCCTCACTTTTAAATTCTTCCTTACTTCAAGGGTCCTTCTTGGATAATAGAAGTAACAGTTGATTTCAGCACAAAACCCATACATTTAAACTAGTGCAACTGCAGCTCACATTGAAAGAAAATTATGTGCCCTTTGGGCACATGAGAAGCTTAAAGAGTTAATTAAAGGAGCTGTAGCTGATTCTCTTTCTCCTATGACTTCTACAACTAAATCTGCAGGACTATTTTTGTCCTCATTTATAAAAGTTAGTATTATTAAGGAATCTACATAGATTAAAATATCATTGAGCGAGGCTCATGGAAAATATCTCGCTGAACTCATCTCAATATTTCTTTTTGCTATCATAATATTTTTATTTGCAACATGTATCCACAAGTGAGACAGCGAAACAGAGATCAACCAATGAAATTGAAAACTTCAGATTAAATAATAGATTTCCCCAGAGGAAAAAAATTGCTTCTGAAATACCAGTGTAGAAACCCTGTCCTCAAGACGAAAAAAAAMCACTGAATTAGAGAAAAGTGTGACCCATTTAAAAGGTCATCTAATCCTTCTTTTTTTCTAGGCAGGATAAACTAAAGCTACATTGCTTTTTTACAGATGTTTCATTAATCTCTTCTTTAAAGCTTCCAAAGACAGGCATTTGAAAATTTCTGTGGCAATTTATCCTTTGTGCTTAACTATTCTTAGTAGAAAATGCTGTCCCTATAAATCTTCTCTGCAGTAATTTTAGCACATTGTCCTACTCCAGCAGAAATGGAGAAAATTTCAGTTCTACCTTCTTTGGAGAATTTGAAAATCATTAAGATATAACTTTCTTCTACTTTCTAGATTAAAATAAATCTTTTTTTTAAAACTTTCTTGATAGTCACAGATGTTATTTTACCTTTTTCACTCTCACTGCTTTTTACTGTGGCTCCCTGAACCATTTCGAAGTGAAATTGTATGAGGAATTTCTGCTGATATCTAGAACATGCAAAATGGAGCAGAAGGATTATTCACCTTATTTTAACATGCAATCCATTTGTTTTTACAACAAAGCAAGAAAATAATAGAAATAATAGAAATCATAGAAATCACAGACTGGTTTGGGTTGGAAGGGACCTTAAAGCTCATCTCGTTCCAACCCTTTGCCATGGGCAGAGACACTTCCACTAGACCAGGTTGCTCCAAGCCCCAACCAATCTGGCCATGAATACTTCCACRGATGGGGCAGTCACAAACAATGTTCATTCATGTTTAGCTGTGGTGTCCTATGGTGCCTGATCCTTTTCTGATGAAATTACACTTATYCTGCATTTTGCTCTTGTGGAAATGTGAAGGACTTGACTGCTGCTGAGGTACAGAAACAAATTTAACTAAGATCAAAATGCCCATTGGTTTGAAGGAGTAGAGTTCTGCTGAGGAGCAAGAAAATTTTGAACAAAGTTGATTGCTTGACTTCTCAGTTAAGGTATAGTCACTCACACTACAATAAAACCCCAGTGCTACAACAGAAAATAGATGGAGCTCCAGCAGGTACTGCAGGAAGTGACTCTTTCTCCCCAGTGATGAACTACTTCATTGAGTCAGGTTTCTTGAAGCCAGAGCAATTGAATTAGAGATACAGCAAAAGGTTAATGTCCCTGCATGATGACAGCCATATATTTCCTTGCCCCGAGAATTCTTTCATGTTTGGTGATTCTACTGATGAATGAGGTATGTAAGTGAGCTGCTGCTGAAAGTTATATGAGCAATGAGACTTGTAGCAGCAAAAGCAGTTTGGTTCCATGCTTCCAGAGTAGGTATTTCCTTTGTAGGTATCTTAGCTTAAGACAATTATACAGGGTGGAGACTCCAAAATGAGCTACCTTCCCTTTAGTTTTAACCACTCCTCTTTTACCAATAAGGAGAGACGAAAGTATGAAGATATAAATGAAAAAATAACAGTTTACTAAAAAGAAAAACAGCAACAACCAAGATAACAGCAATAACCACTAAATACAAAGGCGCTGAGTCACATGCCCTCCTGGGAATAAAGAAAACAAGATGGCAGAGAAGCCCCTGCCCCAGTATGGTGGCCTGAATAGAAGACTGTGTGGCCCAGGGACAAAGACAAGCTGGAAGAGAAGCCCACTTCTCCTGACCATGTGGTGGAGAGAAACAACAAAGGAAAAAGAACACAGCAACTAAGCCTCTGTGATTGCAGAACTCCTTCTTCCCCCAAACAACAACCAACGGGAAACAGGGACAGAACCAAAACCTGGAAAAATTATTTTTGTCCAAAAGGCTCTGATGCTGCCAAAAACGCTGAAAGAAACTTCCTAGCAAGTTGCAGGATTGACCCCTCCTTGCTGCAACCTTCCCCCTGGAACAAAAAAAACCCACCAAACCAGGAAGGTGGGAGCTTACGAAGCAGTTCTGGTGGTAGAGGGGGGAGCGCTGGCATCACCTGGGTCAGCTCCAGCCCTTCGGTATCAGTTTCCCCGCTCCCTTTCGGCACAGCTGGACCCAGCTGGTGTCGGAGATGCAGTTCTGAGCCGCTGCTGCATTGAGGGGGAAGAAACGGTTCTGCCGAGCACTGAAAAGATGTGACCCCAGCTCTGGTGGTCCTGAGCAGAGGCGGCAAAACGGGTATTGTGAAATTTGCTCTGGAGCAGTTTAGAATTGTGAAATGTAGCTTCTGGAGTTGTGACTTGGAGACCTGGCCCACACAACCCCCCTGGGAACCTGGAGATAATGAAAGAGAGCTCGTGCATGTGCGTTCCCTCTTTTTAAAGGGATCCTGCACCCCACCATTCCGTGAACTCAGGGTAAAGCACACAAGTTACATTTCCTGGGTTGCCTAAACTGACAGTAAAAACAGACTGCATGGGTTGACATAGAGGAAATATGGAATACACAGGTTTTGGGTCACCTAGAAGAGTAGGTATTCTGCAAATGAGGCATTTTGACAGTGTTTGCAAAAAAGCGGGTGGTCATGATCTCTTTGAGTACTGATGACACAAGAAACCTACCCAGGGGAAGGTTTGGGAAACAGAATTTAAGCCCTTAGATGTAAAACTGAAGATACGGACATCCTCACATTAGCTTTATTTATACACTGGGTCAGCTCCCAGGATGAGATAAAAAGGGGACAAGTCCTCAGTATGAACGGGGAAAATGTGAAAAAGAAGAGAAGCCTTGAAGAAGCCTAAAGAAGAAGCGAAGCCTAGAATGGCTAGGAGTGAGAGAATTTTGGGAATATATGAAATACATGGAATTGAGTATATGGAATTTAGACAATTGACGTGAACAATGGCCATGTTTATGTTGGACATGATGATTAATTACTATATATGGCAGAGTGGACAAGGAAACTCAGTGCTCAGGAGCAGTCAGAAAAGTATCTTAAAAGAGGGAATTTGCATAAGGAGTCAAAAGAAGAAAAGAAGTGGAAAACTCAGGAAGCATCTATATGCCTTTCTGTGAATCCGGATTGTTTATTTACCTTGAATGCTCTATGCAGCTGTGGCCTGTCCACCTTGGAAAAAAAAAAAGAAAGCGAAAGGGAAAGGGAAAGGGAAAGGGAAAGGAGAAAAAGGGGAAGGGGAAGCAATAGGGGAAGGGGAAGGGAATAAACCAAAAACTATATAAAGAAGAAAAAGAGGGATAATCTGGACTTCTCACACAGAGAGAGTGAACAGGTAACAGAGGTCTCCCATTTTGAAAACACTTAACTGCATGGAATGTATGATGGGCATGAATGACTGGGAGTGAATGATTTCAGTATCATTATTTTGTGTCTCTCACACCAAAAGATGAAGGAGATATCAGAGAATATTACCTAACACCAGCTTTAAGGTAAGCATAAGACAGTCCTTTTTTTATATATGACTAGTCCCTTTTCTTCAGGATGGCATGTTTCAAATAAAGATTTGAAAGATTTGTGTGAAAAATTGATAGTTTAAAAAAAATGCAGAGACAGAGTCTGTTTCAAACTGTGAAGCAGATCACCAGAACTTGGAAGACTATAATAAAGGGATTCTTTCCATATTATTGTCCCATTCTTATAGTCCTTTTAAGCTTGTACTCCAGGGTCCTGTTGTGGATGGGATATTGAACTAGATAAGCCCTTATTGGGCTTGCCATTTGCATATCCTGCAAGAACTTCCAAAGATCACATCTGAGGAACACTGATGCAGGCTCTAACTTCATTTCCCATTGACTTTTACTCCTCTGTCTCCCACATATCCCTCTTTACCCACCTCTTTGCTTCTGTAGGTTCCCATCAGTTCTGACACTGACAGGCTATTCCGGGAAGTTATTGCAGGTCCCCAGACTTTGATCTACCTATTTAGATTGGGTATCACTGTCTTATATACTGACAGAGTTCCCAGTAGAGCTTTTCCCATACTGTTGTAATGCAAACCACAGCATATTGTCATATTCCCTAAATCCAGAAGAGCAGAAGCTTTATAGATGAATGTGTGTGTCAATGACAGTAGTTTTATTCTACCCATAGCAAGCAGCAGAAATCACTGACATTTAAAACAGAAATCTTTTTTTTTCAGGTCAAAAGCAAGGAAAATAACTGAACAAAATCAATTTTCCTCTTCTGTCCTCAGCTTTTCCCTAATCCCTGAGGCAACAATGGCAAAAAAAAGCTCAGGGAAGAAGGTTCGAATGTAAACTGCTGCTCGGGGGATAGGATTGGCCATAAGCACCTCCTGCTTCTTCTTGCTCACTGTGCGCAAGACTTCCTCTGCCACCTCCACTGGGTGCACACCATACGCCACCTTCCTGAAAAAGACTGTAAATCAAAGAGGAGTGAGAGCTACAGACAGACAGACAAATAGACAGGCAGATACTCTGAGGGAATGGTGTTAAAAAGATACACAAATAGTGCATCAATCAAATCAGTTTAATCCCTATGCACTTTCAAACCCTTCCCCATTCCATTCTCCTTATAAGTATGTCGCCAAGATCTTTTTATAATTTTGAGGTAAAATCCTTACAGTCCCTAAGAGAAGGAGCAACCTGAGTGCAGTGGAACTCTCCCTTTGGACCTTTCATCCTTTCCTCCACCACCATTCCTGATGCCCTGGGGTATTTACCTTCTCAGATAACGTTGTCTCTTCCTTCTCTTTTCATCAGGCTCATCTTACCTTTCCAATATCTCTTTTCTTTTGCTCCTCATGCCTGTTCATCCTTTCTGTCATTTCCACTATTTTTCCTATACTCCTTTCTTCACCCTGGAAAAGCCTCCATCCTGCTACATGTGCCTCATCTTCATCTATCCAAACTTACATTTCCAAATAGATGCCTCCCAGTTGCCTGGTGCTGGCAGGCGATGGTATGAACAGATAAAGGTTGGATTCACAGTGCTGACAGAAATATCAAATTCTTCCATTTCAGCTCTAAGACAATCAAAAAAACCTACAGCAGCATGCTTGGAAGCAGCATCTAAAAGAAAAAAGCGCACATATGCATGTTTAGATATATTATTGCATGGAAGTAGATGTATGATAGTGCTCCATAAAGCATCAATATTTGTGAAAATGAGCATGGAATGATTAGTCAAAAGGCAAAAGAACAGTGAATTATTTCACCCAGTGAAATTATCATATGGCATATTTAAAACAAGCAATAAGAAATTATCTATACAGGACAATAAATTATCTATACAGGACAATTGTGCATGAGGTATGCAGACAGTCTTATGGACATGTCAAACAGCATGTGTCTGCATTTTCCAGTAAGAAATAGTACATCCTGAGTTAGGGAATAACAATTCTATTATCTCTACAGTTCAAAAATATCTTTGGTGGATGGCTCTGTCCCTGAGATGAGTCCCCACACCTTTCGTTTCCGCAGTTTGTAAAACATCTATAAAATGCAGTGAAATACATGTCCACTGCTGGAATGCAGGAGCAGTCACGCTTTGTAAACTAATTAGGACTTTGCCCTGCAGCAGCAATCTGAGATACTTTTAACATTAAAGAGAATTTTAGAGTAACTGAATGTCAAGACTTTTTGGTCTGCTTTTAGTGTCTTTTTATTGAGAACAGTATGAAAGCAAGATGATAGTATGTGAACCTTGACCAACAAACAGAACTGTGAGCGCTTTGCAGCTCTGCTGCACTGAACACAATCACCTTTTATTTGACATAGTTTGCAGTGAAAATCAATCTGTGCATATCTAGACAATGGCAGGTGGGCCCTGAGAATAGAGAGATGCTTCTCCATGCATTTATTTTGACATTCCTTCTTCTGGCTGCTTCATTTCATGCAACATAAACATTGGTAGGGGCATTGTAAAAACTCTCTCTGTTGGCTCTTCTGCTTCTTATGGTTTTATACACATACAGTCTATCTTGACACAAGTATCTGTATACTAGACAGAAAGTATTCCAGATGTCACATCAATGTGTTGTTTCCTTTTTGAGCCTTTTTTGTGTAYGTATACTTCTTTTGAGGTGGGAGACCAGAATAGCATGCAGTGTTCAAGACGTGGGCACTGCATAGATTTATGCATAAATTTACAAAGACATAAAAGACATGTTTTAATTTATTTTCTCTACTGCTTTCCTTACAGCTTCTGTTACTGTAATTTGCTTTCATGGAACTGTAAGTCGCAATTCTGAGGTCTCACAGACCTTTTAATTCAGAGCCCATCATTCACTCTGAATTCCTGTCAAGTTAAAAATGTCTATTTATATCTATCCCAAGTTTAAAATGTCTATTTACATATCTCCTTTATTTTCTGTCCACTAATTTTGTATTTTATTAATGCAAAGATCTTTCATCATAATTCAGGACAGCCTTGTTTCCTTAGGAGCTCTGGATGAAAGACCTTCTKGAAAATTTTCTGGAAAGTCAAGCAGAAAGCAATTACTACATCTCCTTTTAAACTTCCACACCTACCCACATTAAGTGCATGGGGCTTCCTTGCAAAGCAATAGCACTTATCTACCCATATTTCATTTTACACACAATTCTTCATTATGGTTTTTACCAATATGCACAAGTATAGATGCCGATACAGATTTTATCTATACAATATATATTCTTATGCATATAAAATTTGCTGTCACATTTTATAGCATCTTATTCTCAAGTACCTTAGGCAGTTACATTTCAAAGGTAGCATTTTAACTACTTCTAATTGAGTTCCACTTTGAAAATATTTCAACCAAATACTGTATTAATACCAAATTAGGATGCAAATTAGCACTTTTAATAATCTATTATCAGTGTCATGGACTACTCACAACTTATGCATTAGAAAGTATGTTTTTGCTATGTATAACTTACAAGCTGCACGAAATGGGATTCCTATTTTCCCTTGGATGCTGTTAATTAGAACAATTTGGCCAGTTCTTCTTGAGATCATATTAGGAAGAATGGCTGTAAAAACAAGAAAACAAGAAAGAGCCACATAAGTAAAAGAGCTGAATGTATTAAGCGAAAAGGAGTGACAGCTGAAGTGTAAATAGCAACTTTRATGAAGGCTGTCCCAATACTGCAAGCAAAAGTATCACAAAATCCAGTAGATGGAAATTAAGTGTCTTCTAGACTTCACTTGAATTCTACATGCTGAGTTAGTTGCAGTATTAACCCATTTAATTGTCAACTCACTTTAAGTGATAACAGCAAAACAGGAAAAAAAATTAAAATACCTTTGGTTAATGTTATCGGTCCAAAATAATTGGCATCCATTATCTTTTTATCAAGTTCCAATGAAATGCTCTGCACTGCCCCTTTCACCTTCATACTTGCATTGTTGATCAGTATATCCACACAGCCATAGCAATTCAGGATTTCCTTAGCTACATCTCGAATGCAGCTTATGTCTGAGATATCCAGAAGTATGAGCTTTGGTGCATATGTCTAATAAACAAAAGACTCATTTCAATGATACTTGTTATATAAAAACTGTTTCTATTTATTTGTCTTGTAAATTAATTTACCTTGATATTTGAAGTGTTTTTATCATTCTCACATAAGCTTAAGATTTTTATATTAACTCATTCTAGAAAGAAGGTAATTCAGCAACGAGAGCTGGGGTTGTTCAGACTGGAGAAGGCTCTGGGGGACCTTAATGCTCCTTCCAGTGCCTAAAGGGGCTCGAAGAGAGCTGGAGAGGGACTTTGGAAAAGGGGCTGGAGTGACAGGACAAGGGGGAATGGCTTCCCACTGCCAGAGGGCAGGGTTAGATGGGATATTGGGAAGAAATTCTTGGCTGTGAGAGTGATGAGGCCCTGGCACAGGTTTGCCCAGAGAAGCTGTGGCTGCCCCATCCCTGGAAGTGCTCAAGGCCAGGTTGGACAGGGCTTGGAGGAATCTGGTCTAGTGGAAGGTGTCCCTGCCTATAGCAAGGGGTGGAACTAGTTGGTCTTTAAGATCCCTTCCAATCCAATCTGTTGTGTGATTCTATGGTGATTCTATAATAATGGGTATTTATAGACTCTGAATTTTGGATGAAGCAGAACACTATGGGAAGGGTAAGCTGGACTAGCTTCTAGTGAGTTTTGTCTCTCTTGTAATCAATGGAGACAGAAAACAGATACAAGGGTGACTCCTACCAGTTCAAGACATGGTCTTTCTGTGAACAACCCTTTGCTGACAACAGAGACTACGGTATAGTGCTTTGATAGATAAGCTACATTTACGTAAGAACAGATGGAAGGTAAGAATGCTTTGTTTTGTTATAGGTTATCCAAATGGAGTTTACATTTGTATGATTTCTGCAAAAACAGATTTTATCAGCTATGGGACAGAGGAATGAACTTAAGAGTTTTTTCTCTTACTGTATTACTTCAACAATGTAATGCAGAACCCTTAGTGATACTTAATAATTTTTCCTAGTTGAGTCTGTGTAGGCTACTATGAACACACTACTTTCGTGGTTATTTATGCAGATGAATGAAGCTCACTGCAAAACAACCACAAACATTTGTTGGTCTGATGAGCAATGGCTGTAGAATTTATGTGATGCCTTCAGGAACATCTGTGCCCCGGAATTAGTCAGCCGTATGCTGGTCACAGAAGCAAAGCTTTCCCCTGAGCCTGAAGAAACACCTGCCAAAGAGCTGGAGCAGGGGCAGTCCTGCATGTCTTCTATCATGGTGACCCAGCCAGTGGCCAGGAGGAAAGGACAGTGTTATTTTTTTACTCCCAATCCCTTCTACCTGGGACTTTTCCCCAAGTAGTGGAGAAACTCAAAATTAATTTGATCTTTAGGCCCTTCTCCCACTCCTTGAGCACACTAATTATATGAAAAACTGATGGCATTTCCTGTGCTTAAATGAAGCATTTGGATCCCTTTCATCCAAATTATCTGGCAAATTCCTCTGCTGAGGATTTCTAGCTGGGTGGCTTGTTCACAATACAGGAGGACTCAGATGCTTTACAGGAATTGCCTTGGATTAGCTCAAGAGAGCAGGATTTTAGCATCATGCTCTAAAGACCTTCAGAGGTGTTTCTTTTTCTCTCTGGACTGTGTTTGCTGTATTACCTGGGAGACCAAAGTCACCATTAACAGCAAATCATGTTTCTTGTACATTGTTTTTACTGGATATAAAAGCACATTGTGTACCTGAACAAGGTTTATCTCAGGCTATGAATACATACCATACTGGGGTCTGTCATGCTAATCAAGGCATCATACAAGGCTTCTAACTTTTCCCATGTCCTGCCACACAATACAAGCCTTGCTCCTCCTGTGTGAAACACACGAGAACATTCTAGGAGAGAAATAAATTCAAAAGAAATAATTACAATAATGACAACTTTATTTTGTTTATTTTGCTTGAAATGGGATGCTGTTTTTGCTAATGATGTTGAATCCATGCTTTATAATTCATTAATTTTGAAATAATATATATGTATGAGAAAAAAAGAAAGCATTGAATTGTGATAGTACTTAGGTGAGAAATAAATTAAATTTAATATAATGGTATAATGCATAGTTGATGGTACAGCACAATGGCACTGTTTAGTAATGGGATTTAATAAAAAAGTAATTAAGAAAATAACAATATGTCAGTTAATGGATGATGAGATTGAGTTAGAAAAATTTTTCTGTATATCCTTCACAGACACACTTGCAATAAATAAAACTACATATAAAAATACACACCTAAGGTGGTTACAATACAAACTGCATCTTTTGCAAACCTTCATGTCTGCTGTACTACAAAGAAACTAGCCAACCCCAGTGAACAGTAACACTAGCTAGCTAGCTCTGTTTGCTACCTTCGTGAAACTCTTGGCAACATAGAACTCATCAACAATTATGAAAAAGAGTAATACAGGTAAACTTACCACCCACTGGCCCACTGGTGAAGCACCCATGAGAGAGCCATTTCTCCTACAGAGCCTTCCCAAGACCGTTATCTCCTGAGTAAGAAACCTTCTCAGTAGACAACAGAGGCATCAGGGACCAACATGTTCTGCTTGTTCAGCTACATGCCCTGAAGCCTTCCTGAGAAAGGCACCAAGAAGTTTCTGGGAATGCTTGGCTGGCACTGCATTTTCTTCATTCAGACATATTCTGAGACAGGGCTTTACCACAATTTAAGCTAGGTCTCAGAAGAGAATTCTTCTCCCTTTTTTATGCAACTGAACTATGATTGTGCTTTTCTGAAAGTGGGGACTCAAATAACAATAGGAACTGGCAATCAGTGTTACTCATCATTCCCTCTCGGCACTGGCTACAGGACTGCAACCAACTCATTAGTGCAGGTCTTCATGGGGTTTTGTGACCAACTCAAGCCAAACTATGAAACACAAGGCTAGAGCACCTTAACAACTGGTGCCTGGTCTATTTCCTTCTCTAGGTGGTGTTGAGGGAGAATATATTCCTCACCATCCTGTCTGTTTGACCAAAGAAATGTATTTAAAAACATGAAGCAAGATACCTCATGGGCATCTTTGAGGAATTCATTGTTAGTTGCATCCCTCTGGCAGTTTTAGGCTGCTACAGGTGCATGTTCTAGCTCAGTTGAACTGAAACAGTGATGCTCAGTCCACAAATCTGTCAAGGCTGTCTTCCTGACCAGGAAAAGTTCACAATTGCCCACCTTTTTTTTCTCAGAATAGATAAATTCTTGCAAACAGGCCTGAGGATGCAATTGATGATGGGTCCACGGTGCCCCAAACCAGAGGTCTGCTTTGGGTGCAGCCAGAGAGTTAATTGGCAATGGGTTGGTTTTGTGTGCTTGTATGATTGAAAATCAAGAGTTATTTTTCCTGATTAGGTCTTTCTTCAAAAAAGCTCTCAGCCTTGGAGTTCTCATGTTTGGTCCCTAATCAAATCTATATGACAGCTATGCACATAGTCAGCATGGGAAGAAAAAGAATATGGTCTTACAATGCCTTGCGAGACTGTTTGATTTGTCTCAGCTCCTAGGCCTTTGTTGAATGGGCAACAGAACAACCCTGGTGCTATGGCTTGCTGTCCTCCAAGAAATATTTTCTCCAGATTTCAATATCCACAGGAAATCAAATTATGCTAACCTACACATTTTAGATTTCTTAAATGATAATGTTAGACTGTTAATATCTCTGTGGAGGTATTTATGGATCCATTCTTGTACTTTTGCAAACCTGTGCAGCTGGAAGCTTTTATTTAAGCAATCTTTTTCATTATTTACAACAGCAATTTTATGAATGACTTTCGTTTTCTTTTTTTTTTTTCCTAGCATAGAAAGATTTTTAACTTAATGCTCAAAAGATTATTTTCCAGAACAGTTATAGCAGTATTTTCCCTATAAACAACAGCTGAGGAAATCTTGTGAAAAAAAATTAGAAAAATGCTACGTGAGCAGCAATAAAGGTGAAAAAGGGAAACCAATGATGTTCTCCTCTAGAACTTCCCTGTACTTTTCTGAGTTACAGCACTCAGAAGAAACAGGAACTAGGTTTCAATAACAATCATAAACCATTGGAAACATCTTCAATCATCATAGATTTGTTTCTCTTTTTTAACTTTGACAAATGTTGTCTTTAGTCCAGAAATTCTGGCATGTAGAAAAAGGAATTTGGCTGTTTCCTTAGAGCCCACATACACAGCAGCTGGCCTCACAGCTGGTATTTTAAAGCTCTGAATGAATGGCGGTCACATATGCATGACTGGACTGCACAGTAAATTTTGCCTGATTTGGAATAACTCAAGCCTGCAAATAACTTCCTGGTATCAACCTATGGGATACTGGTTGTAGATATATTTAGGATAAGTGCTTTGTGTTACCTACTTTTTCATCTGTATGAGAAGGAGTGTGAGGGCACCACACACACACACAATTGCCTTTCTAGCCTTAAGACACAGGTAACAGCTAGTCACAAGGAAAAAAAAAATGAAAAGAAAAAATAGGAAGAAAGGTTAATAAGGACACTGAAGTTAGGAAAATATACCCCAGGGGTCATGCAGTGCTGGAGAAAGACAGCTGGAGAAATGTTCAACAAATGCTCTTTATTTTTGGAGGATTCCAAGATTTGGCTTGAAGCCACAGCCAAACAAATCTAGCATTGGTGATATTTCTGCTCCAAGTGAGATTTTTGTCTAGAAACCCAGACATCACATAATTCTACAATACACCCAATCTCAGCAGGAGTACTCTAAACCATACCTCTCTGAAAAAAATTTGAAATACAACTGTCCTGCTTCCAGCCAGAACACCGTTAACTTTTGCAGCAGTCAGGAGGGACATAGCCAGGACCCCAGGGTTATTTGATCCCATCTCACCCAGGGGGTCAAGGAGTCAGATCGGGATCACAGAATCAAAGAACATCCTGAGTTGGAAGTCCAAATCCCAGCCCTGCCCAGCACCATTCCCAAGAGTCACACCATGTGCCCAAGGATATTGTCCAAATGCTTCTTGAGCTCTGGCAGCCTTGGGTCCTTGACCATTCCCTGGGGAGCCTGTTCAGTGTCCAACCACCCTCTGGGGGAAGAACCTTTTTTCTGATATCCAAACTAGACCTCCCCTGACACAACTTCAGGCCATTCCCTTCAATCCTGTCACTGGTCACCACAGAGGAGAGATCAGTGTCTGCCCCTCCTCCTCCCCTCATGAGGAAGTTGTAACTGTGATGAGGTCTCCCCTCAGTCTCCTCTTCCCCAGGTTGAACACACCATGTGCCCTCCATTGCTCCTAATACGGCTTCCCCTCAAGGCTCTTCAATGTCTTTGTAGCCCTTCTTTGGACACTCTCAAATAGACTCTCAAGCTCTTTCTTGCATTGTGGTGCCCAAAACTTCACACAATATTTAAGGTGAGGTCATCTCAGTGCAGAGCAGGGAGAGACAATCCTCTCCCTGGCCTGGCCAGTGATGCTGCGCCTGATGCCCCCCAGGACACAGTTGGCCCTTTGGGCTGCCAGGGCACTGCTCACTCGTACTGAAGTTGCCATTGACCAGGACCCCCAGGTCCCTTTCCATGGCAGTGCTTTTCAGCATGTCATTCCCCCGTCTGTCCGTACATCCAGGGTTGCCCCATCCCAGGTGCAGAATCTGGCACTTTCCCTTGTTGAAGTTCATATGGTTGGTGATTGCCCAGTCCTCTGATTTGTTGAGGTGTCTCTGCACAGCCTCCCTGCCATTGAGGGAATCAACAGTTCCTCCCAGTTTTGTATCATCTGCATCTTTCCAGTTTGCCAAGGTGAGCAGTTGGGTGGCACAGGTTCCGGGTGGTGAGCATTCACCTGCCTTGCACACACTGTTGTTAGTATTGTTGTGGTTACTGTTCATTTTCTTATCCCATTGCTGTTTCTAGTAAAATGCTCATATATCAACCTGTGATTTTCACCTTTTGTGCCTCCAATTCTCCTCTTCAGTGTGCAGTAGAGGGAGGACATGGAGGGAGTGAGCAAGTGGCACATGGTGTTTCAGTGAAAACCAAACTGGGGAATACCAATCCTAAACCACAACAATAACCAACCTGAGATAATACATGTTAATATTATCTTCAGCTGAAACTGAAATGTGTCAGGTAAAGACCAGGTGGAATGTGGAGACCAGAATATTTCATACCTTGTCCTAACAGTCTCTGATAAAGAGCACTGCTTGCCAGCATATTGTGTATTTCTGTTGCCTGTCTCTGTTCTGTTCTGCTAAGGAATAATTCTGCAGGAGCATTCTCTTTCCCCATCTGTTCTCTGCTTGGGACTGCAAAGTTTTTAACAGATATAAAGTCTTCATTAAAAATGCCAAAACACAGCCTTGAGCTATGTTTGCCTTATCAGGCACTTGAATCTACTGCCCTTCAAGTGACTCCTGGAGCAAGAATACACATAAGCAATATATGACTCGGTACCTTTAAACAGCACCATGTAGGCACAAAATAGGAGGCAAGTATATCATAGACTCATAAAATCGCAAGCTGGTTTAGGTTGGAAGGGACCTTAAAGGCCAACCAGTTCCACCCCACTGCGTTGGGCAGGGACACCTTCCACTAGACCAGGTTCCTCCAAGCCCCATCCAACCTGGCCTTGAACACTTTCAGGGATGAGGCAGCCACAGCTTCTCTGGGCAACCTGTGCCAKGGCCTCATCACTCTCACAGCCAAGAATTTCTTCCCAATATCCCATCTAACCCTGCCCTCTGGCAGTGGGAAGCCATTCCGCCTTGACCTGTCCCTCCAGGCCCTTGTCCAAAGTCTCTCTCCGGCCCTCTTGGAGTCCTTTAGGCACTGGAAGTGGCTCTAGGATCTCACCAGAGCCTTCCCTTCTCTGGGATGAACAACCCCTCCTCTGTCAGCCTGTCTCCATAGCAGAGCCCTCTAGTCATCTTTGTGGCCTCCTCTGGACTATAGATGCTAAGTGGCTGGCCACCCAGGCAATCAGCTATTTAAATACATAAATTATTGCATACACTTTTCTTCTGTCCTCTGAAGTCACCATTGCACAACTAGGCAGCCCAGCTGGAAGTACTGGAGGATTTCAACGGAAGAGGATTAACACAGGCAATAGAGGAGGCAGAGATACAAATAGGGACAGAGGAGTGAGCATTGATGTTTACAAGAAGCAGGAACTGTTGAAGTCTTTAAGGGCTGAAAAGGAACATGTAAATAGTAAGATGACACCTGATTATATGATTTGCAGCTACCCTGCACTGACAGCCTATGTAATAAGATCTCATAGCAGCAACATGCTAAAAATAGCACTCAATGTTCTTATAAAACCTCTCATTCTATTGAATTAAATAAATACAAAGCTCTGCAGTTCCTACAAGTTTACCAACAGTTCTTGTGGCTGAGCCTAAAAATATACATTTTAAAATTATAGAATTTATTTATAAATATATTTATTAACTTCTGCTTCATCTAGGCAGTTATGAATACATACAACACAATGTGTGCATGTTCTATCACCCAGAGGGTGGCTCTCTGGCTGTTTCTGTGCTCTGACACTGAGAAGAAATGAGACAACTCACCCTTGCCTAGTCCAGAGATGGCATCCGTGATCACCACTACCTTGTTCTGCACTGCTGACTTGGACAACAGCCACCTGACTGACTGGTAAATATAAATAATTCCACTGATCCCTAAGAGAAGCAATGGTAGAGCAAGTACAGCAAAAATACCCATGTCTGTGGGAAACAAAAGACCATGTGAGTACAGTAATCATAATACACATTCATTATTTTTCAGTTATTCTTATCTAAAAACCCAATGTTTTCATATATAGAAAATCCAATGATCAGCATGCCAAAGCAACAGCTTGAATCAGTAGGTTGTTTTCCAATTGCCACAGGGTGTAATATTGTTATTTAATAAACAGGGTAATATTGTTTCTTTGTCTGTTTTCCTCATCTTTTTATGGTCTAGGCAAATGTGGATTCCTTTTATGCAAAATTCCTATATGTTGGCAAGACCATAATAGAATATACATATGTATACATATATGTATGTATATTCTATTATGACTTGAGGCAAAACATAGGCTAAAATATAACACTGAACTTTTAATTACATTGCTATTATTTGAAAACAGACAAAAAGCTTTTAATCCAAATTTCAGTTAAAACTCACAACAGAAGTCTTTTCTGTTCTAAAAGATAGAGAAAATGCAATCACTTACGAAGGCTATGAAGAGTCCAGATACAGACAGAGCTTTCTATTGTATTTTTGTAAACCTTTGTATTACAGATTTAATTAAGATCCTTTAGCAATTTCATAGAGCACTGATCTGTTGAGGCTGCTTGCCCTTAATGAGAATGGCTATGTATGGCCCTGTGACAGAGGCAATGCCAGAGTAAATATAGCACAGTGTGATCCACATGCCTGACCTATCTAGCCCAACAGCCTGGGCAGTCATATAAAATCTCTTAGTACAGTATCAATTCAACTGTACAAAGAACCACCTCTCCTTCTGCCTTGCTTTCAGTTGCAGTTGTTCACAATGTCTCAATTTCTTGTGATTTGCCTTGAAGTAACTTTATGCATGAAAATATTTGTGCAAACTTCATAACAGTAGGTCTTCAAAACCAAGCAAAAGGTACCACAAAGAAGTTGCCACTTGAAATAATCACAGTTCAGCAATATGAATGATGTATGGATGTGTCAGGAAAAGGTCTCTGAGCAAGCTGGCTGGGGAGTCAGGTCATCACACAGAGCTGCTGAGTGCTGCAAAACAGACCAGACTGGCATTCTGTGCTCCCAGATGCTGCAGGCTGCTTTCCACTCTTGGTGTCTGCAAGACAGATTTGCCTCTTTCCCAGCAATTTCAGGACTATGCCAACTTAAGACAGGTGATCTACATTTTACATTTTTGCACTTTACATATTTAGACTTACATCTACATCCATTTTACATTTCCTGCAGAGACATTATCTGTTCATAGAATCACAGAATCACAGAGTGGTTTGGGTTGGAAGGAACCTTAAGACTCATCTTGTTCCAACCCCCTGCCATGGGCAGGGACACCTTCCACTTGACCAGGTTGCTCCAAGCCCTGTCCAATCCCCATCTGGGTTCAAGGCTCCAAGCCTGGAACACTTCGAGGGATGGAGCAGCCACAACCTCTCTGGGCAATGTGTGACAGTGCCTCACCAACCTCTGAGTAAAGAACATGTTCCTAACATCTAATCTATATCTCTCCTCTATTAGTTCAAAACTGTACCTCTTCATCCTGTCACTATCTTCCCATGTAAAAAGTTTCTCTTCCTGTTTTTTATAACCCTACTTCAAGTACTGGAAGGTCACAATGAGGTCTCCCCAGAGCCTTCTCTTCTCCAGGCTGAACATCCCCAGCTCTCCCAGCCTGTCTCCAGAGCAGAGGGGGGCTCCAGCTCTCAGAACATTTTCCTGGTCTCCTCTGGACTCACTCTAACAGGGCCACATCCTTCATGTGCTGAGAGCCTCAGACCTGGATGCAGTCTTCCAGGTGAGGTCTCACAAGGGCAGAGAAGCTGTGATTGTTAACCTGACAATCACACTTACAGGTTGATCTTTGGAATTCTAGGGAGAAGAATGGTTTACCATAAATCATCCCTGTTTTGCTTTTTAAAAAAAATGTATTACTGTCTTAAAACTGCAAGTTCTGACAACCAGATTCATACTTCTGTTTGTGCTGCGTAACAGGTGAACCAGCAGGGGAAATTACCCCTACGSAAATACCTCAAGAGAGATTTTAGGTCAGAATTAGAATTTTAATAGAGAAGTTATAATAAATGCAGTAATACAGAAAACACGAGCTTAAACTGGCAGAGCCACAGTACAACCTGGCAGTGGTTGCAGTACTGTTCAAGGTGTGGAACTCTGGTTGTCCAGTGGTTGCAGTGCTGTTGAAAGCAGTAGTCCTGTAGAAAGACCCCATCCGCTGAGCATCCAGTGGTGGTGGTCCCATCCTGTGGTTGTCCAGTGATGATAAAGGGTCTAGTCCTCTGGGTATCTGCGGTCTCCCTCAATCCCCAAGCCTGTTTTTATGTGGTGTTTCCTAGCTGGTGTCTCCTCCAGGGGAGGGGATTTCCACAATGGAAGGGGATGTTTCTGAAATTCTGTTCCTCGGGGCTTATCCAGTTCAGTAATGGGCCGTTAACAGAGATAATCCACTCAGGATGAGTGGTGCTTGCTACTGGCCAGGATAGTTATCTCAGCYGAGATAAGGAGTACCACCCCACCCCACATGATCTGCATAGTCTCAGGGACCAGGTGTGTAACCACCTAACTGTAAATGACCCAGTTTATCAAGGAATTATGTGGGTGGTGATAGAATACATCCTTTCTTGGTTAAGACAGGACAGTTATCTAAACTCTATTTTTCATGTTCAATGCGAGAATGCAATTCTACCAATGATGGAGTCATTGATGTTGGGGATTTCTAACAAGGAACAAAGACTTCATGGCTAGTTCTTCAGGTACCAGGACAGTGGTCACTTCGATGAGTGGGAATAGACAGAAGGTTATTTAAGTGGGTGTAGGAAGGGACTTTCAGACATAGTTTGTAAAACTAACCTGCTCTAGAAGCTAATGACTTCAAAATCAAGAGGTGTATTCTTGCCTCTGAAAGTTGAAGTTGCCTGCCAAAGAACCCATGATTTAAGACTTCCAAACCACAGAATTCTATAATATGTCAACGTTTGAAACACTGCATGCATTTCTAGCTAAAAAGACATGAATGACAGATACAAATAAATACCTGTTTTTCAATGCCAAATGGGCATGGTGTCTTGTAATGTACATCAGTTTCTGCAAGTGAATGTAAAAACATTAAGTTGTGCCAAGCCACCTGCAGCAACAGAGAGGAAATCCAATTTTCCATCACTCCTAAAGCCACAGCTATCTTCTCTTACTTTTAAAGCATCAGCTTTTAATAAACAGATGTGCAGTTCCCTATTAGCAATTGAGCTGCTTTGTTTCTTTTATGGAACACGATGTGTTGTTTGTTTAATTCATTCAGGGTTCTGGAAACATTTTTCCTGGAAAGTTGAAACATAAAAAAAAGCATACACTAGAGACAGAGGGACACAGCATTTATATGAGTTCCAAGTGATTCGTTACCAATGAACCAGAATAATGGTACAAGTAATGTAAGAGCAAGACTAAGAAAAATTCAATCGAAAGATCTAGATAGCCCACAATGTGTAAGATTGTAAAGATAAAATGCTATCACGTCTATTAATATTAATGAAAAATTGTAAAGGAAAACTGCCAGGGACATCTGAGAAAATACAGATGTACAGTGACTGCAATACTAAAAACACCCAAATCTTCCCAAGCACAGAAATCTCAGTCTGGTGAAGTACCAGAGAAATTTATTATGCACTGCCACCTTCAGAGCACCGTTGGGAACACCAGTGGAACAGCGATATTTAAAAATTGTTCTAGAGGGCCGTTCCCATAAAAAGGGTGAATTACCTACAGAGAAACTTCAACAAAAGTGAGGCTTTCTCCCTTCCTTTAGCTGTCTCTGAAAGTCTCTATAGCCTGTGCTCCAGAAACTGTCCCATATGATGCCAGAGCTGAACAGTGTGTGTCCAAATCCGAAACTTGACGGAGATCTAGGGCTCATTTCCCTGTAGTACTCAACCCAGGTGTCTGACAGCATCAGCATGCACTTACAAAAATCGACATTACTGACATTTCACATTGTTCAGAAGTGCTGTACAAAGTTTTGGATGGATGTTCTTTGATGTTCTGTTTGTGGTTTTGTTGCTTTTTGGAGGAATAAAGAGTTAAACTCACTACGGAGAAAGCAATGATTAGGGGCACTGGTGGTTAAAGCGTTCATCCAGGAACAAGAAATCAATATTTCAAATCTGCGTCTGTCCTAAAAAGATGATCCCAGCTTTACAGTTATAATTTTGGGATTTGTGAACTCTCTAAACATGGACTTATTCTCATCCACAGCACATACACCTATTTGTTTTAACCAGTGGTTGTCCAACACCTAGGAATACAATTCTCTCTTTGAGTAGAAGTGGAAAGGCATATGGATTTTCTTTTACTTTGAGAGGGTATATGTCTCTAGAACTGAAAGTCAGAGGCATTTTTAACACTAGCAGTAGGCAGGCAAAGTGTTTTTGTTTCTGTGCTTCTTATGCTCCTGATAAGAGAACACGTAAGTGAGTCCTGTGTTCCCCATTTGCCTCAGCCAAGTGACATTGTAGTGCATTTGCTGTAACTGAAATATTTGCAATTAGGTGAATTTTACCTTTTTTTTCCCCCTTCAGCCATTGTTTTTGTATCCTTCAATTACTGTTTTATTGATTCTTCTTGTATTTTCTTTTGATAGCTTTGAGATCACTGAGCACGACAATTTCTATTTAAAGGTACTTTTGGTAATGTTATGGGTTAAAAAAAAAAAAGTAATTAAAATCTGTTTCCTTTCCCCCGGGGTACCAGGGAGGCTGTGTAGTTGGGGAGGGGCTGGCCGGGAATTGATGGGCGATACTTAAGAACAAAAGGGAGTTATCTGTTCAGCTGC
>JACAXG010000267.1:488423-542907 GCA_018881555.1 Amblyornis subalaris
TCGCGCTCACGCCACAGCGCCCCCTGCAGCCGCGGGGGAGTCACCGCAGCCTCTCTGCCCCAGCGGAGGATTTTTCCCAACAACACACAAGGAACTGATAAGGGGTTTGTCTGTTCTCTTATGGTTGCCGTTTAACCGTCTTGTTTTTTTTATATATATATATATATATATATAAAATTTATATAACCCTAGTAAAGAACTGTTATTCTTTTTGCCACATCTTTGCCTGAGAGCCCCGCAATTTCAAAGGTACAGTAATTTGGAGGAGGGAGGGGGTCATTCCTGTGCTCAAGGGAGGTTTCCCACCTTCCTTGACAGACACCTGTCCTTCAAACCAGGACAAGTAAATGCTAAATTCCTGTGTTTATACTTATGTCATAACCATTTGTTAATGATCCCCACCTGTTGTTAACTTGCAAGATTAGCGCATCATATAATACTACTATGAATATTTTCCAGCATTGGAAAACACAGAAATTCTTGCTTGAAAAAGCAGTCAGCACCATATTTGGTCCTGGGAGCAGCAGGTATATAATTTCCATTCTCAATGCAAAAAAATTATTATTAACAATTCTGAACTAAAAAATTGCTCTTTCAAAAGTACTGAGATCACAATGCAAGAGCCAGATACTTTAAAATCAGAAATGCAGTGTCAACAGAAGAACATCGAGTTCAAGTCAAACACACTGACTGCTGAAGGTAAAAAATACTCCTCAGTCCATGCAATTATTTATTTGATGTTCTCTTCTCACACATCCACAGCAGTGGTGTGCCACGGTATGTAGGTATGGTTCCTCCTACATATTCTGAAAGATAAGCATCCTGAACAAAAGCTACAAGAAAAGTTGGTGTTTATCTCAGTCATAGAGAGACATACAAGCACATAGCCAACCAGCCCTCCTTTCTCCAGAGGGAAACTCTATCGAGTTGACCAGTGCATTTCCCTCCAGCTTCCTGGTGGGCTTGCATCTGCAGTCAGCTTCATTATCATCCAGAGGCATCTACACTCACACTGTTGGAAGGTCTCATCTTTTCTCTTTACTTGATTTCATTCACCTTTTTTTTTCTACTTCTGAATACCTTTTTGTACCCATTCTATGTCCCTTTTTCTTCTCCGATTCTTTCCAAAGAAACAATCCACTGTGAATTACTTTTTGCACATTGGTCCCAGTTCTGCAACATCTATATTCAAATTATGTGGTTCTGCTCTGGTTACCAGGCAACCTCTGCCTGATAAGGTATTGCTGATATGTTTAGTGAGTGCCTTACCAAGACTCAGCACCTCCAAGTTACCCTAGAGTTATCACATTTATAACAGTCGCATATCAGATATCTCATATACTCCTTCAAAATAATCATTGTACTTCAGCCTTCATTCGTCTGCCTTGCTTACAGCTGAGCAAAGGAGCTTCATATTCTACCTGCAGACAATCTGCACACTAGAGCAAGAGAATATGTTTTTCACACACTAATGAGATCAGACAGCAACCTTGTGTGGGAATGGTCTCAGACACCATCATGGTTCCCTGCATACACTTTGGCCAGCTATAAGGTCTAGTCCTCCTGAAGGATTTTTTGCTCACAGACTCCCTTTTATGGATTTAAGGAAAGAAATTAGTTCTTGCTGTGCACAATTCATCACAACCAGTCAGATAATATTTTTGATCTGCTATGATCAAGCACGCCAGGCACCCAGGTCTCTTGGCTACATCCATCCCATTTCAGAGCTGATTCTTTCTCCACTTCCTGCAGCTGGACAAGCTGAGGGGGATGGTGGGGAGTGCAGAGCAGAAGCAGGCAGCAATGCAGGCAGCATGCCCTGTCTGCAGCTCAGACACTGGGGTGCAGGTGGGGAAACTCCTCTGGCCCTATGAAAAGTTCCAGGAGCAGATGGACTCCCTGGAGTCATGGCAGGCGGTGGGCAAGGTGCGGAGGCTGCTACTGCAGAAGAGCCAGGTAGGCAGATGGCAGCAGGGGGGGTCTTGGGAGGGGGTGTTGAGACTCCCACAGCACCATCTGGTCATCCTTCCTACAACAGGAGCCTCCAGACCTCTGTCCTGTGAGTGCAAGAAGACTGCAAGCAGCTCAGCTCCTTCACAGAGAGGTAGCTCCAACCCTGCTGCAGTGCCATTGGATGCTTTCTGTTTTAGAAGGTTGTTCTGGTTCCTGGAGAAGCTGGAGAAGGAGAACACAGACAAGGAGGACCTGCTGCTGCTGGTACCGTCTCAAAGGGCTCCATCACCAGCCAGGGCAGCCCAGGCAGGGTAACAAATGCCCCTTGGGGTCTCAGTGGCAGAACTGGCCTCACTGGGGAGAATGTGAGTATTTCCAGACAAGCTGCAGGTCCCTCACCAGGTCCCACTGCCTCCCCATGGGTCCCTTTGGCTGGTGGGACCAGGGACACCAACGGGTGATAGGGGTGATGCAGAGGCATCTGTATGCCTATGACCACCCAGCCCAGTGAGCATGGACTGATGATGGATCGGGGGGTTCCTCAGAACAAACATGTGTCCCTGCAGAGGGGACTAGAAAAGATTGATGTCTCTAGACATTTTGGGATGCCTGTGTGAAGGAGAGGGGGCAGGTCAGGCCTTGCTCTGGTGAGGTGGTGGCCTGCTCCACACACCACAGCCCCCGGCCCACAGCTAGAGCATCCCAGCCCCATAGTGTCTGTCAATCATGGCACACCGGAGGCAGTGCCCCAGTCTTGCCTAATCCAGCTCTTGAGTGGCCAAGTGACTGGAAGTCTCACCTGAGGGGAGGGCCCACAGAGGCCCAGAGGTTTAAAAGGCTGAGCAAGAGGTAAACACATGTCTGAACCCTGCCTTCTCTTGGAGTTTATCTGTGCTAGACCTCCAGAGTTGGTAGCTTTATGTGTGTTTTTCTATATCTTTTCTGGTTTTCTGTCTTTCTGTCTTTCTTCTAATTCTCTCTTCATGGAACATTTTGGAGAACTTAACATTGAACGGGTTTAAAGTTGCTAAGTTGAATGGGCTAAGTTAATGCTGTGATGTGTTTTATGTTGATTGGATGTTACGCTAAACCTTTTGCCAAAGATCCTTTATTTTCTGTATTTTGCCACTAAAGTAACTTTGATCTCTTGAGAATATCTGGTTGGTATTTCTCTCATGCATCAAACCCAGAGTACAGGAACCTCGGTAAACCCCTTACATTTAAATGTTGGAATGTTACACCTTTCCATATGGTGCTGGGCAGGGGTCCCTGGGACTGGATCCAGGCAGTCACCATTGCGAGCATCATCACCCCAACACCATCAAGACAGTATGTTGGTAGGGAGAGGGCTAGGGGTGCTGGGGTGAGGGGATGCAGGATGCTATTAGTTAGGGGCTCAGGGTGCTGCAGGAGGTGAGGCTGCTGTGGGATTTGGGGTGCCTGGTGCTAGGGGAGGCCAGGGCTGGGTGCCAGAGAGGTGCCCCTGGTTGCAGGTGCCACACCAGCCTGTGCAGCAGCAGCTGGGGGGACATGGTCCTGCACATCAACACCTGCCTGCACCTGGTTGAGCTGATACACAACACCCATCAGCACAGCTGCTGGACTCCGAGAAGTGGCACATCACCAGCACCATGCCCTTCCTGCACAGGCAGCCACTTCAGGTGGGCCTGGTCCAAAACCTTTCTTGGTCTGGATGTAGCCCACTCCTGAGTCTGGTTCTGGTCCCAGTCTTTTTCCCAGTTCCAGTCCTGGGCCTGGACATGTTCACCACCTTTGTCCTGGATGTGGTCCTGATTGTGGTGCCCACTCTGGTCCTTGTCCCAGTCCCAGCTGTGATCCGGTCCCGGTTCCCGTCCTGGTCCTAACTGTTGTCCCAGTCCTAGTCCTGGTGCTGCACATGTTTACCACCTTGGTCCTGGTCCTGGTCCTAGTCCTAAACATGGTTCTGGCCTGGATCCTGGTCCCAGTCCTAGTTCTAATCTTAACCATGGACATGATGCTGGGCCCGATCCTGATCCTGGCCTTGGCTCCTGTCCCAGTTCAGAGATGGTCCCAGTGCAATCCCAGTCCAGGTCCCAAACTAGCTCCTGCTCCTGGTTGTGGCCCCAAGGGGAGGATGGCTGTCACCAGTGTGGGTGCGTTCTGTCAGTTGATGTGGTTGCTTTAAAGGACGCAGATACCAATAGAAAGAATGGTCTTATTTTACTATGAATAGTAAAGCAACACAGTAGTAAAATGATACATTTAATAAAACAATAAGCTTAGGACATGCTCAGTTTTAGCGACAAGCGAAAATAAGCAAGGTAATGCACCTCATCACTACTCTATGAGAGAAAGGACAGTGAGTTAGGAAGATACATCACCAATTGCCTCAATACTTTACCATTGTCCAGAGTCCACAGTCACTGGGGAGCCCCGCTTCGCAGCAAGGACCTGGAGAACTCTTCCTGGCAACTGGGAAATCCTACATGGTGCGTCCATCCATAGGTGGTCTACAGTTCACCCAAAAAGGGGTTCAGCTTCTATAGGCCCAAATCAGCAAGTCAAAGTGACTTGATTATATTTTTAGCGCAGAAACACCTGGGTCTGATTTCACACTTCCCAAACAGTCGGGGCCAGGGCTTGACCAGAGCCCAGGTCTTGGCTGGGAAGGTTTTCCCTAAAACACTCTACAGACAAACCTCTATTCACTTCAGTTGGGAAAGTTTCTTAAAATGATACATTTCTTGCAGATAACTCCACAAGGTTGTGTGAAAGTTTCTAAAGCAGCCAGTCTGGTGTTAAACAGTGAGCCTAAGTGTCTTGGTGATCTATTTTTAGCTAAAGAATACTGATGGTGTTGGTCACACAGTGCCCGGGATCCATCTTGAGTCAACTCTGGCTGAGGCCTGCTGCTCAGGCCTCAGCACATCAGAGTGTCTCTGGGGGGTAGAGGTGTCTGTAGTGAGGGCTGGGGGTCCCAGTCCCCTGCAGTGATACCAAAACAATCCAGCTGGACATCCAGGCACCTGAACCATGTCTTCAGCATCGGGGGCAACAATAACCATATCTGGGACTCTGGCCACCAGCTGCCACCCACCACTGTGGGGCAGCTGAAGTGGCCAGGGATGGTGCCCTGGACTATGCCTAGGGCTGAGCCACCCCAGGGACATCCGCCATTGCCTTCAGGCACCAGGCACAGAGACGAGGGTGGGGATGGGGACAAGGACATGGTGGCTCTGAGCACAGGGATGGGGACAGGGTCAGGGATGTTTCTATGCCATGTCCAACTGAGGCCTGTCCCCACTGTCCACAGGAGGTGCCACCATCTGCCTCACAGCCACCATTAAACCAGTCCCTGGAGATCATCATGTCCCTGTGTCCCAGGGGCATGGTGGGGACATGAGGAACCTGCAAATTGGGGACAGGGACCCCCCTGCCAGTGAGACTTGGGGGACCTCTGGGTGTCTGGGCATGGAGCTGTAGGGCAGATACTCCACAGGGTCTCAGGGCTAAGCCCATAGAGCCTCTCACCTCCATGGGAATTACTGGCAGGGCGAGGCCAAAAACTCCCCAGTCCTGGCAGAGGAGCCAGTGGTGGGCTGTGGGAGGGGCCAGGGGGGTCCCTCACTGCTGCAGTCACCAGGATGTGGCATCATGTTCATTGTCCTCAAGGCAGCTGTTACCAGCAATGGCACCAAGACTGCCAACAGCACTGCTGTCCTCGTGGCAGTGACCAGTGACCTCATGGGGTCACCACTGCCACGTGCGCCATGGCAGGGTGGTCACCGTCAGCATCATCGACACAGTGTCCTGACAAGGGTGAGGTTGTGGTGACACTTCTGGTTCTGGTCCCAGTCCTGGTCACCACCTTAGTCCTGATCCTGGTCCAAATTCTGGCACAAGCACTGGCCCCCCACCTCACTCTGGAGTTACCTGACACTCACTGATCCACATGTAAGTGGAGCTGAGCCTGAAAGCAGGAGAGGGGGTAGCAGTTTGGCACCATGGCAGCTGCCAGAGCACAGCACCAGGCACCCACACAGGCCACTCAGAGTCCCACGCTTCATGTCCCCCCCCCAATGCCATCAAAGCCCACCCAGCCTCATCTTTCCCATCAGCAGTGACATCTGCTTGGGAATGGCCACACCCCCTGAGCCTTATACATATGGGGGACCTCTACACCCTCCGCCAAAGCCCCATGGCCCCACAGATCACTGCAGCCTCGGTGCCCTATAGTCATCCTGGCCCCTTCCCCAGCCCCCATGGCTTCCTATAGGCCCTCCCCAGTTTGGAGACGAGGATGCCATGTACCGGCACTGGCAAGATACAAGGCCTTCCAGCAGTCCGGGCAGGTGACACTGCTCAGTCTTCTCCATCACAGAAGGCCACCAGATTGGTCACGCAACGTTTGCCCTCGGTGAAGTTGTGCTGGCTGGCTCGGGTCACCGCCTCAGTGCCATGAGTCCCATTTCATCTGCATCTTGGTTTTCCTGATCCTATCCCTGTTCTCTTCTCAGGCTACAAGTCCCTTTTCCTGCCTGCCCTGACTGATTCCTTACACAGTGGGATACAGAGCTTTTGCACTCAAATGGCCTCAAAGAGCTGTCAGCTCTTGTGTCTTTAAGGCCAGTTTCCCCGGGGATCTCATCCACTAGTTCTTCAAACAACTGCAAATTCGCAGCACATCCCGGCGCGCCATGCTGATGACACTTCCGGGTGACGGCCGCGGTCACGTGGGCAACCCATCATGTGACCTACGGCGTTTACGGGCAGGAGGTGGGAGATTCCTATGCGATTGAGGGGGACGCTGGATGTGGAGATCTGGGATCACTGGAGGGGCCGTGGGGCTGGGGGAGTCCCTAGGATCACTAGGGGACCTTGAGGATCTAGAGGGGTCTGAGCACAGGGAGAGAAGTGGGGGAGTGACTCCGCAGGGATAAGCCCGGAGCGCGCCCCCGCCTTTGGGTGCTGCCTTCCTGACTCCACCCCGTGTCCCCCTCCAGGTCATGGCCGCTCCCCGGCCCCCCAGGGTGGTGCCGGGCGAAGCCTCCGAGAGCGACTCGGAGCCAGAGCTGCTGACGGGGGCGGCAGGGAAGGCCCCCGGAGCCGGGCTGAAGGTGCCCGGCGAAGCCTCCGAGACCGAAGAGGAGGAGGAGGAGGAGCAGAGGCCGAAGACACCCCCAGTGCTGGCGGAGGAGCCGGCAGCGGTTTGGGCGGGCGGCCCCTCGCTGCTGCAGCAGCGGCTGCGGGAGGGGACGGGGCGGCTGCGGGGAGCGGTGGGCAGCGCCCTTCGGCAGAGCTACGGCAGCGCCGCCCGGAGCCTAGGGGGCCTAGCGGGGGCGTTGGGCCGGGCGCAGGTGACCGCCGCCGCGGCCGCCCACTGCCTGCGCCTGGCCCGCCGTGATCTGCGTGCTGTGGCCGACACCATCGACATCGTCACAGCCTGTCGCCTCCTGCCCGACATCCGCGGGCAGCTCTGACCGGCACCAGGGTGTGGCACCGCGTTCACCGTCCCCACTGCGGCTGTCACCAGCAGTGGCACCAACACCTGCTGGACATCTGCGGGCAGCTGCCAGCATCACCATTGTCCTCTCGGCTTCACCAGTACCGCATCTACCATGGCAGGGTCCTCACCGTCAGGATCATCACCACAGTGTCCTGCCGAGTGTAGAGTTGTGGTGGCATCGAGTCATGTTTGCAGCACCCCACACTGACACTGAAGACCTCCTCACGACGATGACATCATCACCAGTGTAGCCACAGTGATGCCAAACAGTGGCTTTGGCGCAGAGACCACCGGCCTGGCACTCCAGGACCTCCATGCTGTGGTGACATCATCACTGCTGGTCCCCTGGCCAGCTGCGACCATTCCTGAACTGCAGCCTCGCGGTGGCCATAGTCACCATTGTCCCCAAATGCCACTGTTCTATGTGACATGGAACTGAATAAAGCCGTGGTAGTGTCAGAGCCACAGTGGGGAGCTTGGCTAGCGCTGTGACGACAGTAGTGTTGTAGGAGGGGGGACAGGGACACCCTAGGGTGACATGGGTGCTGGTGTCACGTTGCAGTGGCCTTTGAGTCCAGTGATAGCCCAGGGACAAGACTGGTGGCCTGGGCTGTATCCCACATGTTGCCAAGCACTGGTACTGTCAACCCTCTGGTGATGTCCCTGATGCCCCCAGCCCAGACACTGTGTCCCTCCCAGGGGACACAGGTCCCCCCCATCCCAAGAAGGACATGCCCTGAGGCCACACAAGGGTTTATTTTGGGGGACATTTGCCTCACACCACCCCCTGAGGACACAGGGAGAGGGTGTGTGTCCCTGGAGGGGGTCACATGCAGGTGTCCAGGCTGTCCATGTACACCTGCAGAGCCTGCAGCCGAGCATCGATCTCAGCCAGTTCAGCCGAGGGCTCATCGGAGTGGTTCTCTGGGGAGGCCAGTACAGGAAAAAAGGGTTAACAAAGGCCTGAATTGGGATATCTCTTGAATATGTAGGGGCTCGGATGGGGCCTCACCTTTACCAGGGCACTTGCCAGCAGTGCTGCATACCGGCAGCCTGCGGCTGGCAGATGGGTGAGGCACCTGGGGGGGGTAGGTTGGAGGTCACCAGTGATCTCCTGGTCACCCTGCTTTGGGATGCAGGGGGACACCCCAATGGGGCAGGGAAACACCAAAGGGGCAGCCACTCACCACACAGGGGCCATTGCAGGACGAGGCACTCAGAGGTCTCTGTGTACAGGTCATTCTCCTGTTCCTGCCCAAGATGGGGGGGTTAAATGGTGCTAGAAGGGATGCCCAAGCAGCCTGCCCCACCACAGCATTACCTGCAGGATATGGGCTTGGGGTGCTCACTGGGTTTGCTGCCAGAGCTCACTGCCGAGCGCCAGCTCCGGAAGCTTTCGGCTGCAGGGAGAAATGGGGACAGGGAGGAAGTTAAGGAAGGAGCCCCAGCACCCAGTGGGTGTGCCCCCAGCCCTCTTCACACTACCCACTCACCCGATGAGCTGCGCCTGTGGCTCCTTGCCGGGCTGGTGCTGCCAAAAGCTGCTCCACACCTCTGGCTGCACCCAAGGGAGATGGTGGTAAGGAGGGACATGGGGGTGAGCAGGGGAGAAGACCCCCCAAGTGCCAGGGAGGGTAGGGACGCTGACAAGGTCAGTCACCACCGCTTACTTTTTGAGCTCAGCTTCCTTCTGCCGGCGCTGACGGGCCCTGACAAAGGCAGTGGGGTCAAAGCGTGGTGGACGGGAGCCTGGTGGGGTAAGGCAGGGGGCAGAGGAGGGGATCAGGGTGAGGACAAGGTGAGCTGTGTTCTGTCTCCACTCCTGCACATGTGTCCCCAAGTGTCCCACACCTGCCGGCGACAGGGACTGTGGCGAGGGGTGGCCCCGGCTGCTCCTGTGGCTCTCCAGGGATGCTGAGCGTCGCTCCTGGGGGCGGGGGGCCGTGCTGGCAGATTTCTGGCGGCTGCCAAAAGGACCAGCGTTGTAAGGGGAGGACAGTGGGGCAGCCCGTGGTCATGAGGGTCCTCCTGCAGGGTTCACCCCAGCCTCACCCCCTCCTGCAGGAGGCCAGTTCAGCTGTCAGATTCTTCACCCGCAGCTGCAGCCTCTGCTCCGATGCCTTTGCCTGGGCCAGCTGCAAGGGGGGGAAAAAGGCTCGCTGTGCATCCAGCAGCACCTGCCCCCACCAACAGCAGCTCCCACCTCACAGCCCCCCCTCCCAGCCCACCTCTGCAGCCAGCTGCTGGTGCTCACGCTGGTGACGGGCCTCCGCAGCCCGCTTCTCCTCTAGTGCCCGCCACAGCCTGAGGGAGATGGCAGGGGGTGGTCTGGGGGTTCCTTCCTCACCGTGTGAGGCAGGAACCCGCGAACCCTTCCGGATGTCACCGGCCCCACTCACGCGTCTCGCAGGTGCTGGGTCTCCTCCAGGCGCTGGGCCTGGAGCCGCGCCAGCTGCTCCTGCAGCTCCCGCACCAGTGCCGCAAGGTCTGGCTGCCCCGTGTAGGGCAGCGGCAGGGGGTAATGGATCCTGGAGGAGAGCACGTGGAGGGGGTGAGGCTGGAGTCGCCTCCCCGTGCCCCCTGCCTGGTGTCCCCTGTCACCTATCGAACTCCACAGAGTAGACGAGGATAAGGTAGCGCTTGGTGTTGAGGGGGGAAGAGGTGGAAGGGGGAAGCCGAGCAATTGCCCCCACTTTCCGGCTATGCAGGGTCTCCAGGTCGGCATAGGTGAGGAGCTCCAGGCTGACTGACTCGCTGCTCTGCAGAAAGTTTGAAAAGCAGAGGGGCTTCGTGGGACAGGCACCCCACTCCATGTCCCCCCAAAATGCCATGCAGGGGAACACCAAGGCCACACCTGTGTCAATGCCGACTCCAGCATGCTGCAGAAAATGCCAAACTGCTTGAAATTCCCCGTTTTGCGGGTGAGGTCCTCGATGACTGCGGGGGGGGTGTGGGGGGGCGTATTTCGGTCAGTGGCAGTCGTGAGGGGTACCCTCAACCCCCCCGGAGCTCCCCCGGCACTCACAGGTGGCATCGAACTCGCCCCTCCACAGGTCGGCGGTGCCGTGAGCCTGCACCTCCACCCACAACACGGTGCGGGCCAGAGTCACCCGCACCGTGTGTGCCCCGTGCCGGAAAGCGCAGTCGGCCTGCAGGAACCGCGGCTCCCCCATGGCACGAGGGGGTCTCTGGAGAGACGGCACCCTTGGGAGACAGGGGCACCCCAGGCGTATAAAGGGCACCCCCAGAAGACGGAGAGGGCACCCCTGGGAAAGGGGACCCCGGTTGGAGGGCTCGGGACAGGTGAGCTGGGGTGGATTCTGGGGTGGTGAGTGCACAGGGGAAGCAGAATTGATTAGCGGGCACTGAGGGGTTAAGAAGGAAGGGAGGACACGACACCAAGGGAGGTGACCAGAGAGGACCTCAGAGCATTTGGAAACTAGGGCTCTCCGGGGGGGGGCGCAGTTTGAAGGGGTGGAGAGAGTAGAGGAACACGGGAAGAGCCATGAGCTTGGGCCTGCTGCCTGGGGAGCGGCGAGAAGCCCAACGCTTCGGGGGCCTCTTCTGGGGGTACCGAGGGAAGGGAACTGGGAGTCTGTTCAGGGAGCAGCGGGACGAGGGGGTGGCCCGGGCCCGCGGGTAGGCTCAAGCGACAGATACCAAGGGCAGCCCTGCCGCAGTCGGAGGAGGCTCACCGCCCGCCGCGATGCTCCGCGCCTGAGCCGCAGACCCGCCCTGTCCCATCCCGCCCCGCCGCATTGGCTGGCCGCGCCTCGTTCCGCCGCTCATTGGCTGTCAGCGCCGCCCGTCACCTCTCTACCGTTAGCTGCTCCTCGCACCCCCTGCTGCCCTCCAGCTTCCCGCTGCCATTGGCTGTCAGGCGGAGCCCGCCTCCCACCTCCACAGTTGGTTACTGCGGCTGTCAGTCATTCCTGGGAAAGGGGTGGAGCGATGCCCGCCTACGGCGCCCTTCGTCGACACAGGCGCCGGACAGGCCCCGCCCCTTCTCTTGCTCCCCGAGTGGTGCCACCCCTTCCCCTTGGTCAAGGGCTGGCCCGGCCGGTTTACGCTCCATTCCGTGGGCAGCGCGGAACGGGGGAAGTGGAATAGGGTGGGTTTCTGGGCCTGGGGTAGAAGGTCTGGGCTGGATATGGGGGGAGGACACAACCGGAGGCGGTGGAAGAGGGCGCCGACAAGTTGCGGAGCAACTGAACCTCGAACCAGTTTTTACTAACCAATGAGAGACAGGGAGAAGGCCCCGGGAGGCCCCGGGACTCGAGCACCCCAGTATTTGGGAGTATCCGCGCAAATTACAAAATATCCCCCTGAAGTGGTTGGAAGGGGCAGCTGCAAGGCTTCAGTTCCCCCCAGAACGTCAGTCGCAGGAGGTTGGCCCCACAAAAAAATGGGAGAGGAGAGCAAATACAGCACTCCTCAGCACACCCCCAAACTGCCCTTAGGACTTCCAGCAGCCCTTCTCAGGCAGGAGCGTGTCCATGGGTCTGTCCGTGCAGTTGGTGACACTGGTGGCATTATGAGTACCTATGATGGCACTTTGGGGACCCTTGGTGGCCCTGGGAGCCCTGGGAGAAGAGATGGCAAGTCCTCTCCTTTTCCCCTGCCGAAAGAGCCATGCTGGAATCAGGGCAGAAGCAGTTTGAGGACATCCAGGGGTCTCCAGCAACTGGGATCAGCCCAGCAGTACAATACCACGTACCAGAGGTGACACCACCCTTGCATGAGTCCTGTTTGTCCCTCGGTGGGGCCTTTCTGAGGTGGCTTCTTGCTTTCTGGGGAGTGCAAGAGGAACTGCAGGCCATGCTCCAGGGCCATGGGGACTCCTCAATTCTGTTGGCAGATGAAGATGTGGTCGTTGTACCACCTTGTGCAGGGAGAACTGTTGTTGGATGGAGCCAGCCACTGCAGGCCTTAAAATGTGATGGTCCCTCTCTCAAATGACCCAGCTGAGAGGTAGAAATACATCAACTTACCCAAAAAGCTCTGAAAGCGGAGCCACCAGCAGCTGGACTGTGGAGGCTGACCTGCTTCCTGGTGTGACACAGAGGACAACACTCACACTATCACGAACAAGGCATCATGAGCATTCACCGTCACCCCAAGAGTAGCTTGGGACCTGCTTTACTCATAAGTGCATGAGGAAATGGGTCTAAGGAGGCTTAAAACGTGGCTTTGGGCTCACCAAATCGCAGACTGAATCTTCCCCCACTGGGAGGGAGGCTTTGGAACCTAAAATGATTGTTTGGAGCAGAAATGAGCCTTGGGACTCTACAAATGAGGCTTTGAACCTTCCAGATCAAACTTGGGGCCTTCAAAATGATGTTGAAAATGAGTCTTTGAGCTTTAAAAGCATAAACCTTGGAATGTATAAATGTGGTTTTGTAGCACGAAAATGTTGGTTTGGACCTTAAATGGACTATTTGATCTCTCAAGTGTAGGCTTTGGTGATTTAAAAGTAATGCTGTTTTCCCTACTTTTGAGGATTGCATTATATAAATAAGGGTTTGACCTTGAAAAACTCGGGCTTAAATCTGAAAAATAATTCTTTGGACCTCGAAATTGTGGTTTGGGATCTAAATGCTGAGTCCTTTTTTTGGTCATTGAGATTCAGGTTCCAACCCTGAGAATGAGGGGTTTTTAACTAAAGCATTCCTGTGTTATCAACCCTGGTCTCAGCATAATTCCATCATGCTTAGGGTGGTTAACCTTGGGGCCCATCACCCTTGTGGAGGATATATGCTAGGGGCCGTCACCTTTGGGGGTATTAACCATGGGGCCCACCGCCCTGGCTGGTTTTTACCATTGGGGCCCATTATTCCTTGGTCCCATCATCCTTGGGGTGATGAACCTATGGTGCTTTACCTTTTAGACTCATCACATCTTGGGCCCACCCCCCAGGGGGGGTTGTTAATCCTAGGGGCCCATCCCTCTTACTTTGAAGGACCCTGGGGCCGTGGACCCCACTAGGGTAACCATGAGCAGCAGGATTCAAAGTCGGACATCATTATCCTGGGTGACACTCGGAGACGGGTGGCAATGGGATTGTGTGCTCCTGCCTCTCCACTCAGTGCTGGCAAGCCCACCCATTGAACACCGGGTCCAAGCCCTGGGCTACCAGTCCAGGAGAGATGAAGTGCCTAAAAACCAGCTGAGGAACGAGCCCTGGAGACACCCCATGGCCAGGAGCCTCTTGGAGGGGCTGTGGAAGCCAGAGCTACTCAGGCTGGAACAGGTTTGGTTGCAGTGTCCCACCCAGGTGCAATTTCAACATTGGCAGAGGCAGGACAAGAGGCGCAGGGCACAAACTCACACCCAGAGTGACTTGGGACGATACATTTTTTACTGTGGGGGTGACTGAGGCTCCTTGGGCAGGTTCAGGGTGTCTAACTGGGGAAGACTAAAAGGCCAACTGGACACGGCTGTGGTGGTCTCCCTGGGCTACCCTCAGGCCTGTTGACTCCCAGAAACCCTCCCAGGCCCCTCTCTGACCCCCTGCTGGTCTCTGCTGTGCCCTGGCAACCCACAGGAGCTTTCCTTGGAGAGGGACAGCAGGTGGTATCAGGGACAGAGCAGGTGCTCATCGATCCCCCCAGGCCAGTGCATGGAGCTGGCGGGCAGCATTGCACAGCCGCCTGCGGTGCTCAAGGTGGCAGTGAAGCCCTGGGGGGATGGATGTCAGCCCCCCCCGTAGCCCCCAGCACCCAGCAGCGATGGTCCCCGTCGAATCACTGTCCCCGCCATGCAGGACTGCCCTGGCACACAGGTCTTCCCAGCACGCACCAGCTGCCAGCAGGGCCTCCAAGGCCACCATGGGTGCATCATGGCCACTGCGCCCTGGCCACCCCTCCAATGCCCAGCCTAGGTACTCCGTGTCCCGCTCAGCTGGGGATGGGAGGGATGGCACCCGGGGTGGGCCACGACCCTCCAGAAGCCCACGGGAGTCCAGGTACCTGCAGGGACATGGGGACACTGAGGTCACTGGGGATATTGATGTCAGCAGGGATGACACTGGAGACATGGGAAGTCACCAGGGACATTGGTTTCACTGGGGACATTGGTGTCACCAGACAATGGGGTAACCAGTGACACTGGGGGCCACTAGGCTGTGGCTCTCCAGCAGCCCCTGTGGCCCCAGATACCTGTGGGGACACTGGGGACAATCAGGACACCTGGGGGGCAGCATGGCACTGGATGCAGTGGGGACACCAGTAACACCAAGGAAACGCAGAACTGCAGGAACCCCAGGGACACAGAGGTCACTGCCCCCGAGGATGGCACCTCTGGTGGGGACAGGAGGGACACAGGGTGCAGCAGGGACAGGATGGGCATTGCCAGCCCTGTGGACAGACTGCGCATCAGGTTCAGCAGTGACACCACTGCGATACACTGCCAGGACTGGCAGAGAGCATGGCTGGCACCAATGACACTAACGGCCCCCTGAACCCTTCTCAGTATTCTTCCCAGCCCCTCCTTGTGCTCCCAGTATCCCCCCAGAACCCTCACAGTACCCCCTCACCGGTGCCAGGCCTTCCCAAAGAATGGCCAGGCAGCAGCATTGTCCTCCACGGCCACCCCGGTGCTCTCCACGTAGTCCCATGCCAGGGGCAGGATCTGCAACAGCTCAGCCCCCCAGCGCTCTGGGGGCTCCCCCCGAGCCCCCAGTGCCCCAAAGAGGGCCACCGCCAGTGCCCCAAGGTACCCTATGGGGACAAGGGCTTCAGGGGGGTTCTGGTATTCCCTCCTGCCCTCCCCCCTCGGTCTGGCACTCACCAGTGGGGTGGTGGTGGGTCATACGCCCGCTCTCGATGCTCACCCGGATCAGAGTTGGCAGCTCCCAGGCGTGTGGGTACCTGCACTGGCATCAGACCCCTGGTACTGTATTCCCAGCCTCATCCCCATTCCCATACCACCACCCTTGTCCCTGCTGTGCCCATTCTCCCCCACTTCCATGTCCCACTCTCATCTGCTCTGTGACCTGTGTCCCTCCTCCCTATTGCTGTCCCTGTGTTCTCTGTCCCCGACCTCCCAGCTCCAGCACCACCAGTGTCCCCAGGCCCTGGACCTTGCTCTCTCCAGCTCCACCAGCCCCATGTCCCACCCCACTGTGTGTCCCCATTCCCCTCCAACATCCTCATGTCCCTGTTAGCCTACGCCTATCCCTTCATGTCCCCTTCCCTCCAGTTCTGACACCATTTCCCCAGCCCAAACATCCTCATGTCCCCACTCCCTCAGCTCTGACACCCCCATATCCCCATCCCATGTCTCCCATGTCCCTGTCCCTCCAGCCCTGACAGCCCCATGTCCCCCATTCCACCCATTCTGACACCCCCACATCCCTGTCCTCACCCTGTCCCCATCCCCCCAGCTCTGATACCTCCATCCCTGTCCCCACATGTCTCCCCATGTCCCCATCCCCACCTGAGGCCAATGGCCAGGCTGCGCATGGCAGCCCCGCAGCCAGTGCCATGGGGGTTGAAGGGGATGCGATAGCCCTCGGGCTCCCCTGGCCGTAGCTGTGAGGTACCTGGGGGGACATAGGGGCGTGAGGCTCCCTGAGCCCCCTGCCTCTCCCCGAATCCTTGGGCCCTGCTCACCTAGGATGCTGGTGGGTCCGGGCTTGCGTCCCTCCATGTCCCCCATGGCGGCCACGTAACGGTGGGCCAGCTCCTGCAGGAGGTGTTCCCCCTCCAGGCCTGTGCAGGGTGTGAAGACCCACCTGGGTTACCCAGGCTGGCAGGGAGGGCAGGGAGGGAGAGGCCCCGTGAACCCCCCAAAACTGAAGGGGAAGAGGAAGACCCCCACTGCACCACTCCCAAAATGTGGGGAAAGAGAACACTGCCCCACAGACCCCTCAAAACTGGAGGGGAAGCAGGACAAGTTTCATGGAGAAATGGGGAATCCTCCTGAGCACTCCAAATTGACCCTGCCAGGTCCCCAAAGTGGGAGGAGGATATGTCCCCATCTCCAGCACCCAATATGGGAGGAAAGGGCACATAATTGAGGAAAAACACATGTCTGTGTGACAGACAGACACACACTCTCCACCCCACCCCTACCCCCACCCAGAGGAAAGGAGGATACACACCCAAGCCTCACTGGAAACCCTAAAAGGAGAGGGGGGGGGAAGGGAGAAGTGGAATTAAGATGCCCCAAAGCCCCCTCCAGAGCTGGCCAAGGACATCCCCAAAGCCTCTCCCAGCAACCCTCCAGTATGAGTCAGGGATATAATGGGGACCTCCCCAACATAGCCCAGGGCTATAAGGGGATCCCCAACCCCACCCCCAGACACCCACCATGCAGCCCAAGGAATAGAACAGGGACCTCCCACCCCCCAGAGGATATAATGAGGACACCCCCTCCAGTGCCAGCCTGGGGTAAAACAGGGACCCCAATCCTGGGGACCCCAACCCCAGGGACCCCTCCCCTCTGTCCGTGGGGTGTCATGGAGTCCCCTCACCTGTGGCCAGGCCTTCAGCAGTGGCAAGGTGCAGGACAGTGTCATCGCTGACAGGCCACTCAGGGGGCTCAAGGGTGATGGCTGCCAGTCCACCCAGCTCAGCCAGCTCGGCGTGGATCTGGGGGCCTGAGGTGCAGTATTCCCAGCGGCCTCCCCGGTACCCCAGCGCATCCCCCACCCCACTCAGCACCATGGCTGCCTCGTAGGTTTCCACCGAGGGTACCCTGGGGGAACAAAGGGGTCAGAGGATGCCAGTGGTGGGGGGACCCCGGGGACCCCAGCATACTCACGTCTCCTCCATGGCAGAGCAGCTGGGGATGCCTGTCAGGCTCGGGGCACAGGGCCAGTGCTGGCCAGAGGCCCTTAAGGGGACCGGAACGCACCCCAGGGATGGGAAGTACAGGGCTGCTGCCCCCACAGCAAGGCAGAGAAGCAGAGAGGCACTCCAGGGGCATCCTGGGTGGGGGAGGCAGAGGGAAGGAGAGGCTCCAGGGGGCCCCAGAGGATACCAAGGCAGACTGGGGGACTCTGAGGGGCAGCTAGAGGGGCATGGAGGGAGATGGAGAGGGTCTGTACCCAAAGGGGGCTTGAGGTACCCAAAGGGGGCTTGAGGTACCCAAATGAGCATGGAGGAACCTGGGGGACACCCTAAGGGGCCTGGGTGATATTCAAAGGGAAATAAGGGATGCAAGGGGCAGGGAGGCACCAGAAGGGGCACCCAGACACATAAGGCTCACCTAAACAGGCCTGATGGAAACCTGAAAGGGACACCCACAGGGGCGAGAGGCCTCCAAAGGATGTGGGGCACAGAGGCCTGGGGTTCGGCAGCCCCAGAGGAGAGAAGGAGCATGGCCAAGGAAGAATGGTTCTGCCATGTATCTTCTTGTATTTATTTTGCTGTGATGGGGCAAAAACATGGTCCTGAGCCTCTCCGAAAACTGTTCTGGCCTGGGTTCCGAGCAAGCAGTTCAAAGTTCCACCTTTCTGAGTGAGGCAGTACAGCTCAGGCCAGGTCCATGTCATGGCAACTCCTGCGCTCCAGCACCAAGGTTTCATCTTGGTTTGGGGCCCAAATGAGTCACAAATCTTTGATCCGGTTGTTAAAATTCTGGAAGGGGGGTGGTTAGTAATAAGAGAGGTGAATAATGGGTTTAAAATCCATTGTCATGTTGGAAAAATTTTAAAAAGCCAACACTTGGGGGACAAAAAATTATGTTTTGGAGGCTTTTTTGTCTGGATACACAGAAATGGAGGTGTCATCCTGCCACACTGAGAAGAGGACGTTCAGGACCGAACGGAATAAGCTCTGGAGCCTATGGGTCAGGGGCAGGGCACCCCCAAACCCTACAGGCCAGGACCAAGCAAGGGGAGGGGACCCCAAACCCCATGAGATGGGGCCAGGACACCCCCAAACTGCACAGGTCGGGGTTAGGGCTTCTAAAGCCCCCATCAGGGGACTAAAGCCTCCTCTTTAGGATTCTGTCTGAAACTTGGTGGGCTCAAAGCTTATTTTAAACCCCCAAAGACCTCTTTTTAGGGGCAAAGCCTTAATCTGTGGTAACAAAGCATCCTTTGAGGGCACAAAACCTAACTTCAGGGTTCAAACTCTCCTTTTCATTTCCAAAGCTCAATTTTTAGGGCCCCAAACCCTCTTTTTAAGACTCAAACCTTCCTTTGGAGGGGCCAAAGCCTCTTTTACGGCTCAAAGCTTCCACTGGAGTGCCTGAAGCCCTCTAGTCAGCACCAAAGTTTTGTTTCTTGCGGCCAGAGAAGTTCGCCTCCTTTGCAGGGTCCATAGGGTCATTTGTAGCATCTCACCTATTAATTTTTTTCATGCCTAAAGCCTCTGGTTTTGGGCCAAAATCCTAAAATTTCCGGGCTCCCAACCTCTCTTCTATTACCTGTAGCTTTTTTAGGGCACAGTTTCATCTGTTGGCTCCAAACCCTCATTTGTCAGAGAGAAATCCTGTTTAGGCTACAAATCTACATTGAGATGGTCCTAAACCTCATGTTTCCTTCCCAAGGTCTTAGTTTTGGCTTCCTAATCAGCTCTTTTTAGGCTAAAAAGTCTCAATTTTAGTGTCCAAAGGATTCGTTTCAGTTCACAAATTCTCTTTTTGGGAGTTCTATGCAGGGTTTTTTCCTCTCCAAAGCCACCTTTTCAGGCAATTTGGCCCTTGTCCCAGTTTAAAAAAAACACAAACAACCAAATCTCTGTTCTTTCTTGCTTGGTCACACTTCACAGAAATTAAAGTGCCACCTCAGACAGAGTTTGGTTCTGAAGGCAAGTTTGCCRTTTGAATCATAGCCTCCAGGTTGATGGTGAGCATCTTTTGCCAATGTCTGTGTGCAGCCTTTGATGTTCCACGACAGGTTGCGACTGCAAAGACTGAGCTTCTGTCTGTAACACAGCATCTGAAACACCTGACAAAGAGTCAGGAAACACTTCCTGCTGCTGCTGCAAATGCTGCTGACTTCTGAGTCCTCTCCAGAGCTCTCTTGAGATGTCTTGTCCGTCTTCACTTCCTTGCACTTTTTCAGTGCTGGATCACTAGTAAGCTTGTTTCTCTCTTTTGCCATTTTTCTTTGGGCACTTTTGCCATGGAAATGCTTTGTGTCCTGGCACCTGCTCCAGGGGTCAAACCAAGGCGCCTACAGAGAAACCAGACAGCCCCATTCAGAGTTGTTTCTGCAGCCTCCTTGTGACTTCAGGCCCAGCATCATTTCCTGGCAGCACTTGAGATGACATGCACCAGTCTGAATCAGAACAAGGCTCATGGTCCTCCAGCCACGTCTGTCTCTTTCAGAGCAGCAGCTCATCTTTATCCCCACTTAGACCCCCATTTTCCCCTTTTCACAGTGAACCCCTCTCAGAGAGCGGCAGTAGTTCACACAACCACAACACTTCAGGGCCAAGCAAGGAGGGAGAAGGAAGGACCTGGAAGGTCCTGGCAGAACAGACAGAATTCAATGGAACAAACAGTCATCTTCTTCTGGGACAGAAGGAGAACAACTCCCATCACTGGGCCAGGAACCACAGAGAGAGTGTGTTCTGAACACGCTCTCATAGGTGCTGGAACCTGACATAAAAAGGTCCATCTGCACAGTGGCAGAGAACCATCTGGATGTCACAAAGAGCTACAGAGTCATTGCTCCCCCTGTGCAACCACCCATTGCTGGCCTGCAAAGGAAGGCAATGCTCTCTTTACATGAAGGGCAGGGTCTGGAATCAAAACCACAGCCAAGGCCACCACTGAGCAACACAACATACCAACCCAAACCAAAGCAAGTACCTCCAGAGACATCCTCCCTGAGAACATGGCCTGCCAGGAACATCAGCATCCCAGTTTCTCTTCACCAGCATAGACTTTTACACTGCTGGAAACAAAGCTGATTTTACCTTTAGGAAGCAGTGACAGTGCCTTGCCAAAGAGCCAGAGCCGCTGCATGCCAGCACAGCTACGGGGAATAGAGCAGCATTCCAGCCACTTGATACATGTGTGAGCCCAAGGCCGAATATTCCGCACACAGCACTACATAAAGAGACATCAAGAAGACTCAAAAGTTATCTTGAGAATCTTTAGAAAACAACCTGAAAAAACCTCGTCACCAAACATGGACTGGAGGCTGGAGAGAGCAACAGAAACAGATCTTCACAGCTTTTCAAAATCAAGTTTTTCCATCATTTCTGTGGTGGAAACTTGTTCTTGGCCAGCCCAGCTCTGTGCTGATCTCACACGGCAGCTTCCCTCTTATTACAGGAAGAGAACAAGGCCCAGGTGCTGCACTGATTGTCCTCAGACAGCTGCACTGCAAAAGAACTTCCAAATCAGGATTTTCCTCCGGGAAGGTCCTTCCAAGCACCCAAAGTTGCAGTACCCTTCTCCTGAACAAAGATATCCAACAGCCTTCATGGACTGAGGGTTCCCAGACAGAGACACAGATATCCAATATCCTTGGAAATTAAACTGCTCATTGCTTTCTTGGGGAAGCTGCTGCTGCCTCCTATCCCAAATCCCTGTCTAAAACTCCTTCTCACTTCAGCTCATCACTGCACAGGGGACATGACCTCTTCCCTTCTGCTCAGGAGGGTAGTTCAGTGAGCAACTTCATGGCCAGGAAGGCTGACCACTTCCGGGGATACAATTCTCAAAGCTCCCCAAATATTAAGGCAGAAGGAAAACAAAATTACCCATCTTAGAAACAAATGCATTATTTCTCACGTTTTGGATGACTCAGGTGTGTTAGTTGTATATGGAAGTAAAAAAGAAAAACACAAAAGGAGCGACAGATCATTCTAAGGACAGAGATATTTTTAAAAAGTACCTCTGGGTCTTAGAAATCCTCCAAAGACCTGAGGAATGAGTGTGCATGAGAAGATGGGTCCCAGCTAGGAAGAACTGGTACTTGGAGCTCAGGAGGTGGAAGACAGAGCTGGCTTCTCAAGTTTTCCTTGCTGGGAGAGCTCTGGACAATTTTTCACTGATGGTTGTAAAGGACAGAGCACCCCTTCACACTGGGCCTTGATGAGAATTTTATTGTTTCTCAGCTGTTTGCRTTTTTTTTCCTAAATCTTACTTTGTGAAAAATAAAAAAATTTCATCCCAAGGCAGTTGGCATTCATGACTCCATCTTTTGCAAAATGTATCTGCTGCTTTAGGATGAATTCTGTCTTCCCAAAAGGTTGGCTGTGAAGAATTCACAGCACATATGTGTGGGGTGAATCTCTTGGAGGTCTCCCCTCTGTGAGGGACCAGTTTGATTCAGTTACTGAAGGGAAAGTTCACATGGAAGAAATTTAACTTTTAATATATGATAACACTTTTAGGAAATAGAGTGGAACAGTCCAGAAGATGCAGCTTTAGTAAAGCAGCACAGCTCCTGGAAACTAACCACCACAACTTTACCAGGAGTGTTACAAATAAAAAATAAAGCAAAAACCACACAGCCTTTCTTTCTTCTTGCCTTAAAAAAAAAAGTTCAAAGGTTTCTGGTAAAATATCCACCAAAATAGTAATTCTGAGAGGATCTATGCATAGCATAAGCACTCCGCATGTTCCTGCCCTCCACCCCCTTTTCCTGTGAGATTCCTGAGCTGGACTTTTATCATCTGCAGATTTTTTTTTCTTCTCCTTTTTAAATCTTCAAAGGGTTTTCGATTAGAACAAAACTTTTTTTTTCAGAAAGAAATAAAATTCTTTGCCCACCAACACTCTCAGGAAACCTCATCCCAGGATTCTTTTTGTTGATTGCTTTTGTCCCTGGTTAGTCTGGCTGCAGATTGCTAGGAGTTGTGCATAAAAACACAGGGACTCAGAATAGAATTGCAGAAGACAATTTACTTTCCTACAATTTAACTCCCTCACCTCGCGACCGTCTCATGATTTTTAGGGGTTATCCACCCACTCACTGGAAAATGCCCCGAGGAGATGAACCACAGCTATGGCCTACGCGCTGAGGCAGACAGGTGGAAGAAACGGGATCAGCTGCGTTCCTGGGCCACAGAGACGAGCAGCTTTTCCACTGGCGCTGTCGGCGCCATCGTTTCGGGGTAAAACACAGAGAAACCCCGAACACGCCCAGAAGCTCCCGCCGCACCGTCTGCTTCCGGCCGCGGCCCGAGGGGCCAATCACAGGGCAGGGGGGCAGGCTCGGGCCATGGCGGGAGGGAGGGGAGAGGGAGCTGGGTGTCCTTGGCGGGGTGGCCTCCGCTGCCGCGTCGCTGCGGACTGAAGCGGGAAGCGGCTCCCGCTCGCACCGGGAAGCTGCTGCCGCCTGGAGCTGCCGGGGACTGGCGTGGGCCCCGCGACGCCAGGGCTGCTGCCACGCACAAGGCGGCGGCCAGGGCTGCTCCCAGCGCGCCCCGTGGCCCCTCCCGCTGTCCGAGTGTTGCCGAAAAACAGCAAGGAAGAAAATTCTCTTAACACTGCAACTTTAGGATTAGGGAGCAGGCATTCTTTATCATAGCACTGGATGTGCGGGCTTCACCTGTCGTACATGCCGTGATAAACGAGTGAATGATAATGTTGGCTTTCGCATGTATGAATTTAACATTTACCAATGATAATGTACTATGTAGAAATAGTATTAAAGTAAAATATAGTTAAGTAGAAACAAAACTAGAGTGAATTGTAACTTTGAAGTAGTTGTAATGGATACATGGTAATAAATATCTTTAAGCTAATAAACTACAGAGCCAGAGACCAAGATAATTCAAGACAACAAAGAAGATAGACTGCATGCATCCCAGGAAGTCTGGAAGCCCGTTATCTCACCAGACCCCACAAGCATCTCAGAAAGTCTGTTATCTCATCGGAAGCTCACACCTCCCAGAGAAAATGTCAACTACAAATTAAGTTATACTGGAGGGGGATGACTGCCTTTTCAATTCTTAAGTAATCCAGAGGACCCAAGGTGGCGTCAGGCTGGCGAAGAGGACAAGGACCAGAGGGGGGGGAGTTGAGTGAAGTGTAAATTACTTTTTGGGCTTAATGAATATGTAACAGTTTGAGAATGTACTTAAGCTCACAGTAAAATGAATGGAGCGGACCTCTGGCAATCTGCTAAGTGCCCAGCACTGTGTTTGCCTTTGTTCTACTAATAAATATTCAATATTACGCTACTAAAATTTCAGCCTGTGGATTCATTTATGACAGTGCTAAGTACAGAAAAAACTCTTGTTTATATACAATATTTTACATACATGTTCGTAAGTTTTCCCAGACAAAACATAGATACGATAACCATATCCCCGAAGTCATTAACATATGTTCCCTCCCCTTGGCACGTATTTTGTACCAGGAGTTTCTTTGATGGTCCCTGGTAGTCGGCGACCTCACGGTCATGTCTCACCACATAGTGAGCTGGTGCTACTTTTCCAAATTAGGAGAAAACTTGGCATAACTGGCCTAGTTCGTTAATTTGCAAGATCTTAGATCAATGGAGTGTAGTTTCTTACTCCTTTCCTAGGTTAATGTTTGTCGTAATGTTTATTGATTGTGTGGTTCTGTGTGGAAAATCACACTGTGAAAGGCCACTGTCCACAAAGGAGACAGAGGGGTCCTGAGAGAATCACCTTTTTCAAATAAAGGGACAGACTCCACCAAGCTATAGCCGTGTGGGGCCTCTTTTAAGTTTTTGGAGGATGCAGCCTCTTTTTTAATCCTGAACTCCCAGTCCTGTTACCCTCTTTCTTTCTCCATTGGCTGAGATACTAGGAAGGTACAGCCTTCCCAAACCACCTACTACGTATTCCCCCTTGAACATGTATCCCTCCCTCATCATGCATTGTATGATCATTAAAATGAGCTTTAAGTCCACTCTGGGTGGAGAAGTTAATACTCACGAGTTTATTAAGCCTGGGCATTTTTCCCTAAAGTTCAGAAGTTCAGACTGTGCTCAGTTCTGCAACAAACTTGGGTGGCTTGTCTTTGTCAAGACCCCCATACCCATTCTTGCAGAACTTGATCAGTTCTTTCAGACCTAGTCATTTGTGAAGATATGAACACCCCTTTCTGCTATCAGTTCCATAGCCTGATTATGCAAAATAATCATTGTGTTAACCCACCAGGTGCAAACAATTCTTCATCTGGAAACGTGGGGTCAGGAGCCCCACGGCTCCCCTGGCCAGGCTGGCACTGCTTGAGCACGGGCTGGGACTGACTGAGGCTTTGGACACCAAAACCAGAACCAGAAATGACCCTGTGAACCCTGCAAAGGAGGTGAACCTACTGGTTCCTCTCCATCCCCAAGAAATGAAGCTTTGGTGCTGACTAGAGGGCTTCAGGCACTCCAGTGGAAGCTTTGAGCCGTAAAAGAGGCTTTGGCCCCTCCAAAGGAAGGTTTGAGTCTTAAAAAGAGGGTTTGGAGCCGTAAAAATTGAGCTTTGGAAATGAAAAGGAGAGTTTGAACCCTGAAGTTAGGTTTTGTGCCCTCAAAGGATGCTTTGTTACCACAGATTAAGGCTTTGCCCCTAAAAAGAGGTCCTTGGGGGTTTAAAATAAGCTTTGAGCCCACCAAGTTTCAGACAGAATCCTAAAGAAGAGGCCTTAGTCCCTGATAGGTGAGCTTTGGAAGCTGAAAACAGGGTTTGGACCCTGGAAATGAGCCTTTGGATCCTAAAAATGAAGCTTTGGATCTTCCAAATCCAAACTTGGGGCCTTAAAAATTATTCTCTGTATGACTTTGGATTAACACCTTAGGAGCAGCCCTTAGAAATAAGAGTTTGTGCACAAACAGTGGGGTGTTTGGACTGTAACAATTAGGATTTGAATGCTAAAAAATGTAGAAACATAGAATTATTGGTGTTGGAAAAGACCTTTAAGATCAAGTCCTCACCATTAACTGAGCACCTCTATGTTCGCTGCTGAGTCATGTCCCTTACATGCTTATTGAACACTTTCAGAGATGGAGATTTCACTCTGAAAAGGGGAGTGTGTGGAGGTTTCTGCCCGGAGCAGGGACGCCCCTTAAGRTCACTCCTCAATGCTGAGCCACAGAGATTTGTCCACAGGCGTTGGTTTGCGACAACAACATCACTTTCTACGTAACAATTATTTTGCTTGCTTTAACATAATTGCTTCAATATTGCTACAATAAATAGTGCACTATACAGTAGTTATTGCTGTATTTACTGTGGAGTAAATAATTCTGATGAAAGTATTTTAGTCTAATCCTTATCATTATCAATTTAAATAAACAATTTCTTTTATTAATAAAAATAGATCTGGTTTACCAAATGCTAAGAGGCAAAATCATATAAAGGCTCAATTACATTTACACAATCGTTTAGATGGTATAAAATGGTTGATTAGAGAACCAATTTAAAGAATCCAAGGGAAAGACAGAAGCCTTGGAAGAAAAATTAGAACTGACATGATTAAAAGTCCCCAGTCCTCCTGTCTTTTTGTTGTTACCTAGGGAAAAATGAATGACTTCAAGTACCTCTGCAATTGCAGGACAGGAAGAAAACATTTTAGGATACTTAGTATCTTTAAAGGAAGAGTTTGGCAGTTGAACAATGGGAACGTTTGGTCATTCAGGCCTGCAAAAACTCTATAAAGGAAATTTTCCGGAGAGAATAAGAAAATTCATCTACTAAAAGTAGCTTGAGTCTTACCCATTTCTGTTGTGACTAATATCAAAGTGCCCTATTGCCCCTGAAGCCAGAGAAGGGATAAATGAAGTAATTAAGGATTTAGAGCACAGAGGTATTATATTTAGGGCACACTCCCCATACAACTCTCCTGTCTGTTATTTGATGTTACTCATTATGAGGAAAAAAAATATATCTGGGAGTGGTTTGATATTAATGAACACGCTTTGCAAACGCTAATAGAAGAGTTAAAACCATATCACTTGGGGCAGTTCATCCCAGTGATCCTATAATAGTCGGCTGGAGTGCTGCTGCACATGGGACTTACAGCAGTATGTTCCAGAAAGGCCCACATGGACTCAGGCAACCACTAAGGTTCAGTTCCACAGCATTAAAAGATACTGAGCAGCGGTCATGACCGGGAAAAGGGATTACTATCTCTGACCCAAGCGCTTTAACAGGTGGAGAAAATTCGGCATCAACCTGTGGAAATCCTAGGCCCCTTTAACCTGTTGGCTAGTATTAAGAAAGGCAATGCTCCACCAGACGGAATTGCACTAAACCCAACAGTACCCAATTGGTATGCATATGTCTCAGGAGTCAGGAATCAGATGGATATAACTGAAGGACTGGCAAAAGCTACCAAATTACAGAGAGCTGTGATCCCAGATATGCTGTCTTTGCAACAGCCAGATAAGCCTAGTCCTATAATCAGTGCTCCTGCATTTGCATCAAACTCTGAAGTTAATGCTATCTGGTTTACTGCTGCCTCAGCCAAACACAGCAATGGGAAATAGAGGTCTAGACTGGTTCCTCTTAACATTCAAACAGGAATAGAAGAAGAAGGAATGTGAAGTTCGCAGGTGGGACAATTAATGGCTGTACTGCTTGAACAGAAAGCAGAGACAATATATGTTGATTCTTCCTTGGTTTTCAGATGACGTGCAACTGACCAGCTAGAAAGTACCTCTGAGTTCCCTCCCTGGCAAGGGTTTCAGCAGATCCTGGCCATGGTGTCTCCACTCTGCTCCATCCTCTATCGAGCTCCCCTTGTATTGTGTGTGGGAGGTTGGGTATGCTGACTGTGTTCCATCCAGGGAGTAGCAATGTATTTTCCCCTATAATTTCTGTACCATTAACTTTTTAACCCCAGTCATTCTCCCACAGCCCTTAAGCAGGAAAATATGTAAAGACATCCTCACACAATGTCCCCAGTGACAATTCGGACTTCTGTACAGAATCAACCAGGCCAAGTGTTGTGGATAGGTAAAACTTTACAAAATGAAGGCCTTATTACTCTTGTAAAATCATGGCTCCCTCCTGTTACTTTGGCTAAGTAGAAAAGGCCTCTGGGAATGAGCTCAGCTGACTTAGAGGTAGAAAAACAAGTTATATAACCATCGCGTGTTCACATTGTGGCTTGTGGTGGTTGGTTGAGCTATGCTGCTTGTATTTCAAAGGTATGTAAACTAATAAGGGGTTAACTGCTTTAAAAGGCCTGGGTTTTGCAATAAAGGAGCTTCCCTTTGCACATGTCTCAGGACTCTGTGTCGTTCCTTGTCGCAACAGCCAAGCACCACCAGCCTCCTTTTTATGCTCCAAAGCAGCATTTTTAAGGCCCTGCCTGTCATTTTTAAGTGTCCAAGCCACACCTTGAGTGTCCCAAACCCTTATCTGAAGGGTCCAGAGCCCTCTTTTAGGGACCAAAGCATCATCATTACAGACATAAGCCTTGCTTCTAGACTTGAAATTCTACTGGTTTATGGTCCAAAGCCTTATTTTAGGGTACAAACTTCTCCCTTACGGCTCAAAGCTTCATGTTTTTCATGTCCAAGCCTCATTGTGGATGGGCAACCCGCTGGCAGAGCTGTCCAACTTTCTGTAATGTCTCTCTGAGTGCTTCCTTGTTAGGGGTGGCACTCATAGGAGAGACAGGGTAGTCTGCTGGTGCTCTTTGTGCAAGCTGGTCCTTACTAGGGACACTTTTGGTACTTCCTGTGATTCTCGCAAAAATCGCAGTATGAAAACTTCAAAGACTGTTGTCTTTTGAAGCAGGTATTCGTTATTTTCAGCGCTGGGGACACAGGGGATCATTCCGCCCAACATGTCCACCCCGCAAGGATAGGGTACAAGCTTATATCCTTTCAACTATATGCATATGCACACTATTTCTAAGAAAAGGTGGTTACACGCTAATAGTTTCCCAGAACTTATGAATATTATTTACATATTCTTACGCGTGCGCATTGCCTCCTGGTGGTCGTCCCGGGTGGTCGTGGGATGAAGGCTGTAGTCTTCCTCTTGGTTGACCTTTTCACCTTTCCCTCTTGCCCATGCATACTTGATAGGGTCTTATGTAAGTCCCTCGTTGTGCCAAGTTGGCAGCCTTAGCTCTTCTGTTCTCTTGTTTAAAGACCTTGTGTTTCTTGCAATTTAACAGTTCCTGCAAATTTTGTTTCTATTTTCCTTAAAGACTATGGATTAATATTTGTTAAGCTACAGACAACTATTTGTTAAGCTTATTACAGGAGTACCTTTGTTATTACGAGAGTCCCTTTGTTATATTCTTTTTCAACTCCCCCCTGTCTCAGACACCTGTTGTAAATTCTTTTACAACTCAAGCTTTTGAAAATATGTCCCTTTTTCTACCTGATGCCTTGTTTTGTGTCTTTTCCAGTCTTCATAGGTGTTAAGATTATGCTTAAGCATCAACAATAAACACTGTCCATAAACACACSTGATTAACAATAGAGTCACTAGAACAACAACAATTACAACTACATGCTTTAGCCAAGATAAGTCTGGTAACCATGAGGTTAAAGTTTCCCAGATGTTTGTCGACTAGGAGGTGTAGTCTTTTGTAACCTCATGGAGTACTCTGGTGTGTTCCCAAATAGTGTGGATGTCAGTTAATATTCATCCATTTCGGTCTACATATGTACAACAACTGGTATTCATTAGAGTACAAACCCTTCCCATCTGTGCTGTTATCATATCTAACACCATTCGGTTTTGGAACACTACTCCTTTTAGAGAGTCGACTTCAGTTTGTAGTTGTCCAATTGTGTCACCAGTGGCATTAAAATTAAGTTCCTTTTCTGCTGAAATATTTACAACTGCTTTCTCTAACTGGGYAAYACCTAAGGTGGGAAACARGGCTCTAACAAAGCTGTGCAATTTAGCTTTATATCTTATTAAAGGGTTCGATGGGACACTCCAGCTAGTTCTCTTACCCCATAGGCCTCTTACTATCCCRGTGAGACTGGAACTGTTAATGAGTTGTACTGGGGGTATCACTATTCCCATGGTACACTGGCCAGTCCAATTTCCGGGGAGCTGTTTAATTGCAATTCCGTTACCACATAGCCACCAATGTCCATCAGGTAGGTCGCAACTGGTGGATATACTTATTTTTGAATTACTTGTGTGGAGTCTCCTGAGATAGTCTTGCCATTTCTGCCATCGGGGGTCAGTTTTGGGAGTTTTTGAATTTAGATTTGAAATGTTTCTCTCAATGGCCTCAACAGATTGGCACCCAGTGGTATTGACAAACTTTCCAAAGTCAGGACCTGAAAAGTTTGAATTAATGTAGCAAATGGTAGAATTTATCAATAGTAGTCGGAAGGAGGGGTGACCCACAAAAGACCCACCCTGTCGACCTTCTGCAGTAGTATTATGTAATTCATATGGATCTAAAGAAGTCCAATTACTAACAGGTACCCCTATTAGTGGTGATTGGAATTGGTCTGCCTCCCCACACAGCCAACAATCTTTAACCYCTGTATGGTTTACAATGCTTTCAAGAAGGGCAACATAATTGTTTGCATTAAACGATTCAACTGTTCCCCAAATTACCGTTCCCCAAACTACAAACATTAACCAAAGCTTCATGTTGCGCGGGCGATCTTTAATCTTAGTCCATCCCTGCTGGCCGAGGTTATTGTCCAGGGAGTGTTTGGAGAGTTTTTGATTCGGGTGTAGTGTATCCAGGTGGGTTTTTCTTTTACACGAACCACGATGAATACTAGTCAATAATACTTGAAAGGGTCTATCCCACTTCTCCTGTAGTGGGTCACCTGAAAAAGACTTCACAAATACCCAATCACCTGGTTCAATATCATGTACAGGCTGGGCGAGTGGCTGTGGTTGATCGTTAGCAACCACTTCAGCATTTTCTTTTAATTTGTGATTCAGTTGTTGTATATACTCTCTCAAATAACCCTGTCCCACTAGAGTCAAGTTTTCATTGTAAATTTCGTTTACTCCATACGCTCTCCCATACAGGATTTCAAATGGACTCAGCCTTTCCTTTAACCTTGGCTTCATCCGTAGCCTTAATAGGGCTATTGGCAGGGCTTGATGCCAATACAAATTGGTCTCCTGGCAAATTTTAGCTATTTGTTGTTTAATCAGGGGATTCGTTTTCTCTACCTGTCCTCTTGCCTGAGGTCTGTATGGTGTATGTAACTGCCAATGTATTCCTAATGCTTTGCTTACCGCTTGAACTATTTGTGTGTCGACCCTGATCAGAGGACAGTTCTTGGGATACTCTGAATCTGGGGATAATTTCTTGTAATAAAGCCTTTATAACTTCACGAGATTTGTTTGTCCTACAGGGGTAAGCTTCAGGCCATCCAGAAAAGGTGTCTGTCAGTACTAAAAGGTATCTATATCCTCCCTTTCTAGGGAGTTTGGTAAAATCTATTTGCCAGGTGTCTCCTGGATATGTTCCCCTGGGGATGGCTCTCAGCTTCACGGGAGAAGTAATGTGGGATTATTTTTCAAACATATCTCACACTGGGAGGTGACCTCCTGAATCACATGTTTTAGGCCTGGGGCGGCAATTCGTGGCTTGAGATAAATATGAAGTGCCTCAGCTCGCCAGTGATTCTTATTATGCTCTGTGAAAATAACCTCTTGTACCATCCTACGGGGAATTACTATTCGTCCCTTATAGGCCGCCCAGCCTTCTTTGTCTAATTGTCCTCCTTTGTTATTGTCAGAGACTGAAATGTTATAATTTATGGCTTAAACATTTTCATGAAGGACTTTTGGTATTATAGCAAAACTCTACAAAAGCTGCAGAGAAGACGACCAAAAACCCTGACTGAGGCCCTGACTGCCCACTGATGAAGGTAAGATAAGTAAGAGCTGGAGAGAAGAATACATTCATAGAGGGTCACACTTAGCACCTTCGGGGTGGAGACCACAGTCCCAGGGCAGCTGCCAGGCCAGCACAGACCCTCACACCAAAGGGTGGGGGGAGAAGAGAGGTTTTGGGTGAAAGCCCAACCTCCGCAGTGCAGACCAGTTCAGCTGAGGGGCCCTGCATCCCGGGAAAAGCTTATCCACAGCAGAGGGGGTGTCATGGCCCATCAAAGGGGCCCCCCCCAAAGGGGTCCCCAGACCCTGCACCAGAGATGATGCAACAGATCCACAGTGTTGCAAGGGACAGTGTCAAACCTAGCCCCCCCCTCACGGGAGGCATGTGGGCGTTCCCACCTGGCCCAAAGCGTATATTAATCCACTGGATTCTATTACTCTTCGGCATGGCGGCGGCRTGGCGGCAACGGCGGGGGACCCTCACCGCCCAGAAGAGCAGATGGAGGGGAGCCACAAGATGTCGTTGGGACGCCTGGAAGGGTGATATGTCTCCATCTAACACCTGTCACTCTCTCCCTGTCCCCCCAGCGCCCCGCGCACTCTTCTTTTTCTATCTCTTTCTTTCTGTCCCTTTTCTTTCTCTTTGCCTCCTTTACTATTAAATAAAAATATATCAATTCATTTTTTGGCATCAACATTTAATCTCATTTGGTTTTAATCTCATTTTTAGGAATTTTTTGAACCTTCTAAGTTCCTTCTAGTTTATACACAGAGACTTAGTTTCCTCTGCTCTTCTGTGCTTAAACTGGATCATAACAGTTATTGATCCACTCCCAACCACGAGGGTCATATTTTGGGGCCTGGCCTAGGCTCAGTTGTGAGGGAATTAGGCTTAATATGTTGATTGTGCATTGGAATGCTAACGTCTTCACCATTTTGTCTGCACAGCATTCCCTAATTCCGGGAGAGTAGTACCTTTAGAATGTCCTTTACAATGTGTTATTGCTACTGCAGATGGGAGTTTGACAGCCTCCAATAGTTAAAGTATTTCAGCCGCATGTTTAATTTCTCTTTTCTGGGAATTTAGTAGCCCATGTTCCTTCCAAATGGCACCATGAGCATGCACTATTCCAAAGGCATATTTAGAGTCTGTCCATATATTGATGACTTTTCCTTTGGACAGGATTAGTGCCCTTATCAGTGCAATAAGCTCCACCTTTTGGGTCGATGTGCCRACTGGTAGCAGGTTGGCTTCAACCACTTCAGTGACAGTACTAACCACATATCCTGGCAGCCTCTTACTTTGTGCAACATAGCTACTGCCATTTGTGAACCAATGTTCACCTTGTGCCAGTGGTTTTTCTTTTAAGTCAGGTCGAGTAGAGTACACGAGCCTGTCTCGATGCAGTCATGCTCGACTGGGCCTTCTGCATCTTTCCCTTTAAGAAGGCTGCAGGGTTAAGTACATTGGTTACTTTAATACTTACATCATCTGCTTCAGCTAGGACAGCTTGGTATTTCAGGAAGCATTGTGGTGATAACCAGTGATTGCCCTTCTGTTCTAGGACGGCTGAGACAGTGTGAGAGACATACACTGTCATCTTCTGGCCCAAGGTGAATTTACGGGCTTCGCTTATGTTCAGAATGGAGGCTGCCACAGCACGCAGGCATCCTGGCCATCCTTGGCTGATAGTATCTAGCTGCTTAGAAAAATAAGCCACAGATCTTTTGTAGGGTCCTAACTGTTGTGCCAGTACTCCCAAGGCCATCCTTTGTCATTCATGTGAAAACAATATGAAAGGTTTAGTTACATCAGGTATACCTAGGGCTGGTGCTTGCATCAATTCTGTTTACAAAGTCTTATAGGCTTTATTAGCTTCAGGGGTCCATACTATTAATTGTCCCAAGGTCCTTTTAATTAACTGGTACAGTGGTTTGACAATAAGTCCGTAATTAGGTATCCACAGTTGGCACCATCCCATCATCCCCAAAAAGGCTCCTCGTTCCTTTATCGTTGTTGATCTGGGGGCTTGACATATGGCTTCTTTTTGGCTGCTCCTGAGGGAGCGTTCTCCCCCTGCTAATTCATACCCCAGGTAGGTTACTCGGGGTTTAACCAATTGGGCCTTGGACCTTGAAACTCGATAGCCATTTAATCCCAGAAAATTTAATATACTTACAGTCCAGGCTTCACATTGCTCCTGTGTTTTGGTCACCACCAATATGTCATCTAAATACTGCAGCAGGGTCCCCTCTCCCTTTGGGGCCTCCCATGTTTTCAGTTCTTTTGCTAGTTGGTTTCCAAAGAGAGTCAGACTGTTCTTAAATCCTTGAGGCAGAACTGTCCCAGTTAACTGGGTCTTTGTTCCTGATTGCGGGTTTTCCAACTCAAAGGCGAAAATTGGTTGACTTTCCTTAGCCAATGGCAGACAAAAGAAGGCATCTTTCAATTCTGTAACCGAAAATCATAGCCATTCTGCCTGCAGCTTAGTTAAAAGTGTATATGGATTTGCATCTACAGGATGTAAAGTTTTTGTGATTTCATTTACTACTCTTAAATCTTGTACTAACCTGTATGTCCCATTAGGTTTCTTAATTGGCAGTTTTGGAGTATCATACTGCGACTGACATGCCCTGAGTAGGCCTTGTTCTAAAAACTTTGTAATTATTGGTTCAATTCTCTGTCTATCTTCTAGCCTTAATGGATACTGCTTATGGTTGACTGGTAATGCTCCGTGTATTGTCTCAATTACAGTAGGTTCAGCTAACTTTGACCCGCCTGGATACTCAGTATTCCAAACGATGGGAAATACTTGATCAAAAATTCGATTCTCTGCTTAACTAGGAGTTGTTGCTAGGGGTTGCTGCTCTAAGTTTGCAATGCTTAAGGCCAATATTAATTTGTCCTCCAGTATACTCACAGACATCTTGCCTTCAGAAAAATCAATTTTTGCCTCCAACAAAGTTAACAAATCTCGCCCCAGGAGAGCTTTRGGTGGATTGAGCCAATTTGCTGAACTCAAATCCGTTCAGTTAGCCCTGGACATTGCTGAAAGAGAGAAGTGGCCAAAGCTCTACCTCTACACTGATTCGTGGATGGTAGCCAATGCTCTGTGGGGTTCGCTGGAAAAGTGGAAAAAGGCTAATTGGCASTGTAGGGGAAAACCAATCTGGGCTGCTGAAGAGTGGAAAGACATCGCTGCCCGGGTAGAAAAGCTACCTGTGAAGATCCGCCATGTAGATGCCCATGTCCCCAAGAGTAGGGCTAATGAGGAGCACCGAAACAACGAGCAGGTAGATCAGGCTGCAAAGATAGAGGTGTCAAAGATAGATTTAGATTGGCAACATAAGGGAGAGTTGTTCCTAGCTCGATGGGCCCATGATGCCTCAGGCCATCAAGGCAGAGATGCCACCTATAAGTGGGCACGAGACCGAGGGGTGGATCTAACCATGGACAGTATTTCTCCAGTTATCCATGATTGTGAGAAGTGCACTGCAGTCAAGCAGGCCAAGTGGATAAAACCCCTCTAGTATGGTGGGCGGTGCTCCAAATACAACTATGGGGAGGCCTGGCAGACAGATTACATCACATTGGCTCAAACACGCCAAGGTAAGCGCTACGTGCTCACAATGATGGAAGACACCACAGGATGGTTGGAGACCTACCCTGTGCCTCATGCTACTGCCCAGAATGCCATCCTGGGCCTGGAAAAGCAAGTCCTTTGGAGGCATGGTACCCCTGAGAGAATTGAGTCTGACAACGGGACTCGTTTCAAGAACAACCTTATAAACACTTGGGCTAGGGAACATGGCATTGAGTGGGTGTACCATATCCCTTACCATGCACCAGCAGCAGGCAAAGTGGAGCAGTGCAATGGATTGCTAAAAACCACCTTGAAGGTGCTGGGTGGGGGATCTTTTGAAAACTAGGAGCAGCACTTAGCAAAAGCCAGTCGGTTAGTTAACACCCGAGGTTCCACCAACCGAGCAGGCCCTGCCCGATCTGAATGTCTGCATACAGTAGATGGAGACAAGGTACCAGCAGTACATGTTAGAGAACGGTTAGGAAAGACTGTTCGGATTACTTCTGCCTTGAGTACAGACAAACCCATCCGTGGGGTTGTCTTTGCTCAAGGATGAGGTCATACATGGTGGGTGATGCAGAGAGATGGAACAACACGTTGTGTGCCACAAGGAGATTCTAATGTTGGGTGAGAACTATGTGTAAATACCGCTGTTTACTGAATGTCACTGCCATTGTCTGTATATAGCTGTATTTATGTATATATATATATATGTATGTTAACTGTGTGTGTGTAGAGTTAGATATATGTTAGTTTGGGCATTAAGCCGATGATATGGGATAAGGGGTGGAATGTCCTGAAGTGGCTTTATGATGCTATATATCCCAATTGCCTGCTTAATGAAAAGTATTGACTCTGTGTCTTTAAGCTGGCTCGAGAAGCCAGGAGCTATGTTTCAGCTTTCTCCGAAGGATATTTACATTCTTTACCTTTATCAGCTCGCTATGTTGTGATTCTCAGGAGAGAACATCTTGGCAGTCACTTTCTGTAGTTGAAGGCGAAGGGACACCTTTTTTACTTTTTACCTTTTTTTTTCTTGTGAGCTTTCACCTTGCTTTACTCAGCTGAGGGATATTCAGATGGAGTTGAAACTTGCTTTTGGTTTTTTCCCTCCTCTGCCTGAGGCAAGGGAAGAAGACAGGTTTTTTTTTCCTGGGATCGTAGTTTTTTTCCTCTTCTTTTGGAACTGCAACAGACAACTGGGCTCTGCTCTACATACCACCTCTCCAGGGCCTACAGCCCCCAGGCCTGGAGGAGGCCTACTCCGTACTCATGCAGCTAACTAGAGACAGAGCAGAAGACCACACCTGCCAAGGACTCAGGACTTTGATACATCCAGGTTATCYTCCTCACAAGAGGTTTATTATCTAACATTATTCATTTTTTATTTTCCTTTCCCTTTCCCCTGGTGCCTGCATGCACCCCCCCCAGCAGCTGGGTTTTGTTAAATAAACAGGTTCCTCCGAGAAATTCTTAAGGGGAGGGGAAGGGAGTTTTGAACCCTATCTTTTGCAGAGGAGGCTCTTCGAGTCTTCCTCCTAAGTTTGTCCAGACTGTGACATTGGTAAATATAAAAGTTGATGTGTGCCAATTGCCCTCCCCAATTTATATTTAAGGGGTTGTAAGAAATAAGCCTTTTCCGATTTTCCCGTCGCCCCGGCAACATGGACAACATCTTGCCCTATTGGGGTTTTAACCTGATTTAGGACCAAAAACACAGCTCCAGTGTCGACAAGAAATTCTACTTCTTGTTCATCCCCCAGCTTTATTGTAACCAGCAGGTCTGCTACAGAGGGACCTGCCGGTCCCCATCACACTTGTGGTAACTGCGCTCCCCAGTGTTCTGTAGCAGCAGTACTAGCCAGGTTATAGCCTTGACCCCCAGGACGAGCTAACAGTATATCCGTGTTACCAACCTGACATTCCCGCTGCCAGTGCCCCTCACCACCGCACCGAGCACATTGGTTAGGGTCCAAGCATGGCCCTATATTTCTTGTCCCTATATTTCTTGGCCGTCTGCCCCGTCCTCGGAATCCTCTTCCCCGGTGCTGTTGACCTTTGCACTGTACAGCTGCAATTGTGACAGGCAGTATTCTATTCTTATACACCTCCCAAGCCACAGCCAAAAGTCTCTCAAGGTTCCTGTTATCATGTTCCCGGATTTTCTGTTGCTTTCTATGAATATCTGGGGCTGATTGTCCCAGCACTAAAGATATTAGTTGCTGCTGACCTATGTCTGAAGCTGGGTCTAAAGTTGTATGTTTTCTCATATTTTCATGTAACCTGTCTACAAAAGAGCTTGGGGATTCTGTACTTTCCTGATGAATGCTAAACAATAAAGACCAATTAACAGTTTTAGGAATAGCATTTCTCAATCCTCAGCTAACTAAATCCCTGTAGGTAACCGATCATAATGTCTTGGGTTATTTGGATCCCAGGGAGTGTTAGTAACAGGAAAAATATCCTCTAGATATCCCTGCAACGCTCCTGTGGCCAACTGCCCCGGACGTGTGTCCTTGCAGCTGTTATTACTGCCCCTTTCTCAGTTTCTGTCAACTCTGATAACATCAGATTTATATCTGCCCAGTCAGGATCTTGATTCTTAATAATCAACTCAAACCGTTTGGCCACTTTTTCAGGGTCTTCCCTAAACAACTTGGCAGCACACCTCTAACTATCTAGGTCGCTTGCTGTAAAAGGTGCCTTTACCCTTGTCACACCCCCATTAGGTCCAACTACCTGTCTGAGTGGTGCTATAATCCTTTCCTCTTTCCCTGTCTTACTTCTAGTACGAGAGGAGATTTCTGATCTTTCATCACTGATTTCCTCATCTCCACTACCACCATCAATGGGAGATGTGGGGGATATATCCGAGGGTCCTGCAGAAGAAAAGGCTGGGGTAGCTGAGAGTCCTGCAGAGGAAAAGGCTGGGGTAGCAGAGGGTCCTGCAAAGGAAAAGGCTGGGGTAGCTGAGGGTCCTGCAGAGGAAAAGGCAGGAGTAGCCAAGGGTCCTGCAGAGGAAAAGGCAGGAGTAGCCAAGGGTCCTGCAGAGGAAAAGGCTGGGGCAGCCTGCCATGGCGCGAGGCGGTGGTGAGTTGCCACAGCCTTCCAGAAGCGTTCCCAGGTTCAGGGAAGCCGCTTCGGCACAGGGGGGCCAGGCAAAGGTGCAGCCACACACACTCCTGATGGAGCGGGGCACAACACGCACACACACACAGGAACAAAGCGACGGCCGGTGGCAAGGAGGTGAGAAGGGTCCTTCGTATAGGGTCCAGCAATGAGGTTTATTGTGGAGGATCCAGGGACAAAGAACCAAGATGGAGGGCAGGGTGCAGATTTAAATATGAGGTCCGGAGGGCGGGCAGAGAAACAGAGCCAATGGGCTGAGGGTCAGGGGTGGAGCAGAGGTAAGGGGACCAATAGGGGTACAGAAAAGGAGGGATTAAGGGAAGGGAACCAATGGGGGTTACAATGAAAAAGAAATTTCTAGAGGATGTACATGGATGGAACAAAGGGGTGGAGAACAGCAAACCAATCCAAACCGGGGAAAATCCATATACTATTACATCGAAAGCGAGGTATTGTGGGAAGTCACCCTAACTAAGGGGGATTCTCAAACCTTTGTGATGGCCCACCAGCGAGCGGGGGTTGTTTTTGGGCCCTGCAGCTCTCTGGCCACTCCAGCAGTGGCCTGAACCACCACAACAGTAGCCAAGGGTCCTGCAAAGGAAAAGACTGGGGTAGCCGAGGGCCCTTCTGCAGTATTGGAGGGGTAAGTTATCATTCCATGCATATCTAGAATGTCTAATTTTTCCTCTGGCTTGAGCTTTAGACACCTTTGTCCTATACTGCATGAGGAGCAGCATCTTTTCATGCGGCCCTTTCCTTTTGCGTCTTTTTCCAAAAGCAACACCATAGAATCCTGAGGTGGGAGGTTTATCCCACATTGCCTTTGCCATTCTGGCTTGGATCTGAGAATGAAAAACATATTTGCATACCCCACTTCATCCCATTTGCCCTCTCATCTCAAAAATAACGTAAGTTGTAACAAGGAACATTATAAGTTAATGTTCCACCCTCCCACCCCTTTTCCCTGTCTTCCAATTTATAAAGGGGCCACCATTGGTTACAATATCTAATTAGTGTACTTTTCTTTAAAACACCCCCAGGAATTCCTCCTAGCTCCTTCCAGTGTGCTAATACACACCCTAGTGGGCTTTTCTTCACTATCTCCTTACTAGCTGAAGTGCCCATTGCTCTATTACTTCCTTTGCTTCCAACTGAACCTTTTTTTACGCTTTTCTACTGTTGCTTCCCACTCTTCCTTGGGAACGTCCCAAGTTTCAGGGACTAACCCACACCTTCCACAGGTAAATGCAACTATTTCCACTCCCTTGTCCTCCCAACCTGCTGGGAGTCTTCTTCTGTTTCTCCAGCAAGGCTTACACCATGAGGTGCGCCTCCGAGAGGCACAATACCACCTCTTTTTGCAAGTCTGACACTGGCACAAGACCCACGTCTGATATTTACCTGTCCCACACTCCAAACACGCTATCCTGAGTGGCTGTAAAGTGGGTAATTCAAGCCTGCTGGGGTCCAGATGCTCCCAGTGTAAAGCTAAAGATAGCCAACTTCCTAAAGTATAATATAAACCATTTCCACTTGTATACAAATCAAAAGGATCTACCCCAAACCAATGAGCTGCACTTGTAGAATCAAAGCTTTCACTCATTCACTAAATTGTCTGCTATCAAAAAAAACCTGCCACGGTTCAACACTGGCCAAATGCCAGTCAACTACAAGAGTCTCTCACTGACCTTCCCCTTGCTACAGCTGGGCAAGGGAGGAAAAAAGAAAATCAACAAAGTTCTATGAGCAGCTGAGATAATGACTAAGAGACAAACATTCCAAGGGCAAAACAGACACAGCTTAAAAATACAAAAGTAAATTTATTACTAAACAGAGTTAGAGGAGGATAATGAGAAATAAAATAAGCCTTCACAACACCCTGTCCCCTCCTCCGGCCTCCCTCTCCTCCCTGCCCACAGATGCCTGAGGGGTATTTACTGAATATATTTTGGGGCTAGGGTGCTCTCAATCTAAGGCCAAAGTCCTGTCACTTAAATCAGTGTACAGTCCACTCCTTCCACTAAAAAGACAATCAAAACTCATTGACTCCAAAGCAATTACACACTCATTCATAACACTATTCGCTTAACTGCAGATAGAGCTCTGCACTCGCCTTGTCCTTGCTTGCCACACACTCTCACTCAGAATAGCAAGCACATCTCAGTCACAGATTCTCACACTCTTACAAAAACAACAGCAGGGACTTTAACCCAAACCGAGGACTGCACCCCAATCCAGGGACTTCAACCTCAAGGTGGTCGTCACCACCTATATATTGTTCGGGGACTTCAACCCAGGGACTGCAACCCCAAGGTGGTCGTCACCACCTGACCTCAACTTAAAAGTGAATACAAGAACAAACACCTTTATTTTAGTGCAGGTGGTCCTTGTCTGTCCCTGCGGTGAGCCAAGGAGGACGAAGTCCCTCCAGGAATAATCCCAGGCCACAGCTAGGGAGTCTGTCTACTCCCTCGGATCCCACAGCCGAACAGAGAAGAGTCCCATCTGCTGGGTGCCAGCTGATTCTCACAAAAATTGTGGTATGAAAACTTCAAAGACTCTTGTCTTTTGAAGCAGGTATTCGTTATTTTCAGCGCTGGGGACACAGGGGATCACTCCGCCCAACATGACCGCCCCGCAAGGATAGGGTACAAGCTTATATCCTTTCAACTATATGCATATGCCTACTATTTCTAAGAAAAGGTGGTTACATGCTAATAATTTCCCAGAATTTATGAATATTATTTACATATTCTTACGCATGCTCATTGCCTCCTGGTGGTCGTCCTGGGTGGTCGTGGGATGAAGGCTGTAGTCTTCCTCTTAGTTGGTTCCTTTTCACCTTTCCCTCTTGCCCATGCATACTGGATAGGGTCTTATGTAAGTCCCTCGTTGTGCCAAGTTGGCAGCCTTAGCTCTTCTGTTCTCTTGTTTAAAGACCTTGTGTTTCATGAAATCTAACAGTTCCTGCAAATTTTGTTTCTATTTTCCTTAAAGACTATGGATTAATATTTGTTAAACCACAGACAACTATTTGTTAAGCTTATTACAGGAGTCCCTTTGTTATTACAACAGTCCCTTTGTTATAAAATTCTCTTTCAACTGCATTCCTCTTCTTCCTCTCTGGAATTGCAGAAGTCAGGTCCTCTGCTCCTCCGTCATCCAGGTTGACAATATTCCCTTGTCACCACTGTAGTGGCTCGAGCCCCCTGGCCTAAGCAGCACTCCTCCCAGTATGGTGTCATCTGCCAGCTTACTGAGCGTTCTTTCTGCCCCAGCATCCAGGCCATTAGTTAAGGAAGACATTTAACGGTATCAGTCCCTGACCCTTTGGAGACACTGTTTGTTCCTGGCTCCATATTAGTCTTGGTGCCACTGAGCAGCACCCTCAGGGCCTGGCCGTCCAGCCCTTTTCAGTCACTCTTGGCTTATCCAGCCCATATCCCTTCGAGTGACTTGAACTCCGTATTGAAAAACAACAGATTTCTAGATGGGCACATGCAAGCATACAGCTTTCAAAATCCTGTCACATAAACATCACACAGTGGGTATTTCCACCAGTTGCCTCAAAACAAAGAACTTTGCCTTACAAAGAAGGAGACACCTTATAAATTATTCATACAAGACCATGTCACAACCCACCAATCAGGGGCATGATGTTTGTTGTAAATTCTCATCAGGCTGAACAAAGACACTGGATTACACGTCAGAGAACTCTTTATGTTTTCTTGTTGCCATAACTCTGGCAACCAGCCCAATACTTAGACTCAAAAGATGTTGGCTAACAAGCCCTTAAATTCTATAATAGACTTCCACAAGTGTTGGCTGACAAGCCCTTCATTTTGTACAGTACACGTCAATAAGTTCTCAACTCTCACAACAAGCTCCTCAAAACTGCTGGCTTACAAGCCACAACATATTTCCACAGGCTCCCCACTTCCACAACAAACTTCAGTATGGAGTACAGGGTAGAATATCATAGCCATGCTTCGTCCAGAGAAAGCAAGGGTGGAAAGAAATAAAGACAGAAAATTGAGAGAGAGAACAAAGTTTATGACCAGTCCATAGATCCCACGTTGGTTCTAGCATGGGTCTGGAACTGGGGTTGCAAGACAAAAGAAAGCCAAAAAAAAAGAGAGGAAAAAGAGCCAGGTGGGCCAATTGGCTTCCTTTTATAGTTAACCTGGTGCATGCCTCCTGCATAAACTAAATTTTTCAAGCTGTTTTCTTTTTGCATGCACAACCAGCCCTTTCAGCCCTCCTCTGGGAAGTGAGCATAAGTGTCAAAGCGGAGCAGGAATTTGGCTCAGAACAGTATAGCCCCACCTTCACAGGACCCTCTCCTCCAATGACCTTTCCTGTTGTAACAGTCAGAATGTTTGAGACAAAACATACTTAAGTCTGGTCCTCCACGGGCCAACAAGGGGTTTTAATTCTGGCTTTGGCTTTTCTGCCTGTTGATTCCAAATGAGTGAGGTTTTGTTCATTTCAGATGCTGTGCTGCTGCATCATCCAGGCTGAAAGTCTGCTCTCATCATGCTGTGTTCGTCTGACGTGCGTCTCTGGGATGCTCACACCTCCTCACTGACTGGTGAAACTTCATGATCTCCACAACTTGACTCCAGAGATCATAGTCCTGCCATGAGGATCTGCCCAGCTCTTTCTGTATTGACAAGGTTTGTGGCCAAGCAAGACTTGGTAGAGACACCTCCTGGCATATCCTGTTGTAGGGCCCTGGAGCCATGTCATCCCTGGGAGCACGGTCATGGCCTAAAGGAGTAGTTCTCTTCCTCCTCCTTCCTGTTAAGCTGTTGTAATTGGTGCTGTTCACGATCCAGCTGCAGAGACCATTGTCCCACTGTGGGGATCTGCTCCGGGCCCTCTCCCTGGCACTGTTCCTCTGACTGTGCGTCACCTTAATCCTACCAGGCAGACCTTGTGGTACTGAAGTACCCGCCTGCTCACTGCTGGCCCTTCCCTGACTGAGGATGGAATGGGCATATGATGGTGCTGGTGAGGAAGCCACCATTTGTCTCATTTTCAAATTGGAGCACCTGGAGAAAAAAAAGGGTGATCTCTGCTTCAGGCATTCCTTGGGAGCAGAATCTCCTCTGGGATTCAGTCATTTTCTTGGAGCAACAAAGAGAAGACTTCACCAAGGTCACCAATGGTAAATTTAACTAGGGTCTTCTCACCAGGTCTGCCACTGTCAGAGCAAGTCCTCATCTTTATACCGTCTATGGCCTCCATTTCATAGAATCCTAGAATCCTAGAATTTTGGTTGAAAGAAATCTCATTCCAACCCCCTGCCATGGGCAGGGAAACCTTCGACTTGACTAGATTGCTCCAAGCCCCATCCAACCTGGCCTTAAACACTTCCAGGGATGGGACAGCCACAGCTTCTCTGGGCAACCAGTTCCAGGGCCTCACTACTCTCACAGGGAAGAATTTCTGCCTAACATCTGATTTAAATCTTCCCTCTTTCACTTTAAAATCATTACGCCCTTCCCCATCACTACACTCCCTGATAAGGGGTCCCTCCCCATCTTTTCTAGAGGCCCCCTTCAAGTCCTGTTCTCTACGTGAGCCAGCTTCAGAGAGCAGACAAGTGGCAGTTTACACACAGCAGCAGCACCCTAAAGCCCAGCAGGGAAAGAGGAGGACTGGACTGGGTAGTTCAGAATTGACAGCACTGAAGGATGCAGGAAGGAATTGTCTCCTGTAGCAGAAACACTCAGGAGGCTGAGAAAACAAACAGCTAACACAGGAGAACGAAATGTTTTCTGAACACATGATCCTGGTTTTACCTGGCGTAAAACAGCAAATAGGCTTGTTGCCCTAGAACTGTGTGGATGTCACAACTATCCACAGACTCATCATCCATCTTGTACCACAGCCCATTGCTGGCCTGCAAAGAAAGACGTCCATTTCCGGAAAGGAACTGCAGGGTTTCTCCGCAACACCATAGGCAGAAAACTGCCAAACCAGGAGTACACAAAACCAAATCCAATTGAGCCCTGAAGGAGACCTTCTCCCCCAAAACCTTGGCTGCCAGTAACACTGCTGGGAAAGTTTGTCTTTCCCAGCACACATTTTTCCCTGTCAGGAGGGAAGTTGCTCTTTACCTTTGTGTAGCAGAAAAAGTGTCCTTCAAGACAGGTGTCACCACTGTGAACTACGATGGCATATAAGGAGCAAAGGAGGGGTTCTCCAGCTGTGTCAGACATGTATGGCCGAAGATCCAAGTACTCTGGATACTCCACAAACTACAGAGAGACCAAAAGGGCTCAGAAATGATCCTGAGCTACCACATTAAATAGCGTTCAGCACATCATGGCTTGGGTGACAGGAAACTGTTCTCAGCCAAAGCATCTCTGTTGGAGCAGAGTCCAGGCTGGTCTTTTCACAGAAATTCTCCTCTCCCCAGAAAAGAACACAAAAAACTCAACATCAGCAGCTTTTGACAGAGCATACTGCTTTGGGGAATTTTTTGCTTCGGAAAGAGAAAGTTGCAATCCAGTTGCATACACACCTTGCTGATCTTCATGCCAGTCCGTTGGTCAGCCCTTTCCAGACACAATGTGAGAACTCTGGGTGCACGGTGGACTGTAACCCTCTTGGAGGCAGCAACCTTCTTCTTACACCTCGAAACAAAGCACATAGCCAAGTGCTGAAATGCACTCGATCTTCCCCCAAGAAGGCCAGGCAACCTTTCCTGTCTCACACATTTTTACACTATTTTAAGGCTATTCAGAGACATATTAAAAAAGTTGTGTCTCATTATCGTGCATTAAACCTCCTTGAGAAGATGACTTCCTGTTCAATGACGGGCAGCCCCTCACATGGGTTCTGGTCATTTGGAATCATCTTACTTGCTACATTTGAAGCACTCTTTCTGATCCAGCTCCTTGGGTGTCACACAGTCCTCCAGAACTGTGGTGAGGGATGAGGCTGCCTGGAGGAGTGAGAAAGGAGCTCACTGCGCTGTGGGAAATGCCCTCACCTAAACACTTTCCAGGAGCTGGCAAGACCCAAGCAGCTGACACTGAGGAGACCCACCATTACCCCCCCACACAGTGTCTGAAAGGAGGCAGAAAGAGGGTGTGATGCTGAACATTTCCCTCATGTGCCAGGGGCTCCCAGAGCCATCAAGAGCTCCCTCTGCGTGCCACCACTCAGTTCACCTACCGATGGCATGCTGTGGCATCAGCAGTGAAAACTGATCCAACCCATCAGCCTGGGAGCCAGATGGGTATTGAGGGAGGGCAAAGGGAAGGAGTAGGAGAGTACATCAAGGGTGCAGAGAGTGCTTGCTAGTCCAGCCTGAAGCCAGCACCATGGGGAGACCAGTGCCATGGCCTCTGCAGAAGGACACTGTGCTTTCCCCTTCCCACTCACCACCAAGCTCCCTTGTGCTCACAGTATAGGTTTTTAAGACAAGTGCTTTGGTTCTGGAAAGCTACAGGGGCCTTGGAATATCTTGAAGCTCAATCGCAAACCTCTTACTCTGATATCCAAAGAGACGTTCAGGAAGGCCTTGTAGGAATCAACAACTGCTTGGCAGCTCAAGCACGTGACTGGAAGGAAAATCAAAATGCTGAGTGAAGTTAGTTGACTGTGCTGCTTTATGCTCATGGATTCTCCTATGCCAGTCATCACAGGACCAGCTGCTTGTCACAGGCAGACAGAAGGGTACAGACAAGCCAAGTAAAGCAGTAGTTGTGGAAACGTACCTCTGGATTTCATAAAGCCACCAAATATTTGATGGACAATAGTAGTTTCTTGTGAAGAAATGTCCAAGCTGGAAATAAATGGCAAGGCAGAAAGTTATCTCCTCCAAGAGTTTAGCATTGAAAGCCCTGGACGTTAGTTTTCCTTGATGGGAGCACATCAAGGAGTCCAATGGGTTTGGGGACATTGAAAAGGTAATTCACTTGTGCTTACTCGCTGCATCCACTCAGACAAGCTCTCTGCATGGCATTGAGAGTACAGCATAAGAACTCATAGGCATTTTCCTGCCTGCCATATTCAAATTCTTCTCCTATGACTAAGAAAGAATTTAATAGCTCTCCCCTAACTGAAGGGAAGAAAAAGAAAAAAAACCTGTCAAAGCACCTGAAACAACTTACATTTGAGGTCCCTGAGGACAGCTCTAGGCAGGATGGCACTGGCTGAGGAACACAGGACCTTCCTGACATGTGCTTCCATGATGCACATCATGCAGAAGCCTTGCTGTTGACCTGAAGAGAGAAGGAGGGAGGGAGCAAGGAAAGGAGGGATGGAAGCTTTGTAGGTTAGCAAAACATCTTGGTTTCTTGGGAAACCTAATGGAGATCTTGAAGTTCTAAGAACAGTCTCCACTTCTCTACTCCCAATCTGCCAATGTCTCAACAAGCCCAGGACACTTTAGTGCATAGAAAATATACTTCAGAGGGAGGCTAAACTGGCAGAAGTTTTCTGTGCAATACRTCAAGAGAGTTCAACCTGCGGGGATAGAAACCTGGGGCTAGAAGGAGGGGTTCTGCTGAAAATGAACGCACYTTGATAGAACAAGCATCTTTTAGCTGATGTTAGAACATAAGCTCATGGGGCCAACAAAGAAGGACTGCTGTTCTCCTAAACCTGATTCCAGGTTCTCAGAATGCTCGAGATGTGCCCAAGAGATTAACAARGAGATGTTCTTAAAAGTACTCACACGACTGGCTGTGCTCGTAAGAGAGCAGGTAGTTGGCTAGAGGGGGKGTGTATGTGAGGCACTGCAGGATAACATTGATGTAGCAGGTATTGCCCAGGTTGAAGAGTCCCGCACCAGGTCTCTGTCTTTGCTGCCAGTCCATGCAGATCTTCTCTGGGGGAAAGACGATCCTTTGTGGCAGAGCCATTCCCTCAGCAATGTCTGCAGGGAAATGACATTTGAAAAGAGATGAGACAATATTGTTGCTCGAAAGCATATTCAAGTGTTGAGCTCTCTACAGGAGCACCAAGGACAACAGCTCTAATCACCAACTCAAAAACATCAGGGAAACCCTAACGCCCTGTTGACATCAACTGGTAGGGAAGCAGTTTTGGAAAACAGTCTGTTTCCCGTGTACTCTGCCAAAATTCCAACAAACCCACTCTGATTTCTGGGCCTCAGGCCACCTTCCTTTCCCTCTAGAGTCTTGGATTATCAGGACTCACAGGAGTTGTTCCCCATTGCAGCCATCACTCCTCTTAGGAACAGAGGGGAAACCTTTAGATGACAAAACAGAAAGATCTCCTCCAGAAAGATCAGATCATCACCAATCCCATCACCTAAAGGGAAAGGAAATAATTGTAGCTCAATGAAATGGTTTAGAAAACCCAAACATGACTCACAAAGCACCTTCAGCTATCAAAAGAGTTTTGGTGGTGCTCGTAGCTGCTGTCAAGGATGAAGAATGCTTGGAAAAAGGCAGGCACGCAAGCAGCAATGGAAGGAGCCAAGATATCCTGAAGGCCAGCTCAGCCCAGCTAGCTTTCACTGGCTCACTCCTCAGGATGCCAAGTGTTGGGCAGGTGAGATCACAATTGCTGAACCAGTGCCACATCTCTGCCCCTTTGTGACATGAGGCCAGACGGGGTCATGTCCCTTTGAGGCCACAGAACCCCATGGCTGTCACAGCCCAGGCACCTCTCACCACTGAAAGTCACTGGACCAGGTGCTGCAGACAAAGGGCTGTTTGTCTGCCAGCAGAGCTCCTGCTTCTTCAGGGAGCTCCAGCAGGCCGGAGGAGTCAAATGYTGCTGAGGGCTGTAGATGAGCCTGGTAACAGCTTTGGCTGGCACACTTGGAGTGCTGAAGGTTTCTGTTCCACTCTTCCCAGCTTCTTCCAGGCTTTTAAGCCCTCAGAGATCCCTTTTTAGGGGGAAAAGCCTTAGATTGTGGCAGCAAAGCCACGAAACCTTTCAGGTAGTTATAGAGAATGATAAGGTCACCCCTGAGCCTCCTCCAGGCTAAACAACCCCAGCTCCATCAGATGCTTCTTATAGGACTTACCTTCTAGACCCTTCCCAGATCCATTGCCCTTTTCTGGACACACTCCAGCGTCTCAATTTTGTTCTTGCAGTGAGGGGCCCAGAACTGGACACAGCACTTGAAGTGCCTCAGCAGTGCCCAGCACAGAGAGGCGTTCACTTCCCTGGTCCTGCTAGCCACACTATTGCTGATACAAGCCAGGATGACATTGGCCTCCCTTCCCACCTGGGCACACCTGGGGTCATGTTCAGCCACTGTCAACCAGCACCCCCAGGGCCTTTTCTGCTGGGCTCTTTTCCAGCTACACTGCCCCAGCCTGTAGCGCTGCAAGGAGTTGTTGTAATCCAAGTGCAGGACCCAGCACTTGGCCTTGTTGAATCTCACACTATTGGTCTTGGCCCATTGATCCAGCCTGTTTAGATCCCTCTACAGAGCCTTCCTGCCCTCCAGCAGATCAACTCAACCACCCAGCTTGGTGTCATCCATGAATTTACTGAGGGTACCTTTGATCCCCTCATTCAGATCATTAATGAAGATATTAAAGAGGACTGGGCCCAATACTGAGCCCTGGGGAACAGCAGTGGTGGCTAAACACCAACTGGATGTGGCACCGTTGTCTACCATTTTCTGGGCCTGGCCATCACCCAGTTCTTAACCCAGCAAAGATGCACCTGCACAAGCCATGGGCTGCCAGCTTTTCCAGAAGTATGCTATGAGGGATTATATGGAAGCAGAGTGACACAGACCCTCCAGGCAGGTGCAAAAAGGGAACCTGTTTATTGCAAAAACCAAGCCTTTTTAACAGTTAGGCCTTTATCAGTTGCCTATTTACCTTTGAAATACAACAAATATAATTCGACCAACCACCATAAACCACGATGTGAACATGCAATGGTTATATAACTTGTTTTTCTACCTCCAATTCAGCTGAGTCATTCTCAGAGGCCTTTTCTACTTAGCCGAAGTAACAGGAGTGAGCCATGATTTTACAAGAGTAACAAGGCCTTCATTTTGTAAGGTTTTGCCTATCTGCAACATCTCCCCCTTCCTTTGCTTTTTGTGCGAAGGGTTCATGTACCCTAATGCCAAAATAGTCTGCACCTGTAAAGCCATTATCTCATTAAGACTGTTACTGGTCATCTGCTGAACACAAGATAAGATACATGGAACACAGATCACAATCAATAAAAACCCATCAAAAACAACCATGCCACTGACAAAGACACCCACAGCACAGGAAAACAAAAGATAGTGTCCAATGTCCCCAGGAAGAGAGCTGTTTCTTCTGCACTTGGAAGTAAATGGCTACTGTTCCAGAGCTCATATGGCTGGAGCTCAGGGGCCGTGCTGTTTGGGCAGGAGGGCGTCCATTAGCTGGAAATGCTGACTTTGACATTACTGAATGTCTTTCTGGAAGCATGAAGGTCAGCAGGAACACAATAACCTGATGGTCGGTGCAGTGGGACACAAGGCCTGTGTTAGCAGGCTGCTTCCATAAGCTTCCAGGCACAGCCATGTTCCTGGTAGTCCTACCCCTGCTCCTGCCTTGGCCACAAGGGCTGGATGGTGATTAGGTCATTTTTCCTCTCACTGGGCCTTGTCTTCTTGGAGGTGATCGATGTTTTTCCGGTTGAGCAGGTAACCACTTTAGACCTCTTGGCAATAAAACACATGCGTACCTTCTCCCCTAAGTGAGTAAACCGGCTGGGCCTTGCCATTGCACACCCGATTGTGGATCCTTACGTAAAACTTTTAGAACTTGGTTCCGCACACACAAATCTTCGGAGCAGTATCACTCTGCTGGGGATCAAAATTGATGATCTGCCTGCAAAAATTTTAGTGTAAATAGTGCATTATGTAAATGTTCCTGAGGAGCCATATTCCCCCTTCTTTGTTTGTTTTTTTTTTTTTTTTAATAACATGCATGTCTCTTACTATGAACATGAAGGCAACATAAAAGTAAGACAATACATGTAATAAAGCAAGAAACTCACACTGAGCAAAAATAAGCAAGGTAATACATGTAATCATTAGCACATGAGAGAAAGGATAGTGATTTAGAACGATACACCAGCAATTGCCTAAATACTGTAGCATCACCCAGAGTCTGCGATAGCTGGCAAGCCCCGTGTCACAGTGAGGACCTGGAGAACCTTCCCGGGCAAGGCTTCCAAGGTTACCTTGAAAGAGGATCCAGCTTTTAGAAGGCCAAATCGGCAAGCCAAAGTGACTTGATTACATTTTCAGCGCAGAAGCACCTGGGTCTGGTGGCATACATCTGAGCAGCAAGGGCCAGGGCTTGGCCAGAGCCAAGGCCTTAACTGCAAGGGTTTCCCTAACACATCCTACAGACAAACCTCTATCAACGACAGTTGAGAAAGTTTCTTAAAAGTATACAGTCCTTGCAGATAACTACACAACAGTATGTGAAAGTCTATAAAGCAGCTGACTTCGTCATTTGTCTCTAGCTAAGTAGTCAATGGTACCATGAACAAACTGCAAACAACCAAAAGAATGCATATGTGTAACATCTAATAATATTGTGGGGATTATGCCTGTTATAAAAGGTCAGTGAATTCTCGCTATGACATCAACATAATCAGAATCGTTAATACAGCAAGAGTAACTCTTGTAAAAAGTTGAGATTATATTTTCCCACACATCTCTGCATATATGACAATAAAGCAAAATAAAAACAAGAAAGAAAGCACTAAACAGCTTACAATTAATAATATCCGTAACTTGGAATTGTTACTCATTTTTCTATGCTGCCTATAGAAGATTAAACAGCAAAGAGTGTTATAAATAATTATCTCAAGTGGCCAATGTAGAACATTTATACTCATAGAATTTTCAATGAAATTAAGGATCTAATAAACTACATTTTCACATATTTTTACACAATTCATTATTTTATATTATTAAATAGTTGCTTACCAACTCTCCATCATAATTGCTTCAGTTGGTTCCATCTTATCTCTATAACAAAAGAACTGTATCTTTCAATTTAAATGAGCATATTTCAACAGAACTTAAACTTAATGTCACTCAAACTTAACGTCAATTAAACGTAACAGAAAGTGAACCTAACAGAGCTTAAAGGTAACCTCACTGAGACTGAAGAGAAATTAATCTTAATAGAACTTAACAGAATGTAAAATAACAGAACTTAAACCTAACATTACTTAAATTTAACAACACTTAAACTTAACAGAACTTAACCTTAACATCACTTAAACTTTACAGAACTTAAACTTAACAGAACTTAAAATTAACATCATTTAAATTTAACAAAACTAAAATCAGCATTTAGAGTGTTCCTTTAAAAGTTTCAGATACAACAGAATTTAACTCATCTTGACTCCATCRTTACAAGAAAGCTGCTGAAAATTTGTCATACACCAGTTAAACATCAATGAACAATATGCAAGCAAACAACTGATTCATAAACGAAATAGCAGCAACATGGATTTACTGGAGAGATTATAAAGGTGTGGCAAGTATGTTGTGATTTTACATAATTTAGTTGTGAGAATAGCTCATGGTAACTGCAAACATTATTGAAAATATCCGTTCACAGTCAGGACTTTGCTAGTATAAGCACAATTTTGCGTGATTTTCCAAATCGCAACTGTACTCCAAAAATGACAACATTGTATGCCTTGGCAAATTACATTTAAAACCTGCTCGGTTCGCAGATGGTAAGATGGCTTTTCATAATTGTCAGTACAATAGATTTGACCTTAGACTATTAAAGCTCATGGGATATAAATATTTAAGGATAAAACATCAAGGACCTAGTTATATAATACTGCCATGAGTTTTGCGCATGTAACTCTGTTAGTTCAGTGGGTGTATAAGACTGACACATATATATAAACAGCTACAAAGCCGTGGTTTCAGATGATTCTAAAGGAGTGTGCTAATGTTTACTCTACTTGTGGTCCATCAATGTACTTAAACTGTTTTGATATCAAGTTCAATTTCAATTCGTAAGTGGCAAGGAAGAATAACTACACTTGAATCACTAAATAGCTGTATTCTTTGAAATACTGTCACATGTTTCTTCATGGCGAAAGAATCACAATAAAATTACCTTATTAAAGCTGTGGGGTAAGAAACAAGCAAACAGGTAAAGCTAGCACAATTCTGCCTGCCTTTACAGTGGAGTCGTGAGCCAGTTATAAATAAGCCTAGAATAGCTTCTGCAGATAATATTAATAGGGAAGGAAGCAAAGAAATGCCTCGATTGATGAGTGGCTAAGCCTACCATGGGCCTCACTTAGCTAAGTGCTCCCAGTAACTCTCGTAAATGATGCAATGCTTTGACATTGGGCTTTAAAGTTAATTACTGTGGTTCACATTTTCTTCCGTTAACATCTACCCTAAACATTTCCAAGGAGGGATCTATTGAATTTTCCAAGGGGCCACAATATCTTACAAATATGAATCTTCCCATCTGCAAACTCAAGTGTTATCCACATAGTGATAAATAATGTTTTGAGGGTACTGGATTTTGCAAATATTTTTCCAGGTATACAAGGTTCTAATTTTCATGGTAACAGCTAGCATCATTATAACTGAGCAAAGAATCAGCGTTAATTCAGTCCAATCAGACCTCCAAATCAAAATTCTTGAAAAGGCAGCACACATCCTACACGACAAGTCCTACCAATCAGCACCTCTGCTGATAAATTCAGACTCTGCCAAACAGCGCTAAAGCAAGGAATCACATAACACCATCTGCATGCAGAAACACGCCGCATTTACACAGAGATAACCCCGAATCTCTCCAATAAACAGTCCTGTCAAAATCCACAGCTCACTGGAAATACAAAGTTAGTTTTAACAGAGATCCGGGTAGTGATGTTTCAAATATCGTGAGGATAGCCCATCTGCATTCTGGGGTTTAAGTACACACCGTTACCTGCTAACTGAGTGACAAGCACAGGAGGCTGACCTTGTTCAGAGGCAACTGGGCACGCAATAATAACCAACAGATTTCCGTGTTCCAATGCATCCTCTTGGCATTTTCTGATAGCAAAGTGCTGTAGCATCAGCACTCTGTATAGGGTATAAATCTGCCATCTGCCTGTGATTTATGGGTCCCGAGTCAGGATAGCTATCAAAAGGCAGCATCCCCTTAGAGGGTGGCCTGACCACAGAGCCGGCCAATATGCCTCAAACTGCCTCTAGGCGAGAGGGGGCCGGGGGGGCCAGCTGGGCTGGGGGGCCTAGAGAGGCAGTGTGGGATTGCACAAGGAGTTACCCCCCATGGCGAAGACTCAAGAAGAAGAATCTATGGAATTACAAAAGAAGACTGTCAGGAATACGTATCTCACAGACACCTGAAGGCAGGAAGGACATCCTGCTCTGCTAAGCCTGCCTCTGATAAGGAAACTAACAGATTGTCAAAACCTATGAATTTATTAGGAGGCCTGGCACCAGCCTTTGAAGAACTGCTGAAAATAGCCTGTTACACTGTATAAAAGCTGACCTTATTTTGCAAAATACTGATTCACTTGCTCTCAGCCTGTGTCTCTCACATTTCATATGCTGCAAATGGCACCCAAACAGGGTATTCTGCAACTGAAGTGATCCAGTCCAGTGGCGTACTTTGACCGAACGAACCGTAGGTGTGTTCAGCTGATCACCGAGGAGCTCCTCTCATCGCTGGCTATAGAACAGGTTAGCCTTTGCAAGCGGTTGGACAGCATTTCTTATAATGGGGCAAGGCGCAACAAAACCCCAAAAACTGCATGAAGACTGTCTGTTGCATATTACCAGGGAACAAGGATTTAAAATCCAACCCCAAAGACTCATACAGCTACTTATATGGGTCAGACAGTTTTGTCCCTGGTACCCGTCTGACGGTTCTTATGATCTTACTCACTGACAAACGGTCGGTGAATATTTGCAAACTCACCAAATTACTGTCCTGGTTTGAAGGACAGGTGTCTGTCAAGGAAGATGGGAAACCTCCCTTGAATACAGGATGACCTCCCTCCCTCTGCCGAATTACTATACCTTTGAAATTATGGGGCTCTCAGGCAAAGGTGTGGTAAAAAGAATAACAGTTCTTTACTAGGGTTATATATATATATATATAAACACATATATATATATATATAAAACAAGACAGTTAAACGGCAACCATAAGAGAACAAACCCTTTATAAGTTCCTTGTCTGTAGTTGGGAGATTTTCCGTTGGAGCAGAGAGGCTGCAGTGACTCCCCCAGGGCTGCAGGGGGCACTGTGGCACGAGCACGATGATCCTCATGTGGCAATGGCCGCTCTGGCGAACAGGAAAGGAAGGGGTCGCCCCCCGTGCGAACATACGGGGCAGCAGCCCGGCTCCACCAACCTCGGCAGCGGGCACATCAAGTGGGGCAGGCAGGCAGGGTCGACTGGGGAGCGATGGACCTCGGTATCACCCACCAAACCAGCAGAATGCAGGAACAGCAGAGACGAGCAGCTCCGGGCAGCGATTGGTTACAGCATAGCGCTGTGTATATGTGCTCTGCAGTGAGCTGGCGGAGACGTCGCAGTGTAGCAGTGTTCCCGGAGTGAAACCGGTTAACTGACTTTTCCTTCCTGCGTAAAAGGGCCATCGTTCGCCTGCAGGCACCCCATGTTGCAAGTCGGCTTCCGACCCCTAAA
>JACAXG010000268.1:0-18645 GCA_018881555.1 Amblyornis subalaris
TGCCCCGCACAGCCCCCCCAGCCCCTCGGCTGCCGAGCCGGGAGCCCAGGCCCTCCGCGAGCAGCCGGCTCCCCCCAAGAAGCGTCCGTCCCGCTTCAGGCGGGCGCTGCGGGCGCTGCGCCGGCTGTTCCGGTGTCCCTGCCTGGCGGCACAGCCGGGGGAGTAGCACGGACAGGGCACCGAGAGCAGGGATTRCTYCCAGAGCCTCCCTCCCTGCAGGACGGTGACACACGCACACATGGCTCTGCCAAAACCAGTGGGAGTTGGAGTCAACAAACGGCAGTCGGAAGACGAGGACGGAGAAGACAAAAGCAACGAAGATGAAGAGGACGAAGAAGATGAACAAGACAGTGATGACGACAACAAAGACGAACAAGACAATGAAGAAGACAAAGACAAAGAAGACAATGAAGAAGATGATGAAGAAGATGAAGAAGATGACGAAGACGATGAAGAAGAAGATGAAGACGAAGACGAAGAAGAGGAAGAAGAAGATGACGAAGAAGACAAAGAAGACGAAGAAGATGAAGAGGAAGATGAAGAAGAGGAAGAAGAAGAAGAAGAAGATGAAGAAGAAGAAGAGGAAGAAGAAGACAAAGAAGAAGACAAAGAAGAATAATGTAAATATACATAGAAGAAGAAAAATAGTAATAAGAATTTTAAAATACRTAGAAGAAGAGGAATAAGAATAAGATTAAGAATTTAAAAATACATAGAAGAAGAAAAGAAGAAGAGAAGTAAGAATAGGGAGAAGAAGAATAATTTAAAAATACATAAATTAAATAAAATCTAATAAATAAATAAAATTACCAAATAATTTGTRTTTATTGCATATTGTATATTTATATTACAGTATAGGATTGAAAAACRTGAATATACAATATGTTGTAATGATTATATATTATAATTTCCCAAGAAATTACCAAAGAAAGACAGAACGGTGTTCAAATTACTGAAGAATTTGTCTATTTTCTAATCAAATTTGTAAGGCATAAGAACAGAGTCTACAGGTTTCATTTCTCATCTCTCAGGGTTGTTCATGTATTTCCAAACTCCCTCCCAGGGAGTCAGCTGGGAGCAGTGACTGCTCAGCCCCCGAGGCCAGCGGGAGAGYTCCCGGCGGGGCTGGGAGGGCAGGGCTGTCCCTGCTCTCTCCAGGCAAACGAAAGCCGCACGTTGTTCCCGGCTGACAGAGAAGTGCTGGAAAGCCCTCGGCCCCAGGGCTGTGCAGCCGGGACAGCGAAGCCACCACAGCCCCGCTCTGGCGCTGACCATGGCCRGGAAGCCCAGCTGGCTTAGAAAGCCACCGCGTGTTTGGCGTGGGCGAGGGGCAACCGCTGCTCCGTCAGAGGCTTCGTGCGGCTGCAGAGCTGCTGTAGAGGCTCTTTTCACCGTGTTCACGTCTGTTTTGCACACAAGAATGCACCAGAAGGGAACTTGCAGGTGACCCTGTGGCTAACGCCTTGCACCCTCTACTCCCCTGGCCTTGCCCAGGGCCTGCTGAGCAGAAAGCAGCTGTGGAGGGCACTTCTGGAGTGCAGAGAGCTTCTAGAATGACAGAGTGGTTGGGGTTGGGAGGGACCTTAAAGCTCGTGTAGTTCCAGCTGATTATCTTCTGCTCTCTCTCCCCCTCTCTCTGACAGCTCTTTCCTCTTTCTTATTATCTCCCGACCTCGTATTTATTATGAAATAAAATCCGTGGTGTTGAATAAAATCCCTTGGCTGTTGTCCTGTGGTCTCATTTGCCCCTTAATTGGGGCAGAGGCATCTCTCCCTCATCGCATCGTGGCACGTGGGCCGGGACACCTCCCACTATGCCAGGCTGCTCCAAGTCCTGTCCAAGCTTTTTGTGCTTTCAGCATAACTTCCACAGAATCACAGTTGGAAAAGCCCTCCCAGCCCACGGAGTCCAAGGTGTGCCCGATCCCCCCCTTGTCACCCAGCCCAGAGCACTGAGTGCCACGTCTAGCTCTTCCTCGAATCCRTCCAGCGACAGTGACTCCTCTTCAGCTCCTGCAGCATCTCCATGTCCGACAGGGTGGTGAGGTCCTTCCCAGCCTTGGGGTGTGCTGCTGACATCCCGGCGAGGTTGCGCTCGTTGCGCACCCACCACAATTCCGGGTCCTGCTCGCCCACTTGGCTCCGGTGCCGTGTCCCCGCATCCCTGCAGGTGCCCTGAGCGCCGGGGACACGAGGTTGGTGGCTGCTGGTGGCGTTGGCTGTGTCCCTGCTCCCGGCAGGAGCCACCCGCGGTGCCACCGGCAGAAGAGGCAACTTCTGGCTCGCGCCACCCGGCTTGGGGCACGCGGCCTCGGTCGCCCTCCTGTGCCACCCTGATGGGGGCAATGGCCCCCTCACAGGGTCGCACCAGGAAAGATAACTGGTCTTGGAAACAAAGACCTCTTGTTGGCACGAGATGGTGTTTGTTGGATTTTTCGTTACTTTCGGTTGTTAGTCGTGTGTTTTGTTGTTCAGGGAAACAGCAAGGGCCAGATAATCTGCTCTTCATTTGGGAATGCTTGTCGGGAATAAATGTCATAACTGTGTCTCTCCTTTTTTGCTTAAGAGCTACAACCCAGCCTCTGTGCCTGAGCTTGGAGAATGGGGAATGGGATATGGGATATGGGATATGGGATATGGGATATGGGATATGGGATATGGGATATGGGATATGGGATATGGGCTACGGGCTATGTTCTAGGCCAAAATTTTATTAAAACCTCTGCTGGTTTGTAAAACATGCCTGACATTTTCAGGTCCTGGTTCTCCCAAGAGGAATATTCCAGGGAACCCCTCAGGCACCTGCTATAGTCACAGTGCACTGTAACTCATTCATGTTTTAATTGAAACCAAAAATGCAGGTGATAACAATATAAATAAAACAAACACTTCTGAACAACCTGGTTTGTTATCTGGTACCTTCTTAGGATTTTTTGATCGGGTTGAATTCTACTGGAAAAAAGCCATAAATCCCGGGGTCAGCTCATGAGACGTGACTGGAAACTTGCTGTCACAGAGCTCAATCCATCTCACAGATCCAAAATGACAAAGGGTTTGGTGCTCCAACAGTCTGAATGTGGAAGAAWAAAAGACAAACAATGGGTACTGATATTCCACATGTTGTTGAGGGAGTAAGAATTGGCTGCCTCGGGAGCCAGAGWCTTCCTACGAGGCAGGCAGGGCTCCTGATGCTCGGCATCATTCCAGCCACAACCCAATCCTGCAGACAACCCAGCCTAGGAGTCGATATCCAGCCAATTGTCAACATTTCCCAAGCTTCCAGGTCTGTGATGAGGCAACGGGAAGTGGTTCTGAGTGGTTTTTCCTATCTGGATGCATTTACGGCTCCTGACAGTTTTGATCAAGACTTGGTGAAATGATAAGGATTKCTGGATTTGTCTGGATGTCTGCTGGGTGTGTTTGCAGCCAGCCTATCTGCCTGGAGAGGCTGGAATTCTCTGGGAAGGGGCCAAAATGACAAGGCCAAAGCCTGGAGATGCAATACTGTTTACCTTCCTGCCAGGTTAGGATTCAGTTAATTGGAAAAGCCTCTTACAGGAAAACTAAGTTAAGAATATTTTCTTCCTTCAGGTTTAGAGATCTGCCATTGTCAGAAGCTTTAAAATAATCTGTCTGATCTCAGCTGCRTGCATGAGCCTTTTCTTCCTTGGATTTCACTGCCTCTACTCAAAACCTTTAACATTCTGTGATTCTTATGATAATTATTTATATTTAATACCAGTTTCTCTTAGGGCCTGAGAATAAATCACAAACCCCAACYTCTGGCACCTTCCAGTCCCACTGGGAGAGAGGGGAAATATCAGGGAGGTGAGTGGCTACCAGGTTTGGGGRAAATCTCACCAATTTACCCAGGTTTGGGGGAAATCTAAACCATTTGGGTTGTTTAGTCTGGAGTAGGCTCAGGGGGGACCTCACTGCTCTCCACAACTCCCTGACAGGAGGGGGCAGTGAGGGGGGGTCGGGCTCTGCCGCCGTGTCCCAAGGGAAAGGAAGAGAGGAAATGGCCTTAAATTGTCCCAGGGCAAGTCCAGATTGGAGATTGGAAAAAAATTTCTTCCCTGACAGAGTCAAGCATTGGAATGAGCTGCCCAGGGAGGTGRAGGAGTCTCTATCTCTGGAAGTGTCCCAGAGGTGTCTGGATGTGGCCCTTGGGGACAGGGTTTGGGGTGATGCTGGCGGTGCTCCAGTGATCCAGGATGATCCTGAAGGTCCCTYCCAACCCGGATAATTCAGTAATTCTGAACACCCGCGGGGTTTGATGGAGCGGATTCCTCGCGCTGCTTATTTTCCCGGGTACACACAGGGAGGAAAGGCTGAGGCCGCATCTCCTGGAGTGGAGCTCCATCTGCCGGCTCCGAGGAGCCTCTTCCCTGCTGTCCTGCGCCATCCCCGCTCCTGCCTGCGCTCCGCAGCGCTTCGGACCCTCTGCCGGCTGCCAGGGGAGTTGTCCCCGCTCGGGGCGATGGGGCCGAGCAGGAGCCCCGCTCGGACGGGACAAGCCGGGCTCTGGGCAGCCCCATCCTTCCCCTGCCGCAGCAAGGCCGAACTGAAGCAGGAGCAGCGATGCTGTGCCTGGGGGGGATCTGCTTCTGTGTTGCAGAATCGCTCAGGTGGCACTGGCAGAATGAGAGAATATCTGGAGTTAGAAGGATCTTGAGAGAATCCTGAGTTAGGCAGCCACAAGGAATCGAGTCCAAGCCCTGGCCCTGCACAGCCACCCCACCAATCCCAGCCTGKGCATCCCTGGGAGCGTTGTCCAAAGGCTCCTGGAGCTCTGGCAGCCTCGGGGCCGTGCCCATTCCCTGGGGAGCCTGTTCAGTGCCCCAGCACCCTCTGGGGGAAGAACCTTTCCCTGGGATCCATCCTGACCCTGCCCTGGCACAGCTCCAGCCGCTCCCTGGGTCCTGGCAGGTCACAGGGAGCAGGGATCGGAGCTGTCCCTTGGGAGGAGCTGCAGCCCCCAATGATTCTCCCCTCAGTCTCCTTTTTTCCAGCTGAACAAGCCAAGTGCCCTCATATGGTCCCTCCAGACCCTTGCCCATCCTCGTGTCCCTCCTTTGAACACTCTCTGGGAGCTTTGGACCCTTCTCACATTGTGGTGCCCGAAACTGCCCCCAGCACTCGAGGTGATGCCGTCCCAGYCCAGAGCAGAGCTGCGACCTTTGCAGCCCCCGGGCTTGTCCAGCTCAGAAGGACCCATTCCCATCCCCTGACCCCAGCGTTTTCCTCTCGTGCCATCTCTACAGCTTGTGTTTAACATTTCAAGAGGGTGTGGCAACAGCCAAGATGTGTKTTTGTTCCCAGGGCTTGTGTCCATGACAGTCCTGGCCTCTGCCTCTTTTCCCCATTAATTCCCTCTCCTCTCCAACAGGGAAAAATAATTTCTTCTTCTATCCACCYCAGCTCAKCCATTCTCCTGGAAGACCTGAGTCAGATGTTTGGTACCTAAACCAAATACCTGAGGAAGGTGGGGAAGAGGGAGACAATTGCTGGAGGGAGACACACAGTTACTGAACCAGCCTAATGTAAACAAGATCTAAAGCAAGAGTTCAAAGTTATTAAAACTAGGGGAAAATGCCAAAGAAGAAAATTCTTCTCTGTTCAGTCACCCAGCTCTGCAGCCAATGAAATCTGCTTCTCTATCCCTGGAAGATGATTTATGGCCATGTTTTTATAGTGGAGACAACAACAACAACCACCTCCCCTCCGTGCACCTTTTCATCCACGGAGCTCAAAGGGCTCCTCAGAGCTCAAGTGTCACTTGTGCAAGGAGGAAACCGAGGCACAGGAAGGAAGGGATTTTGCTCCAGCCAGTGAAGAGCCCAGGGATAAATCCTGAGTTAAGCACAGTCTGTGCTAAGACACATCCCTCAGCAAACAGAAGTCACAAAGCTCCATGTGAGCAATGGTAAAAATGAGAAAAGAGACATTTGAGGAATTGAATTCAGACAAATGCTGAGCAGTCGCTCTGAGAAGATGAGGTTATTCCCCTCCTCGTGCTATTTGCCTCCATCAGCATCACAGAAGGGAACCTAATTCCTAGGATGGCTTAGCTCTAACACATTTGTTTTATCAAGGATGGAAAAAACCACTCAGGAGTTTTCATTTGTTTTGTTTTGTTCCCCCTCCCCCCCCCTCCCCCCAGCTTTTTACAACTGGAGAAACAACAATTTGGGGACTGTTCCTGCATTTCTTTAACAGACAACGAAAAACCTCATGCTCTTAGCAGAACATTTTTTCCTCCTAGAGCTTTTTTTTCTGTTTCCTAATTGCACCATCCACCGGGGAGGGATAACAGGTTGGAAACRTAATTTTGCTTATTCAAAGATTTGGAATCAATTTGACCTCCTGCTTGCTCCTCTTCTCCCCCAACTCCCTCTTCCCTCATGTGTGGCTGAAACTCTCTTTGTGTGGGAGCCAATGTCAAYATCCCTGGTGATACTATTGCAAACAGGCACAAAAATATCCCTCACACAAGTGGCTGGAGGGGTCTCTCTCTCCCACCCACTCTTTTCTGATTCCTCTCTAATGGTGAAAGCCTCGAGAAGTGGCAAAATTCCCACAAAAAGGGGACTCCATGAATTCTCATCTTCAATGGAACAGCGCTGAATGGACGCTTGGAAACTTCTTGAACATTCCACGTGGTGTCTTAACGAGAATGAAGGTGCATGGAAGACTTTGGGAAGTAGAAAATGTCAAGCTTGGCTATGGGACACTGAGAAAGGACACCAATATTTTGCAGCAGGTGATACTGGGGAAGCTGGGCAGTACACAGGGCCCTACAAAAGGATCCCAATAACCARCTCAGACTATTGGGATCACCCTGGGAAAGGCAGAACTGCAAGGTAAAATRTCTGCACCTTTAATACCTCGGGGCTGCAAGGTCACCCAGGTGAGCCCACAGCCTGGACAGCACTGAAAATTCACCAAAATCCCTTGGTTTTGGCCTCTCACACAGAGGACTGCTTGGAAAATACTTCTGATGGGCTGTGGTGCAGCATCCTGACTCACCCCAACCGTGTCACTGCTGCTTCCCATGAAGCGAGCATCCTGGAAGGCCCAGGATTCCCAGGATTGGCAGTCTCCAACCGCTGTTTCGTCATTTTCAAAAGGATGCCACTGACCAACACTTCAGGACCACACGGACAGATGTTTGCCACGTGCAGAAAGTTTGGATTTTCTGTTCCAAAACGGAACAACTTCCACTCATGCAAGCCCAAAACTGTCATTCCCGTGGGATGGACATGCTGGCACTGGCCTGGCTGGGATCACACATGTGTGGGACTGACATGACCAGGCTCTTTGCCTGCAGGAAGCTGGAGAAATATCAAAGAGGAGGGAATAGAATTGGAAAAGAAAGGGAAGATTTGCTCCCCCTCATCCACAAATTTAGCTACAGTTCTATGCAGCAAAAACTGCGTAAAATAACCTTGTTTCGGAGCAGACATTTCAGAGAGGAAGGGTGAAGCTTGCCACAGGGGCTTCGWGCAGGGATTTTGCTGTTTCAGTGAAAATCCACTGATTTTCAAGGAATTTCAGGTCCCTTCCAACCCAAACCATTCTGCGATTCTACGAACCGGGAGGTCTTGGTCCTGAGGGATTCTGGTGCGAGAAARCTGGGAAATGGGAGGAAGCAGGCAGCAGGAATAAAGCTGGTGGTGCCAGAGAGCTGCCGAGGAGCCGTGCCTGGGTCCCTTCTGTGCTCACAGGATGTGTCAARTGTAAGGTTAGAGTAGGATTGCCACTTGAGCTCCCCCAGAAAAACTACAGCTGTTCCTGTGTTTGAGGCCTTTGACAGTAAAACAGCCAGGGGCGCTTTTGCCGTGCTCCAGAAACAATTCCCTACCAGCAGGGAACAGGTTCCCTCTCTTTGACAGCCTCCCCTCCCCTCAGGAACGAGCGTTTCCTGAAGCCCTCGGCTCGGCCCTGACCCCCTCCCTGCTCTGCGTTTGAAATCTGTGTATTAGATTTTCTCCCTAAATTGTTTTATCCTCCTCTCGAAAACCCAAACAATTCCCAGACAGTGACTCGTGCTGACTAATCCAGTCTGGGAGACTTCGAGGTGTCCCTGTAACCTAAAACCGGCAAACAAGCTGCCTAATTCGGTAGCTAGACATTCCACTGGAGACCTGGAGGTGCTGGGCTTTTATTTTCCCTCTCCTCGGGGTTAAACACGCTTTTATCTCCGCTCTGCCTCCCTCCCCCGGCAGGCAGGAGTTGGGGTGAGCTGTAATTCGGACATTCCTTTCCTGCCTCCACTTCCAAGTCCTGCTCCACGGGGCATCCCGGTGGCAAAGCGATTGTGAGCCCTCAACAGAGGGGAAAAAACAGGGAGAAAAGGTGTTGTTCTTCCAGGGAGAAGGAAGGGGGTGCCTGAAGCGAGAGCTGAGACATTCCCAAATCATCTCCCAGGCGGGTGTTGCAAAAAGATACGGGGACGGGGAAAAAATCGTCTTTTTGGCCCTTTTACAGTGCTGGGCTGAGTCATATTTTAGTCATGTCTGGAAAGCACAGTGCCATTAGCAGGCCTCCAGCGGGACAGTTGCAGCTGTGACAGACTTTTAAGCTCCGAACGTTGCGAGCGAGGTCTGTCTGGACACAGATAATGCACTTTATTGTCTGCTCCGCGGCCACACACGCCGAGCCAGGAGCCGGCATTCCCCGGCTGCCCGGGGAAAGGCATCTCGCTCCTGCCCCACTAATCCTGGCTCGCCCCGCCGCTGGAAAAGAGGGAAGAAGCCGTGTGCGCACCTGGGATATTTTTCCAGGAGCCGGACGGTGCCTTGCGGGCGGACGGTGCTTAATGAGCCCTCGTTGCACCAGGCAAACAGAGCCGTGTGGGACAACACCCGAGCCGGTGGCCTTGGGAATTAAAGCTCGTTAAAAGCTGGGTGTGAAGTGCCACGAGAAGTCAACMAGGTTTTGCGTTCGCCCTCGGCAGCCTCTGCTCTCACAAAGAGCAGCCTCCAGCCTCGCCCTGCATCGCCTCCTTCGCCCTTTCCTCAGCCAGAGGGAGGAGGCTGAGCTGGACGTTGTCCCCASACCGGCGTGGTGGGGTCACCTCGAGTGCCCGGGGGTCCCACAGGGCTGCCCTGCCTTCCCTTGGGCTCTCAGCTCCTCCTTTTCCAGCTCCCTGAGGGGCAGGAGAGGGTGCCACTGGAATGGCACAACCACTTTGGGAAGCGCGGGGTTTGGGGATAGGAGGGATTCTCCTCGCTTCAGCTGCCTGGCAAGGAAGGAGGACTCAGCCTTTCCCACGAGGACAAGCAGTGGGATRACRTGGATCTGCTTAAAATGGGAATCTGGTGCCTTCCCTTCCTCTCCACAACCAGACCTCAGCTGGTCTGTTCTTTACACAGCCCCAAAATCCAGCAGCCTGGTCTGTTCCCTGCCCAGTCCTCAAAATCCAGCAGCAAAGATTCCTGCTGAGACGCCCTTGGGGGTCATATTTTTGGGRTTGTTTTGACTATGGCTATTTGCGGCTTCTTTTCCTGCGTGTCAAAGCCAGAGACAAAACAAATACGAGCTCTGCCTCATCATCATCACCCACGTCGAGAGGAGCGCTCTGGGGTTTTGTAGGGTTAGGAGAGGGATCTGTAGGGGAGTTTCCTCAAAAATATAAGTGCAGTGTGTTAGGATAACAAGGGATTGTGCTGGAAGGAGATGTCAGGAGGCCACGCTGAGCAGAGTAAGAAGGTATTTGATATATTTCTACGTATGCCTGGATACAGAGGCTTTCAAAATGAACTTTCAACGTGTTTTTCTCATTTTGAAAGCTTGGTACACCCATAGTAATATTTCATTAACACCTCTGCCTCCGTTTTATTATTTATTTAAAGAGAAAAATAACCAATGAATCTTTTAAGTAACTTGACATCAAAGTCTCTGTTTTGGTGCTCCTGAAGGAAGGTTCAAACCATCAGCAGCAAAAAGGATCCAATCCAAGGAGCAAACAATGAAGAAAAATAAGAGCTGTAGATGACCCTGAAATATTGAAATTTAATCAAGATTAAATAAATAATCTTGAAAAAAAATGCAACTACTAAACTTCTGTAGATGCAAAGTCTCGTTTCATAGAATCATGGAATGGTTTGGGTTGGAAGGGACCTTAAAGATGATTTCATTCCACCCTCTGCCATGGGCAGGGACACCTTCCACTATCCCAGGCTGCTCCAAGCCCCATCCCAGCTGGCCTTGGACACTCCCAGGGATGGGGCAGCCACAGCTTCTCTGGGCAACCTGTGCCAGGGCCTCACTATTGGATTTCAGGYCTTTCACCAGGTGACTCCACAGCAGGAAAATACCATTTTGGTAAAAACGAAATAAATCAGTAAAAACAACAACAAAAAAGAATGGAAATAATCTTTGATGTTGTGAGTGACACACGGCCAACACCCTCCTCCTGATGGTTCCTTTTCCCCTGAGAGGGTTTTCTCCCCGATAAAAGAACTCACCGGGCCCACGTGCATACTTGTCAAACATTTTATTTGTCATTCACACTAATTATGATACTGAATTTACAGAGGAAACTGTGGTACAAAGAAAGGAAGGAAGAAAGGAAGGAAGCAAGTGTTCATTAGAACTAACGCAGCAGTCCAGCTGCTCTGGGTAGTTGTAATGAATCCTCCCGTGGTGCCGGGCACAGCCACCCCTATGTACAGCAAGAGTCTGCTCTGGTGTGCTATCTACACATCCCTGTCGTGGGGGGAAAAATCTACTCTATCCTCTTTTCCTATCTGGGTCCAAAAACCAGCAGCCACCCCCTGCCCGCTCTCCCTCCCTCCCCAAGAAGAAAATTCCCCGCAATCAACCCCCCCCCAAAAATGCCACACCCTGGTGGTTTCCCCTTCTGGAAAACGAGGCTGTTGCTGGATGCTGCAGCCTCTGTCGTGTAAACACAGCCAGAAAAAGCTGGACAAATTCATTCCCTTTGGTGCCACTCCGGTGGGGGCTGTCCCCTGCCGTGCCCTCCCCTCGGCCTCACCACCTCTCACCGGGAAGTTTTGGTTTTCGAGGGAGCTGGAGCTGTCCAACCCCAAATACCACAAATAACCCACAGGTTTGGTGGGTTTTTTTTTGCACGTTTGTTTCTCCCCTACCACAAAAAAAGTGAAGGATGTCGAATAGAGACCATGCTATAACTGTTTACAAAAGTGAATAAAATGTAGTTCCTCTTGAAGCCTAAAAATAACTCATTGGGAAAGAAAAAAGTCTCACTACAGTATTGAAGCAAACGCAAAGGTAAGTTCATTAAAAACACAGAAAAATGAGAAAAATGCAGAGTAATTACAAGCACTAAATATTTGGCTAGGAAGCTCTGGAAATCTATTTACAGACATAAATACAAGTAACTCTGTTGATGCAACCCTTTGAGGACAAGGAGAAAAAAACGCCGAGTGGTTGGTGCCGACCAAGCGAGGTCAACAAAAACCAAAACACGAAAATGTTACAAGGCAGGAAAACAAGCAAGAGCTTTGCTCCGACAGAAAACTGATCCGCTTCTCCCTGAATCTCCAAACACCCCCACGGAAAAGGTCACCCAGAAAGCAGCAGTGAATGTTTCAAGAGTGCAGGCAATTCGGAACACTTCGGCAGGAAAGGATTTCTCTCCTTCCCGGCAAAAAAATTCGGCAGAATTCTCCAAATCCAATCCTTCATAGCAGGGATGCTCTCTGCATCCACGTCTCCTTGCACTAAAGCTCGTGTCCATCGCTCTGGAAGCAAGCAGGAACCCTGAAATGAGTAGGAATGTTGTTGGAGAGGGAAATCTTTGTCCTCAGAGCTGACAAAAGCCCTGGATTTACTCTGAAGGTGTTTGATGCAGCTGCATCTGTGCAAGGAGTTGTGCCTTGTGAAAGGAGCACCCAAGGTGAGAGTCGGGACTGCCAGGAGCTGAATTTGGGGAGGACAAGGTGCCCAAGGCACTCTGCTGACTGCAACTCCAGAGCAGAAGCACAACAGTTCTATTTTTTTGGTACCATTCGGCTCCCGGGATGATAAAACGATATAAATATATATATTATGTCCATATAAAAATATATACTTATAATTTGGAGATGGGGCTGGGGGAAACGTTTTATCCAAATGTCCTTTTGCTGCCTGTTAAGTGCTCTTAAGATGCAACAGGAGAGACGTGGGAGCATTTTCATAGCCTTGAAGATCTTTGCCATCCTTGGYGATGGCTACAAAAAGAAATATTGGAGTCAACTGTGGCTGCTCATGAGTGAACACACTGAAACCCACAGTGATTAAACAGACTAATTGCAGGGCTAATGAACCTGGCTTTTCCTTTCTCCAGAGGCTGCTGCTTTGTGCAGTGCTGGGCATACCCGGAGAGGTTGGACTCCAAAGTTTGGTTGCCGGCAATGATCACATGGAGACACTGGGAAATTCCAGTGAAGTGTCATGGATGGCGTGGGTTGTAGGGAACCAGGGACACCTTCCACTATSCCAGGTTGCTCCAAGCCCCGTCCARCCTGGCCTTGGACACTWCCAGGGATGGRAGTCCACAAGCTCTCCGGGCAACCTGTGCCAGGGCCTCACAAATCTCACAGGGATGAATTTACTCTGAACTAAACCTGTCTKTCTTCRGCTCAAGRCCATTCCCCCTCGTCCTATCACTCCATGCYCTCRTTAGAATTCCCTCTCYGGGTCACCTGGCCCTTCCTGGCTCCTCCGAGCTCCTCTCCTGTCCCTCCCTGCTGTGTTTCCACTCCCAGCTCTGTGCACTTCGGTGGTCCAGTCACAAGGCAGATGTGAGAGCTGTAACCAGTTATAATTTTAACTGAGAGCTGTAATCAATGATGATTTGAATGGCACAGCCACAGGCAATGTGTGGGATGGATTCTGCAACAGAGCCACTGTTCAGTGATGAAGGACTTTTTTTTTTGGCTACTGAAGAGGGGAGAGTCCAACAATGTAACTGCTACAACAGGTAGGGTCTCTGTATTTCTGTATTCAGCAGGGCCTCCACACTTCCAAAGTATATATTCAAGTATTCTGATAGAATTTGGATGCTTTCTGCCTTTGTTTTTTGTTTGTTCAAACTCTGGAAAATTAGAAAGGATATTCCATTAAATGAAAAGCACAAGGCCACGTGTGTGTTTTAACAGAAACATTTTTGGCTTTTGCTGAGATCTCTTGAAACACTCCCTCTTTTCTGCACAAAAATGACCTTATTGACAACGTCAATTCTTGGATTCGTAACTTTCCAATACCAAAGTGCTACTGCATCCGACTTAAACAAAGAAGCAAAATCATATATATATATATATATAAAAAAAACAAAAGAAAACTTGAAAAAACAAATGGTTTTAAATAAGTCCAGCTGTTTTGCTGCCTGCAGCCAAGGATCTTTTTTAATTCGAATCCTTTTAACTTCTTTTAAACATCAAACACTGATCTGAAGCCCTGCTTTCAAATACTCTCTGAGTTGACCTGCAATTGCTTCTCTCCTCCAAGAGGTACATTAAATAACAATCAGCTCCCGTGTCAACATCAGCAGTTTGTGCTGGAGGAGCAGTCCAACAACTGCACCCGGAGCAAACCCTCCCATCAAATAGTGCCATAAACTCTACAGTGACATCTGATATGTTCGAGCTGGAACGATGGGCAGCAGTGAGGGCTCCGTGCTCATCCTGCTCTGGGGAGGAGGACATTGGCTGCACCAGCTTTGAGTACCCTTCCTCTTCTCCCAAAACTTGGAGGGATTGTCCAGGCCCTGGCTTTTCTGGAGCTTTCCAGATGAGCTTGACAGCCCTGCCCGAGTTATTTCGTGTTGCAGGAACTGATCYGTTTTCCTGGAACGTGGCTTTGTGCTGCACAGAAATCTTGGCTCTGCTGAGCTGGGAGCAAATCTCACCCAGATTCCAGCAGAGCCAGGATTTCACCCTTGCCATGCCAACTGAATCACAGAATCCTGGAGTGGTTTGGGTTGGAAGGGACCTTGAAGCTCATCCAGTGCCACCCCTGCCATGGGGCAGGGACAACTTCCACTATCCCAGGGTGCTCCAAGCCCTGTCCAGCCTGGCCTTGGACACTTCCAGGGATCCAGGGGCAGCCACAGCTTCTCTGGGCAACCTGTGCCAGGGCCTCCCCACCCTCCCAGGGAGGAATTCCTTCCCAATATCCCATCTATCCCTGCCCTCTGGCAGTGAGAAGCCATTCCCTGTGTCCTGTCACTCCAGTGGGCAGGTATTTAATTAGGGAATACTGAATCTGCCKTATCAAGTATCTACATCCTGATTCCTGATCCTGAGGGTCACCACTGGTGACGAAGGAAAAGCGTGGGAGRAGTAGGGAGAGATGACTCCACCGTGAGGGAAGGCACAGAAATTCCCAGGGATTTTGGTGCCTTCCAGCAGGAACTGGGCACCTCAATGCCTTTGGGGATCTAAGCTGAGTAAAATGAAGGTGAGATAATTGTAAACAATATTTTTAGGTCATTAGGAGGTCACTTTAACCCATCGTTATTCCAGCCTTTTTCAATGTGATAAATTTGACTTTGGCTGCTACCAAAAAAAGGCAATTGCTGATATTTTTTTTTTAATATAGGCATATTTAAATAATAATAGTATCAACAAATAAGAAAAGTCTGAATATCAAGCATAAATATCAATGAACTCATCAAAGAAATACAGTAGTTGAAAATGACCCAAGGCTGTAGCCGTTGTGTTAAAAAAAAAAATCCAAGAGATAAAAAGTTAAATTAAGTCATTGAAAAAGGGGCTGATTCTTTCAGTTGACAAAGCAAGAAAGAAGCAAGCATGACTAAAACAAAAAAAAGAGCAAAATATTTTTTTTTCGCAATTTATAAGGTGCCAAGAGAAATAAAACAAATTAGATGCAAAGCAGGAGGAGCTGCATCCTCAAAAAAAAAAAAAAACAACCAAAAAACCAACACCAAAAAAACTAAACCCCGAACAAACAAACAAAAAAACCCCAGTAATAAAAAAATTCCATATTCTTTGGAATATACAACATGGTTTAAAAAAAACCCCAAACAAAACAAAGCAAAGAAAGAACGAAGTCCAACATATAAAACCTCTCATTCACAGCATTGCTAAAACAGAAGCGTTCACAGTTTCCCTCTGGGAATCTTCCTATACTTCCTTACAGTTACGATGTCCACAAGATGCAGTAAACTCGCTAAGATTTATTTTTGTGTGGTTTTTTTTAAGATTTTAAGTCTTAAAAATAGAAGTGAACCGAAACTCTCTCGTAGGGCCGTGGAGACCTTCAAGGCCAGGCACACCAGGAAGCCCCAGGCCTGGAATCCGGCTGGATACCTGGATACCTGATCTCTACCCACCCTCGCCACCTCCGCACCACCAGCTCAGCTCGGCCGTCCTCCTTCCCTGAAGCTCAGCCTCCTCCCGCCGGGAATACTTTGCCGGAGCGACGTGGCTTCTCCAGGGGCCGGCTAAGACGTGCCACCACCCCTGGGAGCGCCGACTTCCGAAGGGTCTGCTCCCGAAACTCACGGATGAACGCGGCAGGGCCCGTAAGGAAGTTCACGGGATCCCCACGGGCGCCGGGAAATGGGAAGTCCGTTAGTCCTGACCCTGGAACTCCTCCGGGTCTCCTCAGTAGGGTCTCCACACGGCCTCCTCGAGCCTCGCCGTGCTGGCCATGTTGGTGGGGGAGTTGCTGTGGCTGCCTTCGGCCTCCACCACGTCGCTCTGGTTGGGCAGGTTGGGGTTGAGCAGCGCGGAGCCCGTGGAGGCGTTGGTGCAGGGCGGGTGGATGCGCGGCGGGGAGCGCTCCCCGCCGGAGATCATGGAGAACTGGTAGGAGCCGGCCGAGGTGCCGTAGTACAGGTGGTAGGAAGGGGAGCCGGCCTGGAAGGGGCTGCCCTGAGCCTGGGAGGAGCCGGGGTAGGGAGGGGGCAGGTAGGTGTGGTAGCGGGTGGCCGTGGACATGGCCGACATGCCGATGCCGATGCCGGAGCTGACGGGCGTGGGCGTGTAGGTGAAGGCTCCCGGGTAGTGCATGCGCGGGTCGGAGATGGACGGCAGCGCCGGGAAGGAGCGCTCGATGCCCACCCGGGGGTCGCTGAACGCCGTCAGGTCGGACGCACCTGCGGGGTCAGGGGAGGGAGACAGAGAAACATTACAGAATCCCGGAATTAATCAGGTCAAAAAAACCCTCTGAGATCATGGAGCCCAAGCTGTGCCCGATGCCCACCTTGTCCCCCAGCCCAGAGCACTGAGTGCCACGGCCAGGCCTTCCTTGGACACCTCCAGSGATGGGAGCTCCAAACCTCCCTGGGCAGCCCATTCCAACATCTAATCCCCCTTTCCATGAGGAATTTTGAGCTGACAGAACAAGGTTAGAACCAACATCCAAACTCTGGTCTAATGYTAAGTGTCCAGAACAGAGCTCTCCCTCACCCCGTCCCTGATGGATTCGCTGTACTCTGGGAGATCTGGATGTTTGGGATTAATCTCCGCCAAGCAGCAATCACAGAGGAGTGCCGAGCTCTCGCCCTGTTCCGTGTTCCCTCTCACAGACCTTGCAGCACATGCAGTTATTCACACCCCGCGTGGCCTTGTCCTTGGGCGGGTGGGGAACAGTGACACACATCCCAAGCTCCTCGCCCAACGTCCTTTGACTCACCAGGGACACTGATGGGATCTAAATATAAACTGTCCAGTTTTTGCACAGCCTCTCCCTGCAGCCAGTTTTCTTTGCTGTCTCCAATGGGAAGCTCCGTGRAGCTCCATGGATCATCCTTCGGGCACACGGCCGTGCACAGACAGGGTGAGAGCTCAGCCCAGCTGTCAGCTCTTAGGAGCRCAGCTCCCCATGGCTCCCAATCCCACCAAAGTCAGGAAAAATCAGGTTTACTCAAGGTTTTGGTGTCTCTGTTCTCATATAATGTCTACAGAATTGTCACCAACTCCTGGCCACCTTGGCTCTGGTGWGTGTGTAAAAAAGGATAAGGGAATGATGCATTTGGAGGTTGGTATTTTTACTTCATGTGTGCCAGAAGCCTTTCTGATCCTGCAGAATGAAATCCCAGGATCATTGAGGTTGGAAAAGCTCTCCCAGCCCATGCAGTCCAAGCTGTGCCCAATGCCCACCTTGTCCCCAGCCCAGAGCACTGAGTGCCACGGCCAGGACTTCCCTGGACACCTCCAGGGATGGGAGCTCCAAACCTCCCTGGGCAGCCCCCGCCAAGGCCTGACCACCCTTTCCAGGGAGAAATTTCTCCTGGTGTCCAACCTGAGCCTCCTCTGGCACAGCCCGGGACTTTGTCCTCTCACTCTGGAATGTGTCCTAAGACAGTCAAACTCTGCCCTGCTTTGTCTGACATCCATGSAATGATGTCCAGTCCCATCCTCTCTCTCCTAAAGCGGAGCAGATCCTCTCCAGGAAGGATCCTCATCGTGACTCAGGTGAATGGAAGGTCTCATCCCTAGACTTGGCAGCTCCATGTGGTTAAGATAACAACAATAATAATTACGGAAAAATCTTTCCAGAAGACAGACAGCTTCTCCGGGCAGCCAAGGCGTGGAGTCTGCAGCAGAGCAGCCGTGTGCTGACGGAAATACTCCTTAGAGGAAGCAGAGGGAAAACAAAGCTCTTGGCTCTCTCCAGATTTCAAGCTGGAGCAGACTYAGTCTGGGATTCTTGGAGCAGACACATTCCAGAGCCAAGCTCTGAAAGCTCATCAGCGACACATCAGCCCACCTTGATGAGCTTCTCTTCATTCCTCAGAAGAGCTCTGGCGCTCGCTGTTTGCTTCCTTTAGAGTTTGCCTTCCMTTTTTCCCCTGGAAGATTAATGGGAACACATTTCCATCCCCTGGACCTCGACGCCTTTAGGTTTAACGTGGCAAGGCACATGATGGTTATGGAACAGCAGGAGCTCTGGAGTAGCCAAGGTTAAGGGTGGCATCTGCCAGATTTTAAGTGGTACTTCCACACCTCATTCCTGAGAAACTTCCTAAAACTGCCAGGATACATCACTTATCAGATAAGGGTTTGTTCTGCCCTGGCAAAAAGCGGAATAACGACGTTTAATGTCAAGATGTTTCAAATATATCCCATATTGTTGCTTTTTCCTTGGAGACACTGGGTCTTTAGTTGGGAGGGCCTAAAATACTCCTCAAATTTGCTCTTTGTTCTGCCAAGGAGAAGTTTCTAAGAGAGACACCAAGCGTGGGTGACAGTAATGGGGATGGGGAGAAAATATTGTGACAGATTTTTCCAGGAATGCTGAATGACATTTAATGTAAGGAATGTAAGGAAAGAAAGGATGCTGACGGGAACAAAGCCTTTCCAGATTCCTTCACAAGTCATGGAGAATCTCTGCCAGCCCCAAGGTAAATCCCTGTGGCCGTGGGCAGAAAATGCAGCTCCGTGGAGAAGGACCTGGGGGTCCTGGTGGAAAACGACRTGTCCCGAGCCAGGAGGGTGTCCYGGGGGCCAAGGAGGCCAATGGTGTCCCAGGGGACATAGGGAAGAACGTTCCCAGGAGGCCAGGGACTGATCCTGCCCTGGTGAGGCACCACTGGATGCTGTGTCCAGCTCTGGGCTGCTCAGGACAGGAGGGACTGGGAGCTCCTGGAGCGGGGCCAGCAGAGATGAGGAAGGGCCTGGAGCATCTCTGTGCCCAGGA
>JACAXG010000268.1:19240-33223 GCA_018881555.1 Amblyornis subalaris
CTCATCCCTGGGTGTCCCTGTGTCCACACCTCATCCCTGAGTGTCCCTGTGTCCAAACCTCATCCCTGGGTGTCCCTGTGTCCAAACCTCATCCCTGGGTGTCCCTGTGTCCAGACCCCATCCCTGGGTGTCCCTGTGTGCAGGGAGGGCTCAGGGCAGGGCCCCAGAGGAGCGAGCAGGGACTGAGCCCAGGGAGTTCCTCCTGCACAGGAGGCAGAACTTCTGCCCTGGGCAGGGACTGAGCCCTGCACAGAGCCCAGAGAGGGGCTGGGGTCTCCTCACGGGGAYATTCCAGAGCCATCTGGACACACTCCTGTGCCCTGTGCTCTGGGATGACTCAGAGGTGGAAGCAGGTGACCGCTGTGGTCCCTTCCATCCTCACCCGTCCTGGGATTCTGTGAAAGGAGTGCAAAGGAAGGGAAACACAGGGAAGAAAGTAGAAAGCGGTATTCTAATTTTTTTTAATTTCTAATTCCTAATTCTGTGTAAATAATAAGAATTTTACAGATTTCTTTTAAGAGAAGAAATGACCTTTTTTTTCCTTTTCKGAAAGGTTCCCTGTGTTTCCTCCATCTCTACAATGCAATCATCACCCAGACCTAACAAACAATTTGGTCCCCGTGAGTCTTTCAAAGCAGACAACAACAGAACAGGCTGGAGCACGTTCAGTGGTTCCCTCTGATCTCAGAAGAGGTATTAAAGGGTATAAAAAGGAGAGCAAGATGTGCAGCTGAAGGAGGGATTTTTGCAAAAGCTGTGTGCCAGTGAGAATGCTGTGGCTCTCAATCATTCCTAGGGAATTCCTGCTGCTGCACACACAGGCATTGGTTCCCTAAGTGCAGCTCAGGGTCAGCTGAGCTTGCTGGAGCTCTCACTTGAGCTTTCACCTCCACTCTGTATTTTTCCGSTGCCTTGTAAAGCTCTGCAGGACAATTTGATGGCCACGTAGAACAAGGCAATCCAGTGCAACACTTACAATGTCCCACCCCAGCACCCTGCAGCCAACGTGTCCACCCCAAACCTGCTGTGCTCTGYCTGGATTTAGAGGGAGGGAAGGAAATGGGGCTGGAATATCTGTGGCATTCGTTTCTTGGCAGATGTGACAACTCTTCAGCAACCCAAACTATTTTTGTAGCTCCATTCCTCTTCAAAGTGCTGCTTTCTCCTCTTTTTCCTTCTCTTTTGTCAATGGTTTGTTGGGCTCCAAACCCCAGGAGCAACCTGGGATAGTGGAAAGTGGAATCTTGGACTGAGATGATCTTTAAGGGCCCTTCCAACCCAAGCCAGTCTGGSATTCAGGTTGGACGTCAGGAGGAATTTCTTCATGGAAAGGGRGGGCAGGCATTGGAAGGAGCTGCCCAGAGATGTGGARGTGTCCAAGGAAGGCCTGGCCGTGGCACTCAGCGCTCTGGCTTGGGTGCCAAGGTGGGCATCGTGCACAGCTTGGACTCCACGACCTTTGAGCCCTTTTCCAACCTCATCAACTCCGCRATTCGCTTATTGAAACACAACTCGCTCATTAAAACTCCCCATTGCCGCACAAACCCCCCGAAACCTCGCGACGAGCTTCGCCTGGAGACCCTCCCAAAGGGCCGTGACGCCACCTGGGGACTGGGCCACCAGCAGGGCGTGGGGGACGCGTCCCTGTGGCGTGGGGCACGCGGGCACTCACCTGAGAGGCGGCTGGAGAGCTCCGCCGTGAGCGAGGTCATGCCGCCGGCCCTGCCCGGGGAGATGGGCGTGGCGGGGTGCACGGCGGGCGCGGCGATGGAGCCCAGGTACTGGTAGGACTGGTCGTAGGACCACGGCGGGGACGGCTGCACCTGCCTCGTGTCTGCAAGCACAAACACAGCCCGCGGACGCTGGCAACCGCAGCGCTCGGCACTCGCGCGCCCCGACCGAGCCTTCGGGATTTGAGTGCCCTGATAATTAAACTTCGGTTCCATAAGCCCCCTCGCCAGGAGACCTTCAAGGGAGTTGCTAGCTCAAATATCATCTGTGCATCTGTGATTTTTTTAATTTCCCCCCCCCCCCCCCGCCCCGTGAAGCTTTTTTGCTATTTGCCATTAATGGTAGGCAGGAAAAATAACTCAGGGAAAACCACCAAGCTTTCCAAGGGGAAAAACTGCTCCTGAAGTCTTTGGGGCTGTGTGTTCACAGCCCTTTTAGCCAAAAAGGTGCCAGGCAGGGCATGAAGGGGACAGAAGTACCGAGCTGTGAGTGTTTCTCTGCAAGGGTGGAAAGAGAGGAAGAAAAACAAGATGGAATTGTATTTGTGTGTGGGGGAGAGACAGAGGCGGAGAGTGACACTCCGGAAGTGTCCCCCAGAAGGCAGAGCAAGTGGGTGAACAGGACYCAGGGATTTGAATTCCTCAGTCTTTCGCAAAGCCCAGGCTTYCTGAAACGAGCAGGTATTTTGTGCRTCTGTTTTGGGTACCCTGAAATACAGAAATGCAACTCAGCAGCAGCTGAATTTCAGAGACAGGAAGCCTTCCTCAAAATCTGTGCCACTGCCAAGCTGAAAATCATGGAATCACAGGGTGGTTTGGGTTGGGAGGGACCATCCAGTCCCATCCCTACCATGGGCAGGGACAGCTTCCACTATGCCAGGCTGCTCCAAGCCCTGTCCAGCCTGGCCTTGGACACTTCCAGGGATCCAGGGGCAGCCACAGCTTCTCTGGGCAACCTGTGCCAGGGCCTCCCCACCCTCCAAGGGAACAATTCCTTCCCAATATCCCATCTATCCCTGCCCTCTGGCAGTGGGAAGCCATTCCCCGTGTCCTGTCCCTCCAGTTCCTGACACCTCGGAGAAACCCCCAAGGGATTCTTTTCTGGCCACAGGAGCAGCTTGGATGAGGTTTGAAATCAGAGGAGCCCAACAGGGAGTTCATCCCATCAGTTCCCTCYACTCTTTTCTGATTATTTCATCTTTGCAGATGAAGCTGGTATTTTTCAGTGTATTAAAATGYCTAATTTTTGTATAAATCAAAGGAATCAAAGAGTTTCCTCCTCCCCTTTACCTAACCAGATTTTTTCCCTATTTTTAGTAAAAACCCTTCTATTTTCTTCAACTTTAAGAGCATCCTCCTGCAGCTCCATCAAGGTAATTGCCTTTATTGAAAGAAACAAATGCTGGATGAACTGCATTCAGATAAATCTGATACCAGCATGGAAGGGAAATTTCAGGGAAGCCTGAGATGAGGACTTTGATCTTCCATCAGAAAGCCCATCTGGAAAATATTCTTTTGTTGTTCTTTACGGAGATGAGTTTTACATTTTGTTTGTTCCATCTGTTTACAAGGCAGGATTTATACAAAACCCCAAGCTTTGAAAAAGCCCCTGGTGAAGTTACAGATTGAACTAAAGCCTTGTCAAGGTTTTTCTGCTGAGTAACGAGTTCAAATTCAGATATTATTAATATTTAATCTTTTTTTTTTTTGCAGGCAGACTTCCTTCAAAATAAAATCACTTGAGTGTTGGTACAAAAGCAACATCCAAAGGCATTAAATGGGCTTCAGGAGGAACAAAAAGAGCACAAAGGGGCAGGATCACTCCAGAGGTGCCTCCCAGGGCTGGGCAGAGGGGCAGGATCMCTCCCTGACCTGCTGGGAATGCTCTTCCCGGTGCACCCCGGGACGAAGGACACCAATGCACAAAGCTGTGTCTTGACTAAAAACCAGATRATGACCTAAAAATCTGTGTAGGAACATCCAGAAAGAGCCTTTAACTGAGGTACCTGAGCTGCCTCATCCATTTGCTGTTATTTTTGACCCCTGGGGTACTCGGAGCAGGGACAGCCAGCCCCAGAGACCCCCTTTATTAACTCCCCATCCCATTAAGCCTCCCTTAAGTGAAGCTTCAAACTACCAATCAATTTTCTGTCTTGGTACCTGCATTCCCAATCCCTGTATTTGCTCTTAAAGGTTCGCTTTTTGACTTCAGACAGGTTAAGGAGCTGCAGTCCACTGAGGGATGTTAATATAGTGCATTATATATGTACACACATCAAAGCAGATTGTGCTGATATCCCCGGGCATCACCTCCCAGTTTTTTTAATAATAAGTGGGGAAAAAGGATCCCTGGAATAGCATTTTTATGGCGCAGTTTCAGTATGAAGAGGCAGACTCAGCTCCCAGTAAAGTCAAGGTTTGCATTTCCAGCTGCTGGATCAGGGGCCTCAAGCAGCGTTTTATTTTGGGGATATCTGCTTTCCTTCAGTTTTCAGGTTTMCCCAAATTAAACTGGAACGGGTTTGGATTGAACACAGGATCAGGCAACATAAAAAAAGCTACAAAGTCCTTCCTGCTTTCCAAATAAAGAAGGGCACAGCCCAGGAGTTGGGAGCTTGGCATGGGAAACCGAAGGGGTTGAAGTTAATTTGGTGAAAATCTGCTGCAAATAAATGGGAGTTGCCTCCCGAATCTGAATATCTGTGAAGAGATTTGCAGGGAGAGCTACTTCAGCCAAGGGAAATACCAGGGCTTTGCGTCCACACAGTTTTAAACCCAAAACAAGACCCCCAAAATCATTTAAAAGCAAGCCCAAAACAACACGAAACCAAGGAAGCCGCTCCAGCCCGTGCCCAATCCTCCCAGCGTTCCTCCCACCGGCGATTCCTTTCCATTTCTGCTTTTTATGGTGTGAGAAAAAGTATTTTAAAACACGAAAACAGCCATTAATTGCACCCAACCCCCGCGGGGCCAGAATTATGGTGCAATAATTCACACCTCTGCGCGCAGTCACGAGCTCCCCCGGCCCGTGCCCTCCCGCCCCACAACCCGGCGAGCGCCGAGTCCCGAACCACCTTTTCGTGCCTCGTCTTGTCCGACCGCCCCGAAAACGTCGCGTTCTCCCCGCGCCGAGCGGCGCTGATTAAAGCCTCATTAAACCGGCCCCGGGTTGCGCAACCTCCGCTGGTTTGGACAGCGCGCTCCGGGCACAGAGCGGAGGGGGAGAAGAACCGGAGCGCGGCTCGCCCTTCACGGGGGGCTCGCGGTGTTTTCCCGGCTGTTGTTCCGGCTGTTGTTCCAGCTGCTGCTCCAGCTGCTGCTCCAGCTGTTGCTCCAGCTGTTGCTCCAGCTGTTGCTCCAGCTGTGCCCGCGGGGTGCAGCGGCGCGGTGTGGCCGCTGGGTGGCACTGGCGCTCCGTCAGCCCCGCCACCCCCGGACCCCCCCCTCGGGACCCCCCCCTATCCCCGGGACCCCCCCCCATCCCCGGGCTGGGGCTCCCCCGGGCCATCCCAGACCTCTGGAAGCGCCTCCTGCTTGTTCCCGGCCGGGAATGGCCTCAAAGTGCATCCCTGCGGCGCAGGGGGCCGTGGGTATCCAAGAGCAGCGATGCACGGGAGGGGGGATGGAGTCATGGAATATCCTGAGTGGGAAGGGATCCACAAGGATCACCCACTCCAGCTCCTGGCCCTGCACAGACACCCCAACAATCCCAGCCTGTGCATCCCTGGGAGCGTTGTCCAAAGGAGCTCTGGCAGCCTCGGGGCCGTGCCCATTCCCTGGGGAGCCTGTTCAGTGCCCCAGCACCCTCTGGGGGAAGAACCTTTCCCTGGAATCCAGCCTGACCCTGCCCTGGCACAGCTCCAGCCGCTCCCTGGGTCCTGGCAGGTCACAGGGAGCAGAGATCGGAGCTGCCCCTSKGGAGGAGCTGCAGCCCCTGAGGAGTCTCCCCTCARTCTCTSCTCCAGCGGSACAATCCCAGCGCCCTAAGCCCCTCCTTGGATGGCCCCTCCAAGCCGTTCCCCATCCTCGCAGCCCCAGTGCGAACACGCGCGGGTGAATCCAGCCAGACCCAGAGCCATCCTCGCTCAGCACAGCCCGCGCGGGGCGGGAGGGCGAACACACACCCGGCGGGCAGAGGAGCCGTGGGACAGGGACACGGAGCATATCCTGGCTCCCGAAGCTGTTGTTGATAGCCAAGCACGAAATGCAGAGTAACCTGAGCCGCTGAACGGTGTCCGTGCCCAGGGGGTTGGGAATAGGGGATAGTTAAGGTCCCTTCCAACCCAAACCACTCTGCSGTTGGAAGAACTTCCTTCACCCTCAGATCACAAGGTGATGGGTCAAGACCTCTGTMAGAAGCACGGCACAGCTCCTGAGCTCTCACAGAACATCCTTCTGTCTGTAACACTGCTCCCGACCAGGGAGGACATAGAAATCACYGGGACATATAAAGTCCTGGGATGCCATTTCTATGGGATTCTTTTYTGGAGGGGGCACAATGTAAGACACACCTGCCTTTTTCATGGAATCATAAAATCCTGGAATGGTTTRGGTTCGTAGRGACCTTAAGGATCATCTGGTTCCACCCCCTGCCATGGGCAGGGACACCTTCCACTATCCCAGGTTGCTCCAAGACCCATCCAACCTGGCCTTGGACRCTTCCAGGGATGGGGAATCCACAACCTCTCTTGGAAAAAAAAAAAATGCTCCCTCCAAAAGCAAACGGTGTCGTGCTGTCAGGCACTGGGAAGCCATAAATCAGCGACTTTCAGCGGGTGATTCATAAACACCAGGTCAGATTTTCCCTTGAGGTCACAGCAAGAATCACCTCCCCATTTCCACCTAACCAACCAACCAATCCACACACCACGCTGCCTACAAGGAAGCCCCCAAAAGGTTTTTAYATCCTCATCAGAAAACAAGCTGATTAAAAAAAAAGCTGAGAATCCCAATCAGGTCACAGGTCCCACAGCACCCGGGAGCTGCCAGGAAAACCGCGGATGCGGCTCCCGGGAGCGCAGGGAGAGCCGGTTCTGCCCGTGTCACCGCAGGTCAGGCGCTGCCGCCTGCTCCCAGCCAAGAGGCGCTGCGTGCCCAAATCCCGGGATGATACAGCATGTTCCTGGAAGCTGCGGGAAGGAGCAGCAGGATGTGAGTCAGGCCGTGCAGCGGGGCGGGGAGGGAGCAGGTACACCTTGGGATCAGCCAGGCTGCCCACCTTCCTTCCACATTCCCACCTTCCACATTCCCACCTTCCACAGTCCCACCTCCCCTTCCTGCCGGGCCGCGCTGGCACACCGCCCCTCTGCCTCCGGAGGGACACCTGCCTGCTCGAAACCACAATTCCAGGGACAAACTGCCTCCTACGAGTGATTTTTCCCGAGCCAGGATGAGGGGAAGCCGAAGCGGCCAGCCCCGAGTGCCGAGCAGTCAATCAGCCACTATTTATGGCAGCGAAAATCCCCCCCATCCCCGGCACGCCGGCATGAGTTGCGAAATCGCTGCTGCTGCTGCTGCTGCTGCTGCTGCCAGACTTTTTTTTTTCCTCTGGAGTTGCAGAAATTTCTGTCAGTCACACGGCACGGAGCCCGACAGCGGCGGAGCGGCGGCTCCGCAATTCCTGCCGCGTCCCGGGAAGCGCCGGACAGGGAGCAGCTGCCAGCAGGCACGGGCGGGATGAAAGCTGGGATTAGCTCGGGGGTGCCGAACTCCCGGGCAGACAGGGAGAGAGGGAGAGAGTCGGCTCCTTAATCGCTCTGAAAGGCTTTTCTGAGTCTGGGATTTGTCCACCTCTGCCCCCCCTCCCCCCCCCCACCCGTTCTTTCCCTGGTCTGATTTGCTCATCTTTCCAAAGGGAAGCTGTTTTTTTATGGTGTGACTTTCCCTTCCTTTGGAGTGCGAGGCAGGAACGGTCTTGACTAGGCTTGTTCRTTGAGAGAAGTGTCTTGCCCAATCGAGGAAATGGCCTGTGAGCACACAAATACTCCCTGTACTTTCCTGCTCGGGAGGAAGATGCCAAAAGCTGTCCCCAAAAATATGCTCTTTCCTCCTTCTCCCCYCTGCCAACGCTTCGTTCCCGTCTTTCCCTCTCTTCCCACTTGCTTCCTGCCGCGACCTCCAGCCCCAGCAGCTCCAGGTGAAGGGGTGGGAAGCACGAGGGATGGGGAAACGGTGTGGAGTGACTCTGACCTACTCTCTCCCTCTCCTCCAAAATGACTCAATCTCCCTCCCTCCCTCCCTCCMTCGGGACCCGGCAAATCCTCGGCAGCACCGTGAGGAAGGTGTGGCAGGTCCCGGCCGCCCAAGGAATTAGTCATTAGCATAAACAAGGGGGGACTTTCCGAAGGCCGAGTCCATCCCCGGCGGCCGCGCGAGGCCGGGATTCTCGGGCCTCTCGGCGCCGGAACGCGAGGAGCTGGAAAATTACAGAGCGAACTTTACTGTAAAATTCCACCTTCTCGCCCCGCGGGGTGGTTTCCCTGCAGGTGCCAGGCTGTGGGAAGCAGGGTCACACCACGGAGCCACCTCCCCTGCAGGACAGCCGGGAYGGGCCCGGGATCGCCGGGCGGGCCGCCAGCTCTGCTTGGCCCCCCACGGAAAGTTTTCCAAAGCCTTCGCATTCCCACTGGAAGGTTCTAGGAGAGCAGAGTCCTCTCCTCTCTCTGTGGCCTTGAGAACCCCTTTTAGATCACCAACAGGTGACAGGAGTTATTCAGGCCGAGACCCACAGGGGCAGACACGTCGTGTGTCTGGAAGTTTTCAAGGTGGGGCCGTGGGGTGGAAGAGCCTCCCAAATCCCCAGCTAYTCCCTGGAAGAGGGATCACTGGCAGGGACCTCCTACCTCAATGTTTGCTTTCGCTTTATTTCGCTCTTTCTGTGGTTTATGTGGAGTGTTGCAGAGGCTGGAGAAGTTTTAGAGCCTCTGAAAAAGCCGTGGGATGGGAGGGTGAGGGAGTTTCTCCGCGCTAAGGCATCGCACTCCTGAGATGAAAGGAGGAAAAACATCAGCCTCAAGCAGAAACCTTTCAAAACAAGGTGGCTGAGGCTGTTCTAGCTGTGGTGGGGAAGACTTTTTTTTTGCCAGCTTTTCTTTAGAAAGAGCTGGCAGGGAATGAGGAAAACCAAACGAGGGCATCCCAAAGTGTTTTTTTAAAATCTCCTTCACTCTCTTCACACCCATGTCAAGACAGTGCTCCAATGCAAGATACCTGGAGACGATATTGAAGGCAGCATGAGAAAGCAACTGTGGATATTTTGGGGATAGAAGAGCGGGAATGGGTATCCCCCAATTTAATGCTGCCTGAAAGAGCCGCCTAGAACTGAGTATGGACACCGTGCCCTAAAGAAACAAGCAGCGTTTTATGGGGTCCCCTAAAAAAAACCCTCTCAGCGCCAGAAGCAGGAAGCGCAGCCAGCTGGGAAGAGCGAAAGCTGGGATTTCACAATCCCCCCGCGTGTGCTGCCCTAGCAGGTCGGTGCCCAAACCGCTCCGGTGAGGCACAACCCATCCCGAGCGAGCAGCCTCCTCCTGCGCTGGCGTCACCGCCGCTCTCGGCGACCTCAYGGGGCTTTGCGGGCAAATCCGAGCCGTGTCCTGCGCTGTCCCGGAGTTGGGACAGCGGGGAATCAAGGACAGGCACCGCACGGGTGACGGCAAGGATGTCACCCCCGGTCCCGCCGTGCCCAGCCTGGAGGTGACACCCGCACCCCTCTGCCCGCTGCCCAGCACCTTGGGAGCTGCTGCTGGGAGGGCRCAGGGACAAGGGGATGGCACCTCACTGCTCCCTCATTGTCCCCCTAAATCCACAGGGACAAATCCAATCTCTCCGAGTCTGCAGGGGAATCACCTGGGCGCTGTGGGGGCTTCCCTGTGTGCCGAACCCCGCCAGGTAACAGCTCCTGTCGCCCCCGTGCCCTCCTCTTTGCCTTTCCCTGAGCCACTCCAGGCACGGGAATGCCTCCCAGCTAATTCATTCCTTGATCCCCGCGCTGCCCCCCGAGGAATTCCTGCAATCCTCACCGGAGCAGGGAGAGCTGGAGCACGGGGAAGGCCAGGCTGGGGCTCAGCGGAGCTGAGTCAGAGCACGTGAGAATTCCCTGGTGTCACCCCGGCAGGGAAAGTTCACCTGGAACAACAGCTCGGGGGAGATTTATCTGCTTTGTGCTGCTTAATTCACATCCCGAGCTCGACCTGCAGCGTCGGGCTCARGTGGGGTGCAGCGCTCAGGTGAACGAGCCCAGCCCGCCCCGGGCAGGTAAATCACGCCCTGGGAACGCAGACGCTCGGCTTGGTAATTGYGTACCGAGTGTAATCGCGCCGTCTCCTGCCGTCCCGGCTCCCGGGGGAGGATTCATCCCACCTGAGAGCTCCCCAGAGGAGCCGTCTACCTCTGAGCTACCTGTCTAGACTCCAGACTTCGTTGCCAGCAGGGCAGAGCAGACGCTTGTGGGGTTGAAGTTGTTTCACCCTAAGGGAGACACGGCAGCCCAGCCAGGAGGGTGAATCAGAGCCCAGAACAGCTGTTTTTCTCCTCGATGGCAGAGATACCAGATGGCTGTGTCAGACACACACACACACACACGCACAAGGCTGCAGCTCACTGAAACGCAGCCCAGCCTGGTTACACCTCAAAAGCTTCTCTTTCATGGGGTGAAGCAAGACCAAAGGAAACGGAGAGATGCTTCCTGAGCCAGCACCTGGAAGTCGCACTGAGTCACTGTTTGCAGACATATGATTAAATCATGGAATCCTGGAATATCCTGAGTTGGAATAAACCCACAAGGATCATCCAGTCCAATCTCTGGCCCTGCACAGCCACCCCACCAATCCCAGCCTGTGCATCCCTGGGAGCGTTGTCCAAAGGCTCCTGGAGCTCTGGCAGCCTCGGGGCCGTGCCCATTCCCTGGGGAGCCTGTTCAGCGCCCCAGCACCCTCTGGGGGAAGAACCTTTCCCTGATCTCCATCCTGACCCTGCCCTGGCACAGCTCCAGCCATTCCCTGGGTCCTGGCAGGTCACAGGGAGCAGAGATGGGAGCTGTCCCTGGTGAGCTCTGCCCTCAGTCTCCTCTGCTCCAGCAGGACAATCCCAGTGCCCTCAGCCATTCCTTGTATGGCCCCTCCAAGCCCTTCACCACCTTCCACTATCCCAGGGTGCTCCAAGCCCTGTCCAGCCTGGCTTTGGACACTTCCAGGGATGGGGCAGCCACAGCGTCTCTGGGCTGTCATGAGTTCTGTCACAGTAAAACATTTCCTCGCTCTGTGTCTACGTTTCAGGACAAATACGAGGCTGAAATTCCTCAAGCTCCTTGGATGCGTTATTCCCACTGGAAAATCAATGCCTTGAAAAATAAGCAGAGTGGAATGAAGAAGTTTCTGCAGTCCCCTGGGAGATAAATGGGTGAACACAATGTGGCCTCAGGTACCTCACAGGCAGCTCCTGATGATGTGAACTAATTACTCCTCAGTCGAGTCCTTTAGCCCACAGATAAACAAAAAAGTCCTCATCAATCTCTTCTTTTCCACTTCCACTGCTCCCTCCTCTTTTTCAACATGAAAGCAGTGGAAGGAAAAAACTTGCTCTCTGGAGCTTACAGCCATTTTATCCCCCACCAAACACTGACCTTGATGTGAACTAATTAGGATTGCAATAGATTATTAATAGGGGTGGGTAAGGTGGAGTTTTGTCAGTATAAAAGGGGCCTTTGAAGATAACAGCCATTTCCACTTTCATGATCCCATCCCAAGTGCTCAGAAGAAAGCCTATAAACTAATAAAGGAGAATTCATCCAGGGGCACTGAGTCACCCCCCAAACCCTTATTCAGGATGGCAAACGAAATCTGCTCGGATTCTTTTAAATTCCATCACAGATCAGGATTAAAAAAAAAACTTCTGGTAATAAGCAGATCTCTGATGATCTAAAGACACCCTGGTTCATTTTATTGACTTAGAGGAAGTAAGTGACATATCAAATGCAACCTTCATACTTGAACAGCTGAGGTCACCTTGAGAAAAATGATACCGAGCCCCGTGGTATGAAACCTCTCTCCAGAGTGCAGCTTTGATTTACAAGGTGAAGTAAGGTCTTCTCCATGTGAGCATCTATTTGTCAAGGCAGTTTGACTGAGAACCAGGCAGGGATTATTTTTTAAAAGGTGACTGAGGAACTGTTGCTCGTTATGGTCCTAAACTAAACCAGACTTGTTGAAAGCTCTCCTAAAGGATGTGCTCCCCGAAACTGTCAGGCTGGGCTCGAGGAGATCTGCAAAACCCAGCTGGAAAATGAGTCAAGCCCAGAAGTATGTGCTGAAAGCCCCAACTCGGTGGCTTGTCAGGGGCGTTCAGGCCAGAAATACATTTAAAATACCATTTATGAAATGCTTTGCTTCCTCTCCGAAATCCCCTGGCACTCGGAGTGCAGCTGAGGAATGCAGCAGCCCATTCCTCCCGACCTGTGGCCACGGAAGGTGTCAGCAGGACATCTCCCTGATCCCCTCCCTGGATCAGAGAGGCTGGAGGAGCACAGCCAGGGCAGGAGGGATGGAAGGACTCATCTCCGTGTTCAACCCTTTGCCACAGGTGTGGGGGAACAAGGGTTTGAGACACGCACTGGGTCCAGCTCGGCTTGAACATCTGCTCTGCTGGACATATGGAAACATCCTCTGCTGGATGTCATGGAATCACAGAACATCCTGAGTGGGAATAAACCCACAAGGATCATCCAGTCCAAGCCCTGGCCCTGCACAGACACGCCACCAATCCCAGCCTGTGCATCCCTGGGAGCGTTGTCCAAAGGCTCCTGGAGCTCTGGCAGCCTCGGGGCCGTGCCCATTCCCTGCCTCAAAAAGGGATGTGCTGGGAGGAGTGCTGGGGGGACCCTGCTGACATCCCAAGTCCCAGACATGTCCCTGCCCCTTCTCCTGGAGCAATTTTTCCTATGGGGGCTTGGGACAGGCAGACAGAATCCCAGGATCCCTGAGGCTGGAAAAGCCCTCCCAGCCCATGCAGTCCAAGCTGTGCCCGATGCCCACCTTGTCCCCAGCCCAGAGCACTGAGTGCCATGGCCAGGCCTTCCTGGGACACCTCCAGGGATGGGAGCTCCAGGCCATTCCAAGGCCTGACCACCCTTTCCAGGGAGAAATTGCTCCTGGTGTCCAACCTGAGCCTCCCCTGGCACAGCTCGAGGCTGTTCCCTCTCCTCCTGTCCCTGTTCCCTGGGAGCAGAGCCCGACCCTCCCTGGCTGCCCCCTCCTGTCAGGAGTTGTGCAGAGCCAGAAGGTCCCCCCTGAGCCTCCTCTTCTCCAGGCTGAGCCCCTTTCCCAGCTCCCTCAGCTGCTCCTGGGGCTCCAGACCCTTCCTCAGCTTCCCTACATTGGAGAATAAATGGAAGAACACCTGCCCAGGACAGGTCTGCCACCCCTGCCTCCCTCTGCCACCAGCTCTGAGCAGGAGGAACGACACAACAGAAAGGGCAGGAAAAGGTTCTTAAACATCCCAGTTTCCACAGGATGCACCTCTGAGACATCTGTGCCGCAGAGCTGGAGGAGGGAGAGTGGATGGAGGGAGACCACGAGGGCAAAGATGAGCAACCGAGGCAAATATCTGATATTTAACCTAAACCTACTCTCAGATTAAAGCCATTCCCCTCGTCCTGTCACTCCACTCCTTGTAAATACTCTCTCTGCATCTTTCCTGTAGGCTCCCCTCAGGTTTGTAAATAGATTTTCCATGAAAAAAAGAGGGACACGCTCCGTCCCACCACGTCTCGTGAGGAGCCAGCGCTTCCTCAGCCCTCCCTTTGTTTTTTTCCCCCTCCTTCCCACGTGAGAAGCGAGCGGGACGCCAGCCCTCGGAGGAGGTGTGTGCAACAAGGCCCCATTGTCTCAGCCAGGTGTGAGGCTGGGCTGGGGCGGTGCCAAGCAGCCCTCGGTACCAGCGCCAGCCCCGAGCTGCAGGCACGCTCCAACCACCCCGGAACCCCCGAGACTCTGCAATCCCACAGACTCCACAATCCCAGAGACTCCGCAATCCCAGAGACTCCGCAATCCCACAGACTCCGCAATCCCACAGACTCCGCAATCCCACAGACTCCGCAATCCCAGAGACTCCGCAATCCCAGAGACTCCGCAATCTCACAGACTCCACAATCCCAGAGACTCTGCAATCCCAGAGACTCCGCAATCCCACAGACTCCACAATCCTAGAGACTCCGCAATCCCACAGACTCCGCAATCCCACAGACTCCACAATCCCA
>JACAXG010000268.1:40882-92581 GCA_018881555.1 Amblyornis subalaris
ACACGCTCCAGCCCCTCCAGGTCTCTCCTGCAGGACCCAGAAATGGACACAGCCCTGGAGGGGCCTCAGCACAGAGGGACAATCCCTGCCCTGCTCCTGCTGCACACAATTCCTGATCCAGGCCAGGGGCCATTGCCCACCTGGGCACCCCTGGGCTCGTGTCCAGCCCCTGGCACCAGCACCCCCAGGCCACTTTCCCAGTGCTCCCTTCCCAGTAAACAGAAACGTTCACCTTTGTGATGTGTGGCACAGCAGCACTTGTTTGCTGGTGGATTCCTTCCCCCGTGCACTAATTAATACTGAATTCAAATTTGCAACCGGTTTTGCATGGAAAATTGCTCATGTTTATGGAGGGCTCAGGGATATCAAAGGCGCTGTTCTTTTGAGCAGTTATGCACATGCTGGGTTGCAGAATGAGGAGCATTGTTTGGACTTGGGATTTGGAACGTGAAATCCACCCTGATGCAATGAGAGCTGGAAGCATCGGCAGTGCTGCCCTTGCTCAGCCAGCTCTAAATCATCCCCGTGCTAACAAAATCAGGAGTTACCTTGCACTAAATGTTCTCTGTCCTACAGGCCAAAGGATGCAGCAATTCACGGAAATGTTTTTCCACGCAAAGGAATTTTGGTTTCATTGGTTTTCTGTTGGTATTGATCACCTGAATTTAACCTGCAACAAGCTGAGAGAGCCTGAACTGGCCAAGTCATATATAAAAGCACTGATAATTGTAATTAAACATGCAAAAAGCTAAGAAAAATTGGGATTGTTCAGCCTGGAGAAGAGAAGGTTTGGGGTGGCCTTCCAGGACCTGAAGGAGCCAACAAAAAACATGGAGAGAGACAATTTCCAAGGGATGGAGGGACAGGACAAGGGGGAATGGCTTCCCACTGCCAGAGGGCAGGGATAGATGGGATATTGGGAAGGAATTGTTCCCTGGGAAGGTGGGGAGGCCCTGGAATGAAATTCCCAGAGAAGCTGTGGCTGCCCCTGGATCCCTGGGAGTGTCCAAGGGCAGCTTGGACGGGGCTTGGAGCAGCCTGGGATAGTGGAAGGTTTCCCTGCCCATGGCAGGGGTGGGATGGGATGATCTCTAAGATCCCTTCCAAATCCAAACCATTCCACGACAGAGGACGCAAACTCCAGTGGTTTCTCCTCCAAAGTGTGCCCAGTGATCCAATCCCATTTTTGGGTACCCCACCAAAGACATTCCAAACATCTCTTTTTGCAGATATCCAGGCTCCCTGAAAGTGCCTGCAGCTGAGCACCAACTCCTGGAAACTCTCAGAATTCCCTCATCTTGAACTGAGTATTCGGCCCAACACCGAAAACCAAGGAAGCTTCTGACACAGCCCTGGGCGTTTCCTGTCGGAAATCAAGCCCAACCTGAGGACAGCAAGCCCATTTTTTAATGGCCCTATTTAATATCCTTTTGTTTCCCGATGCTTTCAAGAGAAGAGCTGTACAAACAGACTGGAGATGGTCAGATGGAGCCCATTTGATTATCTAATGCGCACTTCCCCAGCTCCTGGATTGCCTCACCGAGCTCGTCCAAGGCCATTGTTCTCCGCCTGTGAACAGTCTCCGTTGGCTGGGGTCACAACAGGCTGAGCACACAGGGAAAAACTCGTAAAGAAGTTTGCTCAGGGTGTTGTGTGTACTCAGCCACATGAAAGGAGCCCTGTGAGCCCTCTCACCACGTGGGATCGTTAGGGAACGATCCTGTTTGAGGCAACATGGTGTTAAAGGCATGGCAGAAGGGGCACGTCTGCACCTGAGGCTGGGAAAGGAGCCCCCCATGGATAAATCCCAGAATCCTGGAATCACTGAAGTGGGAAAAGCCCTCCCAGCCCATGCAGTCCAAGCTGTGCCTGATGCCCACCTTGTCCCCCAGCCCAGAGCACTGAGTGCCACGGCCAGGCCTTCCTGGGACACCTCCAGGGATGGGCATTCCAAACCTCCCTGGGCAGTTCCAAGGCCTGAGCACCCTTTCCAGGGAGAAATTGCTCCTGGTGTCCAATCTGAGCCTCCCCTGGCACAGCTCGAGGCCGTTCCCTCTCCTCCTGTCCCTGTTCCCTGGGAGCAGAGCCCGACCCCCACCAACAGCTCCACTCTGGAGACGCTCCATCAGTTTTTGAGGGAAAAGAACACCTTCAATTACAAAACCCAAGTGGCATCCTCTGGCACCCGGGCAGCACCAGGTGAAGAAGGAGCTGTTTTCACTCGGTGTTTGTTTTTAGGGTAAGGAGCCCTTATTTGTTTTCTGTTTGTTTTATTTACCACGGAAGGTAATTTGAGCTGTGGTTATCAAAACAGGGCATGTTCTGCCAGGAGGGGATTAAGGAGGAGAACGCTGTGGAAAGAAGCTGGGTTTGTCAGTGAAGAACTCGGGGAGATTTTATTTGCCAGAGTTTTGCAATCAGAGCTTTTAATCTCCCTCACAACTGGGACATTCCAAGGCCAAGAATATCCTTGGAGGGCCAGTGGGGAATAACCCCAAACCCGAGGAAACCTGAAGTGCTGAAAAGCTCTCAAACACATGACCATGTGCTGCCATCCAAAGTTCAGAATCATGGAATGGTTTGGGTTGGAAGGGACTTCAAAGATCATTTGTTCCAGCCCCTGCCATGGGCAGGGACACCTTCCACTAGCCCAGGCTGCTCCAAGCCCTGTCCAGCCTGGCCTTGGACACTCCCAGGGATCCAGGGGCAGCCACAGCTTCTCTGGGCAACCTGGGCCAGGGCCTCCCCACCCTCCCAGGGAACAATTCCTTCTCGATATCCAATTTAAACCCATCCCTGGGGCAGGCAGAGACATTTGCTTTAAACATCTCCAGAATGAGATGATTACAGGTGAGATTAACCTTGGCAAAGAGGAGCAGTGAGCCAGATTTAAGGCATTTCCATGGGAAAGGAAGAGCCCCAGGAGACAGGAATGTCCCCTGAGGTAGAGCTGAACCATCCTGGGAGATGCTGCTCCAGAAATGAGGAGGAGAGAAGAGCAGGCAGAGGCTCCACCTCGGAGGGGTGAGCGAGCTAAAGGAGCAAGGAGCGAGCCCAGGCAATTCTCTGGGAGCTTCCTGGCAGGCACAGGATTCCTGCCCTGGGTCAGAGGGCAGCTCCACTTTCCCAAGGACATAACGGGGAAGGGACCTGGGCTCGGGGAGTGGAAGGTGCTCAAACAAAACAAAGCAGAAGGAAGCAGCGAGCAAGTCAAAAACTGAACTGGGAATGCTTGTCCCTGCCTGCCAGCTGCACTCGGCATCCATCAGCTCTCCCGTGGTAAAAGACATGGACTGATTAAGGAAAAATAAAACTGTGTCTGGGCACGAGCTGCCAAATTTTAGAGCTGCCTGAAGATTCAGTGAGAGGGATTTCCAAAGGCAGCTCCGTAGCTGGGACTGGTTTCTCCGTGGTTTAGGTGCTTGGGCACCAGCAAAAATCCTCCTGAGACACCTTTCTGCTTCCTGAGTTTTCCTAAATGCTCTGTAAAAAATGAAACTCTCAATAAGTGCCCAGAAGAATCACAGAACAAAACACAGATCTCTCAACTTCTCGATTCCTGCCTGAAAACCAAGATTTCCTTTCCGTTATTTCAAGTCCTCCTTGAGGATGCTCCTCGCGGTGGAAAAAACGTGGGAAAAAAGCAGATTTAAAATTTGTTTTAAGTGGAGATGTTGCTTGGGGACTGAGAACGTATTTGTTGTTTTATCTGCTGCTTTTTTAATCTCAGGAAGTGCCAGGAAGCTGGAATATGAAGATTGGTATCTTTTAAATATATCGACACCTGGAAATGTTGTGGATTAGCCAGCATTACATAACTCTTTCCATTAGTGCCTTAAGTTGATGGAAAAGCTAAACAATTTCAAAGCTAAACAATTTTTTTTTTTTCCAAGGTGAGTGTGAGGAGCCCAGGGAGGCTCTTGAGCAAGGCTGGGGCCCTGGAGCTGGGAATGCTGCCTGGAACACGGGCAGGTGTTGAGGAATTGGATCCTCACCTCGCTCTGCCCCGAGCGGGAACAGAGGAAGGAGGGACAAATCTGTGCCTGAAGGGAAGGAATCCTGGAGGGGCCGGACAGATCCCAGTGCTGGAAAGGTGGCTGAGCCTTCACCACAGGTGGGATTTATCCAGGGAACTGCTGAGGACCTGGAGGTCCCCGTGGGAGTAAAGGAGCACTGGGAATTTGCAGGCAAAGGTTTTGTCTTGTCACTGGGATACAACAAAGAGTTGAGACTCATGGAATCATGGAATGGTTTGGGTTGGAAGGGACCTTAAAACTCATCCAGTGCCACCCCCTGCCATGAGCAGAGACATCTTCCACTATCCCAGGCTGCTCCAAGCCCTGTCCAGCCTGGCCTGGGACACTGCCAGGGATCCAGGGGCAGCCACAGCTTCTCTGGGCAACCTGTGCCAGGGCCTCCCCACCCTCACAGGGAACAATTCCTTCCCAATGTCCCATCTATCCCTGCTCTCTGGCAGTGGGAAGCCATCCTCTGTGTCCTGTCCCTCCATCCCTTGTCCCAAGTCCCTCTCCAGCTCTCCTGGAGCCCCTTTAGGCACTGGAAGGGGCTCTGAGGTCTCCCTGGAGTCTTCTCCGGGTGAACACCCCCAGCTCTCCCTGGCTCCAGAGCAGAGGGAGAAGATCCTCAACGTTCTCCTGTCTATCCTGGAGAATTAAAACTCTCTTGATGAAGTCAGTGCAGAGAATTGCTTGGATGGAAGGAAATACAGGCCTGGAGAGCATCTCCTGGGCCCTGCAGCCCAGCCCAGCCACACCTTGTGCCCTGCACTCACAGAGTGAGATCCATCTTAAATTCCATCTTCCTGTCTCTTACAGATCCCTGGAAGACACCCAGAGCTGCTCTGATCCTCAGGCACCATCTCCTGATTTCCAGCCTCAATTCACTGAGGGCCAATTTACAGGACAACAGCTTGTCCTGGAGCCAGCACCAGCCTCCAGCACGAATGGTTCTGCTCCCTCCTGGATGCTGAGCCTCTCTGCCGTGGTTAATGACTGTCATTATCCTTCCTCTCTTCCTTTGTTCTGGAAAACTGAATCCATCTGGCTCTGCCAACCTCTCCTTTAAATCAAAGCCTCGATTCCTCTGCGTATCCCACCTCTGTTGTCTCAACTTGGCCAAATTGCTCTGCCTTCAGTTCCTCCCAGGGGAGTCTCCCAGGGAAAAGAGGAGGTTTCTCATGGCAGGCAGGAGGAATTCCCAAGGCTGCTGCTGGGTGTCACCACCCTCTGCCAAAGCCCTTGGCAGAGGTGACGTGTGACAGTCACAGAATTTTATCCCTGTCAAAATTAGTCCTTGGAGAGGACCCAAAAGTGGCACTGCAGACTTTACAAATCCGATGGAAGACGTGGCTCCTGCTGCACGGAGCCTTCTTCCACACGGGATGAAGTGACCGAGGAAGAAATGATGTGGAGGGTCAGAGCCAAGAACAAACGGACAGATATGTGATATATAATAATTAGATCATAGCTGCAAGTTATCTATTTCTGCTATGCACATCTTATAGGATCATGGAATGGTTTGGGTTGGGAGGGACCTCAAAGATCATCCCATGGGCAGGGACACCTTCCTCTATCCCAGGTTGCTCCAAGCCCCGTTTAACTTGGCCTTGGACACTTCCAGGGATGGGGCAGTGTCACAGAGATCATCTTTAGGGTCCCTTCCAACCCAAACCATTCCATAATTCCATAAAACAGGAGGTTTATCTATCGGTTTGTAGTAGGGGGTGTGAGAAAGGAGGGATTTTTCCTCGGAGTGCATTTCCATCGGACAGAGTGCCAGAGGAATTGTGTGTGTGCCCATCCAGTCCACGTGCTCATGTGCTCATCAGTTTGGATGCAAACTGCTTTAGGACAGGAGAGATGGACACCGGGATGGATCTGCAGCTGGTGACACTGGAAAAGTGCTCCTTAAAAAGGGAAAACTGTGGAGGCTCTCATGGAATTACATATAAATATCTGCTGAGTAATAGTTGCAAATCAAAGAATCATCCTGCATTCTCAGGAAGAAGATATTTCTCCCTACAAAATTCCCTTTTTTGACAGAGCCAGTTGGATCCTTGCCACCTCAACAGATTTGGTTGGCAAAATATTTTGGGAAAGCATCGCCTTTTCCACAAACTTCCTGAGGCTGTGGCACTGGAGCCCTGGGTCCACACCAGGGGGTGGCTTCAGCTGCTTTTTCCCCACACTGGAGTGATTTGGTGGCTCCTGGCACTGGATGGAGTGGAAAGGAGGGAGAGAATTTCTCCCCCTCATCCAGAGTGGGCTCCTGGGGTAAATTCCCACTCCAGGAGAGAGGGGAGCTCCATTAAATGGGATATTCCCTGATCAGTGGCAGGATGGACATGATGTGGCTCATAATGGGGAAACCCTCTGGGGGTGGAGAGAACATCCAGACACCTCCAGAAGTGCTGGATTCAGGGAACTTTGCAGCCCTATCCAGGGGAGGAAGGAGCAGAGCCCACAGGAAAAGTGCCAAGCTCAGGCAGCACTGGCTGGACATTCCAGGGAGTGTGTTTTGGGATGAGGAGGTCAGGTTTTAATCCAGTGGGAAGGGGATTAACCCACGTGCTGGGTTAAAGGCAGGGAGACACCAACGTGTTCAAAGGGAATGGAAATCTGTGGCATTTTGCACATTGCACAACGGGAAGAGCCAGCAAATCCCTGATCCTGGGAGGCTGTGGATCCAGATTCCCAAAAATGCCCGAAAACTGCCATTCTGCAGCATCAAAACGTGGTGACAGAGTGACAACCCCTCTGAAACGCTGCCAATCCCTCTGATTCTATCAATCCACAGCTTAATAAGTGGAAATATTAAAAACCAGGGGCTGATCCAGCCGGAGAAGGAACAAAGCCGCTGGAATTCCCTCAGTTTTCCACGCTGCCCTTGACTCCCCTCCTGCCTTTCCCCGCTTCCTGGGAACCCTGATAAAGCGGGGCTGTTTTTTTTCCCGTGGAGCGAGATTCCGATAGCAAGGACCTTGAAACGTCTCCGGAACAAAGCTCTGGAGCACCTGGAGGAACACAAAAGGGGCTGGCTCGGAACAAAACCACCCCTCGGCCCTCGTGTGCCGTGCGAAATTCAAAGGGCTGAGCTTGAAATGATCTCTCCCCGCTTTGCTTTCGGGCCTGAAAGCTTCGCCTCCAGATCTGTCAGCACTTTTATGGCAGCCTCTCGTTTCCAGGGATTTTAGGTCCGGCCATAAAAGCGCGGTCCCAGGTGAAACTTCGCGGATAAGGTTACAAAAAGCGTTTTTGAAAAAGCAAACTCAGGTGTTTTCGGGCTGTAAAAGCCTAAAAAAGAAGCAGAAATGCGTGGCTTAAAGTGATTATTTTTTTTCCCCTTATTTATTCTTTAAACCTATGGGTAATGAATAAATCCCCAGGTGGAAACATCCAAGCTGTTGAAAAAGAGTCGAGAACATTCAAGGCCAGGTTGGATGGAGCTCAGAGCAACCTGGACCAGCGGAAGGTGTCCCTGGATGGACTGGATGGTTTTTTAAGGCTCCTTTCCAACCCAAAACCGTTCTGTGGTTCTGCGATTCGGCGCACACGATTTGGGCTAATTTAAAAAATAAAATGTGGAAGTTATTTAATTGCACATGGTTTTGGATGATATTCCTAACCCCATTTATTTATGCAATTTATTAACTCCACATCAACGCCACCGAAAGAATCCTCTTGGCCTGGGGACTTGCACATTCCAAATATTTCTGTTGGCCCTGCAAAAAAATTCCACTGTACAGGAACTTCATATTCCTATTTACGTAAAACCCTTGAATTACAGATCTACCCCCTCTGGTTAACGTTAACCACTGTAAAATCAGGGATTGTGGATTTAGTGTCTTAATACATAGATAGAAATACTTATATTTATTCTAAATATAAATTTAAGGGGTCTAACTGTTTTCTTTTCCCCTCTGCACGAAGCTGAGGTCAGAGCTTTCATGGAATCTCCTTTTTCTGAGCGTGGAGGTCAAAGCCTTTGACATTTTACACTCGGTCCTGGCACAAAGCAACCTCTCAACTTGAACCATGTGTGATGTGGTGGGAGCTTTTCCTCCCCTCCCATTCCCCTTTGCTCTGGGAATTGGCCATGGTTGAAACTTCCAAGGGAACAGGTGGAGCCGTGTCCCTCCTTGTGATATGAAAGAAGCAGAAAACTCGATTAAAGCAATTTATGGGCTCTGAACTGGCTGGGATTTTGTGTCCACGACACCAGAGGCTCTCTGCTCCCGTTCAGGACTTGGTAAAATGGGAAGTTAAAATTCACCTCAATCCTTTTCTGGATGAAAACCTCAACAAATAAACAGCGGTTCAGTGGCATGGCAACCTGGCCCTTTAAATCCAAGAACTGCTCTGAGATGTCTGTTTTAGTTTTGGGGGTTTTTTTTAAAAAAAAGATAAGTGGATTTGGATGAATGGAGGAGAAACTTGTGGCTCCTACTGGTGTGAATTAAAGCGAAGTTTAAGGATGCTGCTTGGAATTCAGCAATGGATGGGGGTGGTTCTGTTTTGTGAAAATCACTTGGTGCTCTCTTCAGTGAGAAAGTTTCACTAAAAGTGTTTCAGGATGCAGAGATGGGCAGGAAGGTGTGGAATTGGGATGCTCACAAGTGCTTTGGTTTTCATGGAATCACAGAATGGTTTGGGTTGGAGGAATCTTGAAGCCCATCCAGTGCCACTCCTGCTACGGGCAGGGACACCTTCCACTATCCCAGGTTGCTCCAAGCCCTGTCCAACCTGGCCTTGGACACTTCCAGGGATCCAGGGGCAGCCACAGCTGCTCTGGGCAACCTGTGCCAGGGCCTCCCCACCCTCCCAGAGAGCAATTCCTTCCCAGTATCCCATCTATCCCTGCCCTCTGTCAATTTGAAGCCATTTCCTGTATCCTGTCACTCCAGCCCTTGGAAATTGTCTCTCTCCATGCTTCCTGTCAGCTCCTTCAGGTCCTAGAAGGCCACAACGAGGTCACCCCAAAGCTTCTCTTTTCCAAGCTGAGCAATCCCAATTCCCTCCTCCTTCTCCCTTCCCTCCCTTATTTTGGAGGCCTCTGATTTGAAACTTGATAAACAAAAATAATAATAAAAAGAAATGAAACATCTCAATTCCCTAAAGGTCACACAGGAGATCAACCCTAACCCAATCACGCTTTAAACACTGAGGAAAAAATTATGGTGCTGGATGTTCTTCCCACCCTATCCCTTTCTTCCTGCTGTGATAACATAACCCTGAAAAGATGAGCCCTGAAAGTTAAAAGGTGATGGCAACACACAAACCAGAGAGGCTTCAGTTTGGGGTTTATTTTCCTGATAACCACTGCAAGCCTCAACCAATTCCATCCTCACTTGTTTGGGAGGCAGAGGGGAGTGGAATCAGGAGAAGGGGAGGGTATCCATGAGGAAACAGTGTCTGAGCTACATCCAGAGGTGAAACACATTAAAAGCCTCTTTGAAAGAGCCAAGCAAACTGCAACTATTCCTGGAGGGAGCAGCTGGATCCGGGGCCCAGCGTGAAAAAACCATCGGGACTTCCACAGGGATCCAGGGAAGAGGGATAGGGGAGGTTAAACCTGATACTCTGCTAAGCAAAGAGCATTCCCAAGAAGCTGAAGAATTCCAGTCTGCCACCGACACCTTCACCCACGTCACCTCTGGCTGCTGAGCACCACAACAAAATGTGTTTTCTTTCACAGGGACGGAGCTGGGAGCAGGACAAACCCAGCGTGGTTTGCTCTGCAAAGCAGGGAGAGAAGTGGGGGGAATGTCAGGGGCTGGATCCTTCACCTCAGCTGACCTGGAATTGCTCCAGCCAGGGGAAGGAGCTGGGTGGTGCTTCCAGGCTTGTTTTTTTTTGCTCTGTACAGCACATGGTAATTTGTTGATTTTTAGTAGTAAAATCAGTGGGTTTTAGTAGGGTTAAATTGGGAAGAAATTGGGAAGGCACAGGTTGCCCAGAGAAGCTGTGGCTGCCCTCGGATCCCTGGAAGTGTCCAAGGCCAGGTTGGATGGGGCTTGGAGCAGCCTGGGATAGTGGAAGGTGTCCCTGCCCATAGTTGGGATTAAAACTAAATGATCTTTAAGGTCCCTTCCAACCCAAACCATCCATTCCATGATTTTCAAAAATACCTCATACCCAGCAGATCTGCAATAATTCCACTAAGCCACAGACCTCCCAAGCCCTGGGAATAAAGGAAAGCACCAAGGGTTGCCTTAGGTGAGTGAAAACATTTCCTACCTGCAAGAAAAAACACCCTGCTCTTAAAAACAAATCCCAAAGTAAGAACTTACTCCTATTCACAGTAATGATTCCTCTCCGAAACCCCAGCAAAAAATCCTGACTGAGGCCATTTCCTTCCGGTTGCAAGAAGAGAGGAAAATTCCAACAGGAACAGCACCTGCTAAACCCAACCCTGTCCCACACACTCTTTTTGGGGTGCACCTCCCCCTGGATCTGCATTTGGACAGGAACAGCTGGTGCTGAGTGACCTGACCCACTGCCCCGATTCCATCTGATCCCGGGGACACGGTCGGGTTTAGCCGGGACAGACCCAGCTCTAGGGATGCCAGATAAGATTCCAAGCGGGATGACCTGGTTTCACCCGAGCCTGGGAGGAAATCAGACTCCTGAGTCACCCTTTTGCAGGTTTTCCTTCCAATAAAACCCACTGGAAAACCACCAGGCACAGAAATACGTCCAAACCAGCCTGTCCTAAGGATGTCTCGGCGCTCAGAGGGAATTGCTGCGGGACAAAGCACTTTGCAAAGCTCCCTTTGCTCCTCTCTTCCTGGGAAAGGCCAAAGCAAGGCACTGACAGTACTTCCCTCTCGCTCCAGCTCGCTAATTGACAAATATCCATCAGGAAATCTGCCTCCACGGGGAAAAAAGGCCTGGCTTTGCCTGACAACAACAGCTCTCGGGGTGTTACGAGGCACAAGCGAGGGTGACAACCCCCAGGAGCTCTGCTGACCCTGGGAGGACGCAGAAACCTGCCAGGCTTCCCGAAAGTGTTGGGAAGCCCCTTCCTTCACCCCTTAAAAGCTCTCCCACGTTCAAGCTATCCGAGGAGAGCCCGGCGGGGACGGAAGGACAGCGGGGTGGGGGGCGAGCAGGGGGGGGAGGATTTCGGGTACTTACCCTGGATCTGACTCTGAGGCTGAGGGTTAAAGGCAGTGCTGTGGTTCAAGGAGGCTCGAGGGTTGGGTGTGGGGGCTGGGTGGTGCGGGCTGACCCTCATGGCCGTGCGACGCAACTGCTCCAGCTCGCTCAGGCGCTCAGAAAAGGACAAGCTGCCGGGCTTGGTCTGCTCGTCTATTTTCTGGCGATGTCCTAGTGCGGGAGGGGAGGGGGGGAAAAAGGTCAGAAAAGCTCACTGGTACACGAGGTCTGTCGGTTTGTTTTTCATGTTTTTTCCTTGTTTTTTTTTAACCCCCGAAGTCCCCCAGCCTGGGCCTGTCTGAGATTAAATGGCGGCTGCCTCTCTGCGGGAGGGACGGGCAAGGCGCGCGCTGCCAACCTGGGATGGCACCTCCCGATCCGCTGAGAATTTCAGGGCATTCCTACCCCTCCCGCAGGGAGAGGAGGCTTTTCTGACAGGAGGAAACGGCCCCCGGGCTAAACCTGCGCTGGGATGGCTCCTGGAAAATTCAATCCCAAATCGCCATCAGGTGTCATAATCAGACAAGTGCTACGGGGATATAAAATAACACACCCAAGCAAATCCCGTGTTCAGATCCTTCTGGAATGGCTCTATGGATGGGAATAGGAGATAAACACTGGCAGAATTGGAAGTGGAACAGTGAAGTTTCTCTTGGTGGCACCGGGAGCTTCAGCACTGTGAGGTCCCACCGGACACGCAGCTCCAAGAGAGGAAATTCTGGATTTGGAGCATCAGCCAGGACACAGGGACTTGGTCACGGCCACATGGGAATTACAGGGTCCAGCATTTCCCAGAGCAGCCCTTGGAGCACAGTCCCTGTGAAGCTCCGGGGCTGGGAGGGGACAGGGAATATCCTGGAGAGCCAGGGCAGCCCTGGGACACATCCAGGTTCAGCTGGAAAGGCTGATATGACAAATTTCTACCTCCCACTATCCCAGGCTGCTCCAAGCCCCATCCAACCTGCCCTTGGACACTTCCAGGGATCCAGGGGCAGCCACAGCTTCTCTAGGCAACCTGGGCCAGGGCCTCCCCACCCTCCCAGGGAACAATTCCTTCCCAATATCCCATCTGACCCTGCCCTCTGGCAGTTTGAAGCCATTCCTACTTGTCCTGTCCCTCCATCCCTTGGGAATTGTCTCTCTCCATGTTTCCTGTAGCTCCTTCAGGCACTGCAAGGCCACAATGAGGTCACCCCAAAGCTTCTCTTCTCCAGGCTGAACAATCCCAGCTCTCTCCATCTTTTCAAAGGTCACGGCCCCAAGGCTGCCAGAGCTCCAGGAGCATTTGGACAACGCTCCCAGGGATGCACAGGCTGGGAAGGTTGGGGTGTCTGTGCAGGGCCCGGGGTTGGACTGGATGATCCTTGCGGATCCCTTCCAATTCAGGATATTCTGTGATTCAATTCTATGATTTCTGCACATGGGATTTGCGTCAGGCCATCAGCTGCCTCACGAATCTTTGTGCCTTGTCTCTTCTCCTTCCTTCCATCAGACACTGTCCCCCTGCCAGGAATGCAGTCCAACCTCCAGCCCAGAGATCAAACTATCTTTTTTTTTTTTTTACTTTTTCCCTTGAAGAAACAAGGGAACTTGTGACAAGACAAGGGGTAGTGGACTTAAGGTGAAGGAGGGCAGGGATAGATGGGATATTGGGAAGGAATTCCTCCCTGGGAGGGTGGGGAGGCCCTGGCACAGGTTGCCCAGAGAAGCTGTGGCTGCCCCTGGATCCCTGGCAGTGTCCAAGGCCAGGCTGGACAGGGCTTGGAGCAACCTGGGATAGTGGAAGGTGTCCCTGCCCATGGGCAGGGACTGGAATGAGATGACCTTTAAGGTCCTTTCCAACCCAAACCATTCTGTGATTATATAAAAACGTTGCATTATCCTTTTTTTAAATCCGCCGTGCCCTATCCCACACATCCCCGCAGCATTTAATCCGTAAACATTCCCAAAAATCCCACTTCCAAGGCTGAGCAGCGGTGAATAAGCAGCAAAAGTCCTCCGAAGAGCCCTGTAGGCCCCTTCCCCTACAGAGAAGCCTTTCAAGCCACCCTGACAGCTCAGTGGAGACACAGGCCCGCTTCATGCACTGAAAGGAAAATGTGCATTTAAAAGCAGTTCCCAGTAGCTGCATTTCTAAAATTAAATTTTATAACTCGTCTTATGGTTCCAAATCTCAGCGGCTCGGCATTTCTTCCCGCTGCCAGGCCCTTTGGCACAGCTTGAACTGTCTCGGATTCCACACTGTGCTGTGAATTATCCCGGGGGGGGGGGGGGGGGGGGGGGAGGAATTAAAATATAAAAAGACATATTATATAGCAGCGGTTTCATCATTAAAGAGACCCATTAGGGCTTCAAAAAAAAAAAAAAAAAGAAAAAATAAAAATAAAGAGGAGGGGAGAAGCAAAGACAGATGAAAAGGACTTTTATCTGCCATTCTGGTTGGTCAGGAGCAAATGCTGCATTTGTCAGCAGAGCAGAGCTGGAAGTTCCTCAAGCCTTGGGCTCCTGACCCTGGAGGTGAAGGCCAACGTGTGGAGTCACACAAGGTGTGTAAAATACCTCATCCATTTGGATTATTTTAAGCTCCAGCAGGCTCAACCCAGGGCTCGCAGAGCCAAGAGCCAGAGCCTTCCAAATCCAGCCCAACGCTGCCATTTATTCCCAATTTCTGATCCTCCTCAGACAGCTCCTGCTTTTAAGGGAGTGCAGGAAGGCCAACTTTGACCCCCTGCTACCTCCCCATCCTCTCCCACCTCTCCTGAATCCCACCTCTCCTGCCTGTCTCACAGAATCCCAGGATCCCTGAGGCTGGAAAAGCCCTCCCAGCCCATGGAGCCCAAGCTGTGCCTGATGCCCACCTTGTCCCCAGCCCAGAGCACTGAGTGCCACAGCCAGGCCTTCCTGGGACACCTCCCTGGGCATCCCATTTTAACATTTAACAACCTTTTCTGGGACAAAATTCCTCCTGATGTCCAAAATTCTCTCAGATGTCCAACACTCCCTCTGATGTCCAAGATGTCTCCATACTCTGCACCCAAGTGAAACTCCCGGATGCCCCCACCTATCCCTGAACAGCCCCAGAGCATCCAGCTGAATTTTGAGATTTTTCAGCTTTCAGCCTCCTGCACGGAGCCTCTTCCATAGCCTGGGGGTACCAGGAGTGCCAAGATCTGTCCCATCCCTTGCGTTTGTGGAAATTCCACTCGCGTCCACGCACTCAGGGAAGAAAGATCGGCACCAACAGGCCCTTTTCTGCTGCTGTTTTCCTGCCTGTATTTTAATTTTGGGTGGGGAAACACTCAGAATCAACGCCAGGCCATCGTCACCTCAAGATGCAGTGGCTCTTCACCCTCCCTGTCCCCAGTCAGAAAAATCTCTTTAATAACCCTCCCATTCCCATGGCTGCAGCAGCACGAGGGAAGCGCAGAGCTGTGTCAGGAAAACCTAACAAACACGAGCAGTTCTGCCCCTTTAGCCACCCTGAAAGCGCAGGCAGGGCTTTGTGAGGGTGCCTGGTGTTTCGGTGAGGGTTCCCTTCTCCAGGATGAAAAGGAGCAGCAGGAAGCTGCTCTGGCTCTGCCGAGCCACCTCGACCACAAATTTTTTGTGGGAATTGCTCCAGCCCCCAGACGAAGGCCTCGGCACAGCCTTCCCCGAGGTGCTCCCGCTGCCCTCTTCCCCTCCAAGCGTCCCTGTAGTTTTTTTGACGAGGATCAATTAGCACGGAAAAGAAAAGGTGACGTTTTTTTCCCCCCCCCTTGGCTCCCAGAGGCTGGAATAAACAGGACAAGCAGCCAGCTTGGCTAAACCACCGGGTTTGGGGGCTTTTTTTCTTTTTTACCTTATCCCTTTCCAAACGCTGCCAGAGTGAGGTCAGGAGGATTTTTTTTTACACGGAATATTACACGGGGAGGGCAGGGAAAACATTGGCTCTTCCGAGACTTCTACAGGGAGGCAGCATGAAAGTGCTTCCCCTCTTAATGGCAGGGAAATGCAGTTTTATGGACTTCAGTAGACTGTGGAACGCTCGGCTCTGGCCTGCAGCCAGATGTTGGGACTCTGGGTGTGGGAATGACAGGAGCAGAGCGCCTCGGCAGGCCCTGGGTTTGTCGGGAGTGGCTCTGGGATTCACGGGATTGGCCCCACAAGGGCGACAGCAGGTGCAGGAAAACGAACAGGTTTCCCTTTCCACCCTTTTAAATCCATTTGGGGAAGCACCATTAGATGCCTTTTGGGTTCAGAGGGGCAGAACTGGGTAAAGCTGAGGCTTAGGAAAGGCATTGCTCCTCTCATTTTGCCAGCTTAAATTTTTCTGGGAACCCAGGGCCATTTGACCAGCAAACGTTGCTGGAATGGATTAATGGACATCCCTGTCCAGGGCACAGGGGTGGAACTGGATGATCTTTAAGGTCCCTTCCAAACAGAACCATCCTATGATTTTATGGGGTTTTTTTTCCTCTTTTAATCATTGCTTGTTTCCCCTCGGTGTTATTTCTTGCCTTTTGTTATCTTCCTTTTCTTTCTTTATTTTTTAATCTCAATTATTGAACTGTTCTTATCTCAACCCACGGGGTTTTTTTCCCCAATTCCCCTCCCCATCCCACCAGGAAGGGTGGCAGGGTCAGGGTGGTTGAGCTGCTCCTGGGGTTAAACCACACCAGGGCAGTTTAATTCAGCTGAGCCTTTCTCCCTGAATTCCTCCCCTTCTCTCCTCTGCCCCCTCCTTTCCCCGTGTGGAAAAGGAGACTTTTCACACCCAAGAAGTGGATTATTCACAGGAAAACGCGGTGTCTGGCCAGGCTTTACCAAAGCAGGGAGGGAGTTTAAAGAAATTTGTCTGCTTTGGAAGCGCTTTGGACCCTGATCCAAGCATCTCCTCTTCTCAGGGCTGGTTGTATTCCTGGGTTTGGTTTGGCTCCAGCTCTAGAGGGGTAGAAAATCACCTACTTTTCATTGTGTCCAGTTCATAAAGTGCTGGACATCATTTTGTGCCCTGCAGCTAAAATTAATGCAATTATTTTGCACAGTGATGAGAAGAAAATATACTCGTTCACATCATTCTAGGAAGTGACCACACTGTGCTTAGTGCAAAAAAATAATATATTCTTGTAAAAAAAATGAATGTCCCAGCCATGGAACATTCAAGGACAGGGCTTGGAGCAACCTGGGATAGTGGAAGGTGTCCCTGCCCATGGCAGGGGTGGAATGGGATGAGCTTGAAGGTCCCTCCCAACCCAACCCATTCTGGGATTCTATTAATTAAAATATAATGCTTCTATATTACTACCAACCTGGGAAATGCTTTAAAATCAACCATAATGCTCGCAAAAAACCCATATTTATTTTGCCAACAATGCCTAAACCAGCAYTGTTTTCCTACGTGCCAGATATCCCAGATATAAAATCCTCTGCCCACCCTCTTTCCCTGATTTCCTCTCTGCGCATTACAAGGATCAGCTCCGTGTCAGAGCTCACCAACCTCTTCTACACGGCTAAAAATATAATCTAAARAGCCCCTAAAAAGAAGGAATGAGACACCCTGCAGGATATTTCCTGTCTCCTCAGTGCCAAATGTTATTGCTGTGGTGAGGACAAACAAAGCAGTCAGAGTTCCAAGGAGATTCATCAGCAATTACATTTTGGTTTTTGCTGGTTTTTTTTGAAGGACTGGACAGCAATTTCCAGCCAGAGGGAACATCGTGGCAGCCAGGAGATGGTGCCCAATATTTTCAATATTTGCTGGAATCAGCAGCAGGATCAGTGCTGGTCACCAGATCCCACCTGGCTGCGGGCACGAGGAGCTGGGAAGGGTGGGAATGAGGCTGGGATATGCCACGACTCCACGATCAGGCTGATCCCAGAGAAGCTCTGGAACACTGGGAAGCCCTTCCAGGTGAATTGTCCTATCAGCTCCCTGGCAAACCTCCCTGTCTGGAAAAATCTGCTCCTCACTGGGAGTAACCACAGACAAAATAGATGTTTAAGGTACCATCATTGCTGAGCATTTTGTTTTTCCACCAAGTGATCCAATTTTTCTGTCTGCAGTGACACCAACAAGATTTCCACAGCAGGTTCTTGCTCTCCCTATTTTACTTTGGGAAACCCCACGTGGCTTCTTGCACCCCCTTTGGGCATCTGGAATTTTTTCCCTATGTGTTTTAACAGTTGTTAAACAATATTTTGATGATGTTTTTTTTTCCTTGGCTCTTCTTTTTTAAATCGGTGCTTTTTTTTTAAAAAAAACCACACAGACATTACACAGCAAAATTCGCAAAAAGAGGGAATTCTGCTCCAGAACAAACCAGAGCAGCTGGGAGAGTCCAGATCAAGACCCTATTGCCTGATAAATGGTAGAAAATGAACTTCAGCTCACAGAATCACAAGATTTTTAGGSTTTGAAGGGACCTCTGGAGACCAGCCAGTCCAAGCTGACTCACCTGGAGCAGGTGACACAGGAACACATCCAGGTGGGGCTGGAATATCTCCAGAGATGGAGACTCCAAGCCCTCCCTGGCTGCCCAATTTCCTATTTTCTGCCCTAATTTCGGGGTGGGAGCCCTTCTTATCACTGATACACTTCCCAGTTTTGTTGGGAGAGCTCCAACAGGGAACATTCCCAGGAAAAAGCACAAGTGGAGGCTGTGCTCTCCCTCACCCCAGTGACTGTGACACCACAGGGTCCTCCAGGCTGGGTCTTTCCAGCTCTTTCCCTCTTCCTGATGAACACGGAAAACTCTTGGCTCTACCCTGAGGTCCCAGAGCCAGAAAAAGCAATCCTGACACATTTTTGAGGCAGGAAATTTTTCCTCCTCTTCCCCAGCTCTGCTGGTGAGGCCTGTGAGGTACAAACAGCAAGGCACAAACGTATTTCCGCTTCAACCACRATTATTTTGTGTAGATCCACCAAAACTTGGGCTGAATCCATGTGTGCCCTCCTATTTCTGCTGTGGAAGTGCCRTCATTCCCTGGGCTCACCCCAGGAATGAGGTCACGGCACTGACGCAAAAGTCATGGAGCGTGAGGAGGTCGGAGGGAAGGGGTTGATGATGAAAGTTAAATCAGTTTGCAAAATGACAGCCTTTGCTTTCTTTTCTCTTTCCCCCGTCCCAGCTTTTAAACGTGGACACTGTTTGAAAGGCTCCCAACCCAAGCACTGCACTGCCAAAAGCCTCTCTTGTTTCTTTAGGGTTTGCATCTTCCCACACGAACCACCCCGGGAATCCCCTCCAGCCATGCAGTGGGGGATTTGTATGGCAGAGTGTGGGTGCAGAGTGGGGCCCAACCAGCCCAGCACCAGCCCAGGGAGCAACCAAGCAAAAATAAAATTAAATACAGGCACAAAGAGACACCTCYGTCCAAGGAAAAGCTGCTGGAACACAATCATGGAATCACAGGCTGTCCTGAGCGGGAAGGGATCCAYAAGGATCATCCAGTCCAGCTCCAAGCCCTGCACAGACACCCCACCAATCCCAGCCTGTGCATCCCTGGSAGCGTTGTCCAAAGGCTCCTGGAGCTCTGGCAGCCTCGGGGCCRTGCCCATTCCCTGGGGAGCCTGTTCAGGGCCTCAGCACCCTCTGGGGGAAGAACCTTTTCCCGATATCCAACCTAAACCCTCCTCTGCTCCAGCTGGACAAGCCAAGTGCCCTCAGCCCCTCCAGACCCTTCACCACCTTTGCAGCCTCCCTTGGACACTCCCTGAGAGCTTTGGATCTTATACTGAGAACCAAAACTGCCCCAGGACTCGAGGCATGAGAGCAGCCCTTGGGAGGAGGTTCTATTTCTTCTGGACACAGGGAACTTAATTAAGGCACCTTAATCCAATTTGTAAGCTTAAGCAAGGTGAAGCTGGACCCACTCCCTCAGTGTGAGCAGGAAAAGCGAGGGATGAGGACATTTGTCACCTCTGCAGTGACCCCAAACAGGACAATGGTTGTACAAACATCAGGGTGCTGGAGGTCAGAGGAACTGCTCAGACAGGAACATTCCATCTTGGATATCTCCAGGCAGTGAAAGGTCCTCAGCACTCAGCTCAGACAGGGCTGAACAAGGCACCTGCRACTTAAAGGTCAAGTCCTGTGGCTCAGTGTTTATGTAAAGCAGGGGAATTTGGCAGCACAAAATTACATTTACTCCTCGTGGGCACTGACCACTCAGACCCTGGGGACTCACAGCTTTGCTCCTGGCCAGAAAAAGTTCCCTGGAACTAAAGACCTTCGATTTTACCAACTCCAGTGATTGGTTTTGCCGCACGATCACCGAAAATCTCTCTTTTTCCACAGAAATGAGCTTGGCTATTTTAGTCTGCAGGTTCCTAAGCAGCCCCTCCCCTGGACCAATGCTCCAGTTGTGCTCCCAGTGAACCGGGAGCCCATAAACTCCCCGTGGTTCTGCCTGGGCTTTATTTGAGGTTTTGGAATATTTTTTTTTTTTTTTTTTTTTTTGGATTTCTTGATTTTCTCTGCAGCTGCGGGCAGATATAGTGAGCTACTGTGGAGCGTTTGGAAAGCAGGGCCTCTGAGAAGTTTCCAAACTGGATACAAGCAGGTTATTCTTCGCCTTGTTTTCCTTGGCCGGGCCGGAGCGGCGCGGGGTGAGTCAAACGGGATTAACTTTCGAGAGGGAAGTGGTGTGGTCAACCCGAACTGTTTGTGGTGAGATTGGGGGAAGATACGTGGGGCAGGTAATGAGGAACAGCCCGTGGAGGGCGGAGGGAGGAGGCGGGCAGAATCCTTAATAATGCAATCGACGCGGTCCCATAAACTTTTTACGCGCTGGGGGTGGTGACACAGCCCGGCTCTTCCGGACTGGGCACCCCGAGGAGSTGGCCTGGAGCTTGTGGTGCTTGATGGACTCACACCACAAACTCCGAGGAATAAAGGTCAGGCAGTATTAAAAAAAAGTAAAAGGAAAATGTATCAGTGTTTTGGTTACGACTGGTTGAATTCTTCCTGGTGTCTCCTCCCATTTTTATGCACTGTTCCCTTACCTGGTCCCTGACTAAAGAGGGCAGGGAAGATGTTTCCATCCTTCCAGCTCTTTAGGATGTGTTTAAGTTGTTTATGAGCACATCCTGTCCTCGTAGGACAGACAATTCCTGCTCTTGTGATTCCGATGCAGAGCCGAGATGGCCCTCATGGAATCACTTTGGGTTGGAGGGGACCTTAAAGCCCATCCAGTSCCAYCCCTGCCATGGGCAGGGACACCTTCCACTATCCCAGGCTGCTCCAAGCCCTGTCCAGCCTGGCCTTGGACACTTCCAGGGATCCAGGGRCAGCCACAGCTTCTCTGGGCAACCTGGGCCAGGGCCTCCCCACCCTCCCAGGGARCAATTCCATCTAATCCTAAAATCCCATCTAACCCTGSCCTCCTTCAGCTTAAAATTATTCCCCCTTGTCCCATCACTCCATCCCTTGTCCTAAGTCCCTCTCCAGCTCTCTTGGAGCCCCTTTAGGCACTGGAAGGACCTAATTCTCTCCCAGGAATTMTCTCCCTCACACTTTGCACATTCCTCTCCCACAGGAATGACACAGGAACAGCCTGACCAAGACTTGTCATTAACACCGACAGAAAAYGCATTTCCTCATTGCAATTCCCGACTGCAGCAAAGAGCAGGAGCACAAATGGAGGTGCTCAGCACTCCATGAGGAGTGAAAATTCCCCTCTCCCTTCTCCCAGCCCTCTTAGGAGCTGAGGAAGAGGAGGCCCTCTCTTCCCACCTCCTGTGGGGAGCTGGGTGAAGGAATCAGGTCACAGAGGGGAGGAAAACTCTGAAGGAAAAGTTCTCATCTGCCAATCCTGAGGGACAGCGGGATTGATGCTCCAACAGCCCAGATTTCCTAGGAAAACTCCTTCTAGGAAGGGTAAAGGCAAAATAAAACCACGCTAGACACCTCCACTGTGGGATTCCAACTCCAAATCCATCCTTTCCCAGCTCAAGCAAAGCCCCAGCAACTCCTCCAAATCTTTTGTTCACTCACATTTTCCTATCCCTATGGAAAACATTCCCTCCCCAGGAGATCTTGATCTTGTTCAGTGATTTTAACAGCCACAGAATCTCTGCAGTGAGTGCAGCTGACAGGAGAAAGTCAAACCCAGTGACTGCTCAGGAAACATCTTCAGGAATGATCTCCTGTCACTTAATTCTGGTTTTGTCACAGTTCAGAGCAATTCCCACTGATTTCAGCGGAGAGAGACCGAGGATGGTCACCAAAATGATCAGATTTAAAATCACATTAATTCAAGAGGGGCAAAAAAAGAGCTCTGTGGGATGAAGTGGCAGAGAAAAGGAGCTGAAATAATTTCTGCAGGACTGGAGCAGCCCTTTGAGTCGTTCCTGAACCACAGAGCAGCAGCTCTGGTTTCTTGTGTCTCTGCTCTCCTGCTTGTCCTGTCAACACCTCTGTGTATCCTTAAAAAAACAGCCAAATAACTCGGGAAGCAAACCTATAGGAGCTAYTGCACTCCCAGAAAWGCTGTGCTGTCACAAGGCTTCCTGTTCTACACATTTGACAATTTCATTGAACTAAATAAATGACAAATTCCCTGCCTCACATCGCCCAGCGTCTGCYCTCCTGACTCAGCAGAGGGACTGAGAAATGCCAGGGAAAATCATCCCATCCCATCTTTTCCACAGAACCTCAAGGATGGGAGTATTGAACACCTACTGAGGCCCTGCCTATGGAGTAGGACGTAAAGGCTCCCCCCATCGCTGTTCTGCCAGGCAGTGCCAGGCATTCCCATAAATTTCATAATCCTTTGACTGGCAGCCAGTTGAAGTCCATAAAGTGCCAAAAGGGGCTCCAAGAAGGCTGGAGAGGGATTTTCACCAGGACAAGGGGGAATGGCTTCCCACTGCCAGAGGGCAGGGTTAGATGGGATATAAGGAAGAAGAACAGCTCAGGAGTGGCTGGAACACTGCCGTGAAATGATCATGTTTCCAGTTCTATTTCCCGACCAAAGGCCTTGAAACCCAAATTCCTGTCCCTCCTTAACGAGATCATTTATCTGTTGGAATTCAGAGATTCACACTTTTTGTTCATAATTTAAAAAAAATGGGAGCATGTGTTGGAAAAGGGATGCCTTTCCTTTCTTACAGAATTTATATCCTGGAATGGGTTGGGTTGGAGAGGACCTTAAAGGTCATCCAGTGCCACCCCTGACACCTTCCACTACGCCAGGCTGCTCCAAGCCCTGCCCAGCCTGGCCTTGGACACTTCCAGGGATCCAGGGGCAGCCACAGCTTCTCTGGGCAACCTGTGCCGGGGCCTCCCCACCCTCACAGCCAAGAATTCCTTCCCAATATCCCATCTAACCCTGCCCTCTGGCAGTGGGAAGCCATTCCCTGTGTCCTGTCCCTCCATCCCTTGGGAATTGTCTCTCTCCGTGTTTCCTGGAGCTCCTTGAGGCACTGCAAGGCCACAGTGAGGTCACCCCAAAGCTTCTCCTCTCCAGGCTGAACAATCCCATCTCTCCCAGCCTTTCCTCCCAGCAGAGCTGCTCCATCCCTCTGCTCATCCTGGAGCCTCCTCTTCATGTGTTTTCTCCTAAGTAACTGCCAGACCCTGTAATTCCAGGGGAATGGAAGGATCTGATAATTCACCACTGGTATTTATATGCTGGGTCTCTTCCATTAACAAAATGGTTCAGTTTTTTATGGTTTCTTAGTTGTTATTTGGTACAAGTCAGTCTCAGTTTCCAACAGATGAGGCACTTTCAGCAGAAAGTGAGCGAGAAATGAAGGCATTTCTTATTATTCCACCCTACTAGGATGAGGAGGCTTTTTTGGAGAACAGTTTGGCTTTTATTACTATTATATTAGGAAAAGGTTCTTGGGGATTTCCTAAAAGTGACCTAAAGCAGGGCAAGATTTCCTTCAGAACAGAACCAGCAGCTTTTCAGGCTTCATCTTGAGTTCTGCTCATCAATATATTCCCTCTCTCCCCACTCCTCAGCATCCCACTCTTGGATATCAGGATGTCCAAAAAGTATTTGGGAAAACTACATATCCAAGAGGGAATAATCACATTTAATGCCCAGCTTAACTTTAGACCAAGGCTAAATCCACGCAGCCTTTTCCTTCTGCATCACTTTCAGGCACCTGGTCCATTAGTGAATTTTTCAGAGCTATGTAGGTTAAAGCAATTCAATGAGGAAAAACAGAAAGCAGCAGTCAAAAGAAGAAAAAAAGCCTAATTTTTCAGCAGATGTACACAGCAGGTCAAATGGCCTAAGGGAAATATTTAATTTAAGGCTCCTACTATTTCTACCAAGTTTCCAAACCAAAAGTATTTTCATCAGGAGCACTACTCTTGATCTGGTTACTGCTAATGATTTTCCCCACGGACTTAGCTCATAAAAACATAAATTGCTTTATGAATCATAGAATCAGAGAAGTTGGAGAAGAAAACGATGGGTTAGGTCATCCTGCCCTTCTCCCTGACAGTGCTGCAGGATTTCTTTTCATAAAAAAAAAAAAAAAAAACCCAAACCATTTTGAAAATAAGCATTTATACAGAAGTACAGGATAAAAACGCTCAGTTCAAAAAGGGTTTTAAAAATCCATAATGAAAGCAGTGCAGGAAGAGCCAGATCCTTAAGTACCTTGGCTCTCTCTACGAGCTGGGACAATTTGAGAAGTTTTGTCTGGGTAGGCACAGACAGGAATCCAATGGCAAAAAGAGGATAATGGTGGAAGTTCCACACATGGGAATTTATCACATTTTTAAGTGTTTATTTACACTTGCAAAGAGGCTGCTGGATAAAGACTTTGCCAGCCCAGTGACCCTAAGGAACAATGGGATGTGCAGGAAGACGATGCCCACAGGCCTTTGTGAGAGCAGAGGTGGCMCCGTGACAGTGTAGTTGTCACTTATTGTCACCCCCACACATCCCAGAGAGCCCCAAAGCCACAGAATCCCAGAAAGGCTGGAAGAGCCCTTCAGGATCATCCAGTGCCACCCCCGCACCACCAGCATCACCCCAAACCCTGTCCCCAAGGGCCACATCCAGACTGCTCCTGAGCACTTCCAGAGGCAGTGACTCCACCTCCTCCCTCATTCCAAGGCCCGACCGCTCTTCCAGGGAAAAATTGTTTCTAATTTSCAACTGAGCCTCTCCTGATCCCTCACACTCAGTGGAATCCAGGCTGTCTGAGAACCATCCTAAACATGAAGGAAATGGATCCAAAACTGTGGCTGGAGTTGGTTTTGGACCTCAGCACGTTTTTTCCTAGATCTCTGGGAGACAGCAGTATCCAATTTTGTTCCCACCATTGCCACAGATCTCTTGGGAATCAGGAGAAGACACATCTCGGCCTTTCTGGAATTCCTTCAGCGCAAGTGAGTCATGGATCTGGGAGAATGAACATCCCCAAATATTGATTGCTGAAACTAGAACACTCTCATCCAGCGGTTTTTGGTTCCCATCCCAATCCAAGAAGGGTGAGATCCCTCTAAACCCCTTCAGTCCAGAGCACGCCTGGTTTGACAGATCTCACCACAGATCCTGTGGGTGAGCCAGGCCAATCCATATCCCCRTCACAGGAATTTAGGGAAGAGACACTGGACTGGTCGTGGCTGTGACTTGGAAATCTTGGTGAGAACCCAAACCTGAGGAGTTTGAAGGCAAATTAAAAACAAAGGRAGCAAAATACAATCATTGGACAGGCTGGGAGAGCTTGGGGGGGCTCACCTGGGGAAGAGAAGGCTCCAGGGAGACCTCAGAGCCCCTTCCAGGACCTAACTGGGCTATAAAAAGGATGGAGAGGAACTTTTTATGCAGGCAGAAAGTGACAGGACAAGGGGGAATGGTTTTAAAGACAGAGAAAGGTTAGATGGAACATTGGGAAGGAATTGTTCCCTGGGAGGGTGGGGAGGCCCTGGCACAGGTTGCCCAGAGAAGCTGTGGCTGCCCCTGGATCCCTGGAAGTGTCCAAGGCCAGGTTGGACAGGGCTTGGAGCAGCCTGGGATAGTGGAAGGTGTCCCTGCCCATGGCAGGGCTGGCACTGGATGATCTTTAAGATCCCTTCCAACCCAACTCATTCCATGATTCCAGGATCCCTTCCACRCCGTGTCAGGAATGACTCAGAAATTTAAAAGCTGCGAATTCCCACTGCGGGGGATTCCTGCTGTTGAGAGTCCCAACTTTCCTCCTGAGACGCCCTAAGCCCTCCCACCCCGTGCAGCTGATCTGCCTCCAACGAGTGACGTTCCTGACAAGGAAGCCTTTGCATACATTTGGGTCGGGAAGATCCGTGCRGCGCTTCCGTATGGATCCTATCTCCACTTCCCTCTTAAAATGCAGAATCTTATTAAACATTAACTCTCCTACCAACCGAAGGATTGATTTCAAACAGAAGGTTTGCCTGCAGGATGATTTTGTTCCTTATCCTTCCAGCAGATGCATATTCAAAGAACTGAAGTTTATTTGTTGTGTGCAAACCGTGAGCACGCCCAGGTAATTGCATATGCAAATATGGAATCTGCATAACAAATCTCTTTTTTTATGGGCACAGCTGCCTGCCTCACTGAGGGTATTTTTCAGGGACGACTCAACCACAATTAAAAAAAAAAAACAAAAAAAACCAACAAAACCAACAAACCAAAGAAATAAGAATGGATAAATAAGAAGCCTTACCCTGACAGCAATGTTTGTCTAAAAGCCTGTCCTCAAATACAACAAAATATGGTCAGATTTTTCCACTGAACACGTGGATCATGAGGCAGCTCAGGCAAATGAAGGCTCCAGAAGCAAACATGAGTTTTCTAAACTATTTTATCTGAACTTTCAAACATTTCTTTCCTAGTCAAGCAGCCCTGGGCTGCGAGTCTCATTCCCTGGAGGGTGTTCGAGCCCTGCTGCTCTGTCCTCCCGGGACAATTCCACTTAAGCAGCATCCAGAACTTCTGCCAAGAGTGTGGGAGGGGTGCAAGAAACTAATCCCAAACCTCAATTTACATTTTGATAACAACATGCAAATGCCCCGTTCGGGTTSCTGACTGAGGCCAACGATTGCCTCTGGTGACAGGAACAAGCTCTAGGATCCCAGCACAGCAAGGACCTGGAGCTGCTGGAGAGAGTCCAGAGGCACCAAGGGGATCAGAGGGATGGAGCAGCTCTGCTGGGAGGAAAGGCTGGGAGAGCTGGGATTGTTCAGCCTGGAGAGGAGAAGCTTTGGGGTGACCTCATTGTGGCCTTGCAGTGCCTGAAGGAGCTACATGGAGAGAGACAATTCCCAAGGGATGGAGGGACAGGACACAAGGGATGGCTTCCCAGTGCCAGAGGGCAGGGATAGATGGGATMTTGGGAAGGAACTGTTCCCTGGGAGGGTGGGGAGGCCCTGKCMCAGGTTGCCCAGAGAAGCTGTGKCTGCCCCTGGATCCCTGGMAGTSTCCAAGGCCAGGYTGGAYGGGGCTTGGAGCARCCTGGGATAGTGGGAGGTGTCCCTGCCCGWGGCACAGGGGTGGAATGAGACGATCTTTAAGGTCCCTTCCAAGCCAAACCATTCCATGATTCCRTGATCTCTCCCTCACATCTGCTCCACCCTCACTTCCCCTGCAGCCASAGCTCTCTGCCCTCACCCCCTGAACAAAACCAGCACCTGTGTGCAAGGCTCGGCTGTTCCCCGGGAATATCAAATCCTTCATCTCCTCCTTGTGCTTAATTCTTTTAAAAAAGGAATGAATGAAAGGAAAGAGGAAAGATGGGCTGTCTGTGCAAACAGGTGCTCCCAAGCTGTCCCGCAGGGAATTCCAGGAGGCAGCAACCACAGGATTTATTCCTGTTTGCAGGGCGGCTGAGCCTGAAGGGTTCGATCGATGCCACATTGGTTTGCAGTGCTTTAAAATCCTCTTAACATCAGAAAAGCAAGATTGGCAAGGAATGATGTGTCAGGTATGCACTGCCCACCTTTTCCCAGCATCCCTTCTGTCAGCTCTTGGATCTGATTCAAGCCATCTCTGGGTGGATATTTCAGAAATGCAACTCACTGGATCAGCCGGACACCAGCGAAAAGCAAAACTTCAGGAGGGCAGGATTAAAGCCATTTGTAGGGCTTAAAACATTCCCATTGCTCCATACACATTGGATGTTGCTGGATTTCCTGAGGATGGGGATGAGCCCCTACATCAAACCAGTTTATCCCTCTGAAAATGCTGCCCTGAGCTCACTTACTTCGGGGCTCCCGAGGTCCATCCACGGTGATCTTGATGGCTCTGTGGTACGTGGCCACTTGGGGGGGATTTGTGAAGACTGTGATGGTCAGAGTGAAGCTTTTCCCTGCAACAGGAGAAAACGAAAGGTTACTGAGCAAAAAAAAAACCAAACCACTGAGCAAGCGTCGAGAAAAGAAAAATCCACTTTTCTGGTAGAGCTCGAACACCCCGAAAGGTGCTAAAAGGTTTTTTACAGGGTGTAGAATCCTGGTGCTGGATTCATTCCCTCCGTGGCAACTGCTCAAAGCTTTCGGGGAAAAAAATTAATTTGTATTCAAATGATCTACGCTCTGTTTATAAAGAAAAAAGGAGGTTACCCCTAACAGTCAAGAGTTTATCTGATATTCACGACTCTGCTGTGTTATCTGCACTTTCCAGAGGGTGTTCCTTCAGGGAGGCTGGGAAATCGTGGCTGGCTTTTCCAAAAGTGCCACGGGAATCTGATCAGCAGCACTTGTTAAAATGAAAGAGAACTGGGTGCTCAGATCCCCCAGGCAGATCATAAAATCCCACACGCCGTGGCTGGGGCCAGCAGGAGATCAATTCCATATTGTGAGCCAGAGCCTGCTAAAAATCATCTGCTACTGCAATGCYAAGAAACAAGGGGATGGAAAAAATAAAAAAAAACCTCTACAGCTCGTCCACAGAGAATTAAAACATTTTACGAAGACACAGCAGAGTAGAATGCTCAGTTTCTCCATTATTCAGCAAGAAAACTGTGAAGGCCTTTTCCAAGTTATTCTCTGCGTGTCATGGCTCTGCTTTGGGAAAAGCACTGCTACCTCTGGATTTAACCCTGGCATTTTTTAASTAACAAAAGTAACATTCTGCAGCTTTGATAAGCTTTGATAAGACCTCATATAAGCAGTCATGATGGGCCYGGGCAGCAATAAAAACATTGCCTGGCAGCAGGTTCAGCATTGTCATCCCAGCATCAGAGGACTCGGATTCTGACAGGAATCTTTGTGACCACCCAGAGCCATCAGGGGACATCACCCCGAGTTAGACAACCAGGAATTGTTGTCAGGAAATTGAGGTTCTCCTCCTTTGGAGGATCTGCCTCCTTTATTTCACCACTCGGCTCCAGCCCTCCCGAGCRCGGAGTTTCTCCCCTTCCACCCACTTTTATCGCTCGCTTCGTTTAGCTCCATAAAYAAGGACAAATTTAAATATACATGTAAATATCAGTGCCTGCCTCCAGCAGCAATATTCCCCCTCCCAGCGAGCATTCCCTTGCAATTCAATCCCGCCCTTAATGCGGCTCCCGCTCCGGTGCTAATGGGCTGCAGCGACACCGCGGCGAGCGCGCGCGCCCTGTTCCTGGAAACTGYCCTCGGCACCCCCCCGGGAATCGGGGACTCATCCTCCCCACCCCGAGCACGAGGAGCTGCGGGGAGATGAARTGTCCTGGCCACCATCTCCCAGGAAGCCCGCGGCCAGGGATGGGAACCGCTTCGGTTCCGAGCTAAACCCGACTCTAATCCTCCATCGCAACCAGAAGCCTTGCAGAATTCCAGTGTCTTCCCACGTCCATATCCTTGCTGAAAAGCAGTCCTGGAGATGGACAGAACTCTAAACATCACTTCAAATCCTGTCTCAGGGCCTACATCTACATCTACATCTACATCTCAGCTCTTGACGCTCTCTAAATACCAAATTATGTGATAAAGCTTTATGGCTTTGTTAATCCTTCCCTGCCGGCACAGCAGGTGTTTCTAAGAGGTATCAGGAATGAAGCTTGATAAACTTCCCTCCAAAAAGCTTTACCACCCATCAGAGAGGCACCCGTAGGTCACAGGATCACAGATTATTCTGAGTTGGGACACACAAGGATCACCAAGTCCAGCTCTTAAGTGAATGGCCTGGACAGGAATCTTCCTTCTTTCCAAAATATAATTTCCCTATCTCACTAAATACAACACTTATCACTAAGACAAAAATACTTCAGGAATATACTTTATTCCCAGTACTAATCTGCAGGATTTCCATCTTGCTCCCAGTTTAGGTTTTTTTTACAACTGATCTGCTAGAAGACATAATCAATTTATTTCTTGAGAAGGCTCTGGAGAAGTTTCTACATAAAAAACAAATGCAGGAAAAAAACCCAACAACAATGTAGTAAAACTTGGCTATATCAGCAGGCTGTAAGAGCAGAATAAAGAAGAAGGGGGAGGTGATTTTCTCTTTTTTAGAAGATTTTCCCCAGAACAGACTCGAGCGAGGCCGTGCGAGGCCGTGCCACGAGCTGGCAGGAGCAGGAAGACACTTGGGTTCCTCCTTGTTGACAGAAGAGTGTTCATTAACCACACGCTGGTTAACCACAGGCCCTATAACCATAAACCTGCGTGTCACTCACKGCTGCTCACCCATCGCTCTGCCTGCCTTTGCTCTGGTTGCTTTGTCCCATTTACATGAAGCTTTATTAAGTGGTTTTATCACTGCTGCATTATTCATCCTTTATGGGGCCGCTTAACGCGGGTTAGATTGGAGGTATTGTTAGTTAAATCTGGGGTTTATGAGTATTCCTCGTTTGGGATGACAGCAGGGCCATAAACGTCTCCTCCTTGCTTTTATGTGCTGGGATACAGACTTTTATTTTCAAACTGTGCTTGCATAATGCACCCAGGCTGTGTCTGCACGTGCAGAGTGCCCCAAACTGAGCCAGGCAGGGAGGGCCTGACCTCGCTGGTGACTGGAAATAGGGACCAAAAACCCCAAAAAGGCTTTCTGAAACCCTGGCCTTGTTTGGATGCCTCCAAAAGTCACAGTGACAAACTCTCAGCAGTCACAGCAAGCCAGCAGCATGAGTTAACATCAAAATCAGAGAGCCCAAGGGTTAAACTTTCCCATAAATCTATGGAAAACCACCCAGAAATCAGCTCAGGTCTGCGTGTATGGAAGCAAATCATTCCTGGGTCATCGTGGGAGTCTTGGAAGATGAGGAAAGGCATTTTGGGTGGCATCGATGTCAAGCTGGGCCTTGCTGGGGTGCAAGAGCCACTTCAGAGCTTGAGCTTCCCCTCCTGAGCACAAGGATTGAATTGTCCAGATGTGGGACAGGGCTGTGCCTCTGGAAACCCTTCCCACAGACACCTCCCCCGTGTGAGGGCAGAGCACAAGGCTCACTGCTTCCATCAGCTCTTCCCTCACCACCAGGGTAGGAAAAACTGCTCGATGATGTTTGTTTTTGCAAGAGCTTTAAGGTCAGAACCCTTCCAGAAGAAGTAATGGAAACAGTAGCTAGTTGTGGCCAGAAAGCAATCCTGACTTTTGGAATGTTATGGTGAGTTTGCTGCAGACTGGAATGTCAGAAGTGCCCTCAAGTGTCTCTGCTGATTTGACAGCTGAAGTCACAGAATCCCAGGATTAGGGTTGGAAAAGCCCTCCCAGCCCATGGAGCCCAAGCTGTGCCCGATGCCCACCTTGTCCCCCAGCCCAGAGCAGTGAGTGCCACGGCCAGGCCTTCCTTGGACACCTCCAGGGATGGGCACTCCACCACCTCAGATGGATTACACCACTTGTCCCCACTTAACTCTCCAGGGTTGCTCAGAAGGTCCCTTGACCCTGGGAAAAACTGCAAGAACTCACAGGGAAGGACAAAGCACAAAGCTCTCCCTGACAGGAGGGGACAGCCAGGGGGGGTCGGGCTCTGCTCCCAGGGAACAGGGACAGGAGGAGAGGGAACRGCCTCGAGCTGTGCCAGGGGAGGCTCAGGTTGGACACCAGGAGCAATTTCCTCCCTGGAAAGGGTGGTCAGGCCTTGGAATGGCCTGGAGCTCCCATCCCTGGAGGTGTCCMAGGAAGGCCTGGCCGTGGCACTCAGTGCTCTGGGCTGGGGACAAGGTGGGCATCGGGCACAGCTTGGACTGCATGGGCTGGGAGGGCTTTTCCAACCTCACTGACCCTGGGATTCTGTGATATTGTCCCTCTCAACCCAGGCCATTCCATGATTCCACGCTCAGCCTCCAAGACTGAAGCATCTGATGGGGCTTTGCCTGTGCTCTGCACTGAATTTCAGGAACCTGAAGCCCCCATTCCACGTGCATCCCGCCTCCAGAGGCTGGAGCAGAAGGAGCTCCCACCCAGCAGCATTTCAGTGGTCTCCAGGACAGCACTGAAGTGCTCTAGAGGGAGCAAGAGGCTCGCGAGCCGCGGCCCCTGGGAACGTCTGAGAGGAACCAAGCGGGAAAAAATGAATCCCGGGTGACACCACGGTCACATGAAGCTCCTGTGTCCTGCTTGAGTCATCCCCGAGCAGTGCCACCATCGGCTGGGGCTGGAGGGGGGAAGGAACACTGAAAATACAAGTGGCTGCACGGGCAGATGCAAAAAGGAGTGGGAACTGTCGGGAAGAGAGGCCACAACTTSATCACTTCATTTTGATCCTCTTTCTCTGGCAGAAAAAAACATTTATTCCATTGAGGAAGGGCCATCCCAATGAGGACAGAAAAAAATGGAGTTAAAGGTCCAGAAATKTGGCTGTGGAGAGGGCAGAAAGATGGCAGGCAAAGAGATGAGGTCGTTGTAATCACCACCTTTGCTTTTGGGGTTTGTGCTGCTGGTCACAGACGTGGCTTTAGATTTGTTTGGGTTGTTTGCTTTTTTCTCTCTTTTAAAAATTGTTACAGTAAGTGATTAGATAAAAAGAAGGAAAATCAAAGGAAAGGAGCCAAGAATGTCTGTGCTGACAAGGACAAAAGGTATAGGTGSAAAACTCTGAAACGTAATGCACAAATGCAGCACAAACGACATTACAGACATTTCTATTGCATTAGGGAGAGAATTCCAGGTTCTGCTAAGAAAAATGATGATTTTGTTTTTTTTTTTTTAATCCAGCTTCTACTTTTTAGCCCCTGTGTTCGTGTATTAAACCATGCTAAATGATCAATTTTACCCATCTTTATGGTTCCTTACAACGTCTCCCTGGCCCTCCGCCAAAGCCAAGCTCTCTGCTGCATTTCAACAGCACATCCAGCTGCATCCCCGGGCAGGATGCAATGCACACATTCCATAGCCATTCCCAAATGTCTGCTACCAGGCACTGGGGCCAGCTCGGGCTGGTTCTTAAATCCCTGAGCGCTCCAGATCCGATCAACAGGATGAGAAGGGCCGACAGCACTTGACCCTTCCCGAGTTAACTGCTGCTCATCCCACGAGGGAAGGCTTTGTGCAGGTGCTCGAAGCCTGCACGAGGCACAATCCTGGGCTCACTTGGTGGCTCTTTTCCCCAGTCACCAGCGATGGTTTTGCAGAGCCAGAAYAAAACTTTGCCTCTTCCGTTTGCTCCGGTGGTTGTTTCATCAGAGGGAAAAAAGCTGCAGCYGGAGCGAGAGGCATCAAAAAAAATAACGTGATTTGTTTAGCAGCAGCACCACAGATGCCACTGAATTTAAATATGAAATAAAGCTGTTGTTCAGCTCAGCTGCCACCTCGCTGGACATGGTTTGTGAACCGTGAGCACCGCAGGCCAACGGTCCAAGCAAATGAGGGCGATTGCCCCGAGAAATGCTCCAGGGAGAGCTCAGAGCCCCTTCCAGAGCCTAAAGAGGCTCCAGGAGAGCTGGAGAGGGACTTGGGACAAGGGATGGAGGGACAGGACACAGGGAATGGCTTCCCAATGCCAGAGGGCAGGGATAGATGGGATATTGGGAGGAACTTCCTCCCTGTGAGGGTGAGGAGGCCCTGGCACAGGGAAGCTGTGGCTGCCCCTGGATCCCTGAAGTGTCCAAGGGCAGCTTGGATGGAGCTTGGGGCAGCCTGGGATAGTGGAAGGTGTCCCTGCCCATGGCAGGGCTGGCACTGGATGGGCTTTAAGATCCCTCCCAACCCAAACCATCCTGAGATTCCAAGAAGTGCCCATGCAAATCAGCTGCAGGGGCAACCCAGCTTTTTGTGCATTTTTATGGGATGTTTAGAGGGTGTCAAGTGGGAGATTTGGGAAATACACCCCCTGCCTCCTGCCACAGCAGCCTGGCTCAGCGCTAAGGTGCCCTCCTGATCGTTTCTGCCRAGTGTCTCACCCCAGGAAGTTCTTCTGTCTGTGCCCACACAACATCTGCTCACCAGAACGAAATCTCAATTGCTCCAAATCAATAAATGGGTTGTTCTGGATTYATATAGGGCCCGAAGTGGGCCTGCTGCAGACTCGAACCCCCAGAAATACTGGATTTTTTTAATRCAGTAAGTGTGGAAAAGCAGCTCGCTCCTGCAGGGTCGTGGCTGGTCCCGGCTTTTCCCCTTCCCTTTCCTTCCCAGCTCCCTGCAGCACTCAAGACGTGCCCTTCACACTCTTTTCCTCCCATTCTCCAAGTTTTTTCCTGGCTAACAACTCCAGTGCCCTGGTGTGGGATTCTCAGAGCTGGGAGGCCAGGAGAAGGCTGCGTCTTGGGGTGGAATAACTTTAATTCTTTCGGTGAAGTCGAAGTAATGGTGCTCAGCCAAAATGCACCAATTATTTTGGTACTTTTAACCCGAGGCAACGCAGAAATTATATTAAGCAACCCAAATTACATCACTGAAATCGAGCAACATTAATAGAGACACTGTCAAGCTCAGTGGCAAGTTCACTGCAACTGAACTTCACCTTATCTGGGTGATAAGGGCAGTCCCTGCCACTCTTGTGGGAAAAAAGCTGACTCAGCCCTGAGCGGCTCTTCCAGCAGCCTGGGGACACACAGCCACCCCTGCTGCTTCCTGGGATCTCCACTCCCGACAGGAGATGGGGAAACACTCCAGGAAACGCCTGGGAGGAGCCGCAGGGAGATCCTAGAAAATGCAACTTCCATGAAAAAGGACCCTGGGTAAATTCCTTGCAGGAGTGTGGGGCTGCTGCCTGAGATTGCAAGCGCCTGAATCAAGGGATGGAAAGACGCTGGGAGATCCTCAGAGGAATTTCAAGTGGATCCCAGAACACCGAAAGAGCACAAATATCTTGGGAAGCCCCCCTGGAGGAGTCTGGGGCTGCTCCCTGGGATCTCAGCTCCCTCGAGGAGACGTGAGGGTGGTTCTAAAGTCACTTTTCCCCATTTTTGCTGGGCTGCAGTGCTACCAACATCCACATCCCTCTCCTAAGACAAACACGACACCTTCCTGATGGGAGAAACAAACAATRCCAGCACTCAGCACCTCAAAAACGTTTTTAAATCATATTTCTGCTCGAATGCTGCTTTTCATCCCTTCCTGCAGCAAGCAACACCTCAAGGATTTCACCTGAAGCCCTCAGAAGCCTCTCCCTCGCACAGCAGGGACTGCTCAGCCTGTCAAACGTTGCAAGGGTGGGACTGAGCTCACCGAAACAGCCACAGTTTTTCTGTCTGTGGGTTGTTTTCTTTTGGGGGGGGTGGGGAGAGATGTTTACACTTGAATTTGACACTTTGTCTGCAGCCAGTTTCACTTCTGTGCTGGGCAGCTGTTTCACTTCCCTGTCCCGTGTGCTSTGGTGATGACATCGCCCTGTGTTAATCCCTGCCCTGACAGCCTGACAAAGCTTGGAAAAGTGCAGCCTCACGGCTCCTGATGGCCCTTCTCTCCTCCAGCAACTCGGATTTGATGTGTATTCCTTGGAAAAGCTCATGTTTATAAYGTCAGACGTAAATCTCAACTGTTCCCTCCCTCAGGTTGCTGCTTCTGCCACCTTCGTGCAGTTTTTCCTGGGAATGTGCTTCGGTGGAGATGCCACAAAAGCACAATTTATTCTCTTTAGAGAATAAAAAAATGTGGCTGTTGAGTGGCAGGAGATAGTGGGTGTGGGTATTCGTCATGGCCATTTAGAAGGAAGGAGCTGCAGCGGAAGTAAAGCAGGAGAAGAACTCTGAGAATCTGGGAGAGGACATAAWTCAAGGAATTGAGGAGAAGAGGCAGAGGGTGAAGAGGTTTGGGACTGAGGTGGCAAAAAGGARGTCTCTGAAGACAGAGTGTCCTACAACAGAACCATGGGATGGGTTGGGTTGGAAGGCACCTTAAAGATCATCCAGTGCCACCCCTGCCATGGGCAGGGACACCTTCCACTATCCCAGGCTGCTCCAAGCCCTGTCCAACCTGGCCTTGGACACTGCCAGGGATCCAGGGGCAGCCACAGCTTCTCTGGGCAACCTGTGCCAGGGCCTCCCCACCCTCCCAGGGAACAATTCCTTCCCAATATCCCATCTAACCCTGCCCTCTGGCAGTAGGAAGCCATTCCCTGTGTCCTGTCCCTCCATCCCTTGGGAATTATCTCTCTCCGTGTTTCCTGGAGCTCCTTCAGGCCCTGCAAGGCCACAATGAGGTGACCCCAAAGCTTCTCCTCTCCAGGCTGAACAATCCCAGCTCTCCCAGCCTTTCCTCCCAGCAGAGCTGCTCCATCCCTCTGCTCATCCTGGAGCCTCCTCTGGACTCTCCAGCAGCTCCATGTCCTTCCCGTGCTGGGCCCAGGGCTGGGGCAGGTGAGGTCTCACCTGAGCAGGGCACAGGGACACAAAAGTCACCTCAGGGTGACCCCCAGCAGCTGACACAGCCACGAGTCCCTCCTGTCTGCCAACAGCAACAACCCACAAACCCCAAACCCCAGGAATCYCCTGTGTGCTGATGCCCAGCTCCAGGAGGGAGACTATTTCGAGCTGTGGCAGGAATGTGGCTGCTGGGAATGTTATTTGTACTCCAACCTCCTGAGGTCTGGGTCCCGTGTCAATCCCAGCCTTTGGGCTCTGTGGTGGCGGTGGTTGATGTGGATGTGTCCGTGCACCAGTGGCACCAATATTTGTGGGATGCTTTTCCATTCTGCTCCGAAGGACAACCCGAGTGACCTGCGGGAGCTGAATTTTTGGGGTGGGATGCTGCCCTCGCCTGAGAGCCTGCAGATCCAGTTTCCAAAATGGATTAAAGCATTAAAAGACTGGGGAGGGGGGGAGGAAGGAAGACCTTTTAATGGAAAAGCCAAGCAGCCTCTAAGTGGAGTCGCTGCAGCAACCACCATAAAATTCTTATGAACTTGGGTGGAGACAATAATTACAGCACAGCAGGAATGAAGTGCTTGGGGTGCCTGGCCCCTGCACCAGCGGCAGCACCAGGAGATCTCAGCTGGAGGCTTTAGAAGCAAAGCTTATTGCTAAAATGTTTTTAAATATGGAAATATAGATACTCAAGGAATAGAAAAGTAATGCTTGAACACAGATTTTGAGAGGGTGGAATTATTTCTTGCCCAGAATGGACTCTAATGGAAATCTCTGATGCTTCTRTGCATGGGCTACCCCAAAACTTGAACTTCTGCTCCAAGCTGACACCTGCTCCTTGTCAGGGAATTTTGATTTTTTTCCTTCAGTGCAAAATCATTTCTGTCTGGACCAGAGCTTGGGGCTGGTTGTGAAGTGCTCAGGAACGACCTGGCCTCCATGAAGAGCATCCAGCTCAGAGCGGAATGCAGAAACTGCCCTGAGTGCTGTGTCACAGGGAAAGGGAGCAACAACCACAGGGACACCACATGGAAAGGACAGTTCAGGAGGAAAYGGCTCCAGTGCAAAGCTGCTCCCACCTTCCTGCACAAAATGCCTTGGGATCCCTAAGCCTAATGATAGTCCCGAGCCCAGCTATAATTTCAGACCATTCACAAGCTTTTTGAGGTAGAAATTATCACCCAGGCTTTATGGGGATGACAGAGGCATGAAAAGGTTCAGGCCCWGATTCATGAGAGGATTTAAGCTGTCTGAAGTGGGACTCAGGCTTCATTCCAACRCTTAAATCCAAAATTACACCTCTAACCACTCCCAACCCCCCAGTCCAGGTGGTGCCTGGTGGAYACCTGAGGGGGCTTCCCCCAAAAAACAGCCCCAAGCCCTCGAGGCCTCAAGCTCAGGACCTCAGAGTGGTCAGCTGGCCCTGTCCGAGCCCTCTGTCCCCTCTCCTGGATTTGGAAGTTGCTGCTCTTCTCCAAGGAGTGGAGAGAGACTCTTTACAAGGGGTGGAGTGACAGGATAAGAGGAAATGGCTTCAAACTGCCAGAGTAGGGTTAGAGTGGAAGTTAGGAAAAAAAATCTTCCCTGGGAGGGTGGGGAGGCCCTGGCACAGGTTGCCCAGAGAAGCTGTGGCTGCCCCTGGATACCTGGAAGTGTCCAAGGCCAGGCTGGACAGGGCTTGGAGAAACCTGGGATAGGGAAAGGTGTCCCTGCCCTTGGCAAGGGGGTTGGAACAAGATGATCTTTACAGTCCTTTCCTTCCCAAACCRTTCCATGATCCTGTACCTCAGCGCTGAGGCACAGTGCAGGAGCTGGGAACACGCATGGTGCAGGCTCCAGCTCCAGGGAGCAGGGAAATTGTGGATTCCCTGGAAGAGCAACGCCCTGCTCTGACTGTGACAGGCAAGGAGCCCTTCCACCATCATCAGTGACACTTCAGCAGCGTCCCGAAGAGGAGGAATCCCAGAGGACAACCCRACAATTCCCTCCTCCAGCAGCTCTCYGRGCAGGGGAGCTGCCCTGGGACTGCTCCCTCGGAGCWGCTTTGCTGGGAGGAAGGACTCTCCGTGCTGGCATTGCACTAATGCAGCGCTCATTGATTCCCGAGCTCGGAAAAGCGCCGGGGTCACTCGATGGATCTCCAGGCAGCCGGGGAAGGGGGGGATAACCCTGCCATTACCGACCTGGAACCTGCCAAGTCCCACCAGCGACGGCCTTGGAGCGCGGAGACGGCCCCGTGGCCTCGGATAYGGACAGGGCTCCGTGCACAGAGTCCAGCCTGTGGAAACTCTGCGGCCTTGCCAAAGCTTTTTTCCTTCAGTTCCTCCCTAAACTTCAGGGAAGTGATGTGAGCACAGCCCCGAGCACAGCCCCAAGCACCGCCCCGCTGCAGAGCTCTCGTGGCACGGAGCCTTCCAGGCAGCTGCTTCCCTCCTTCCCTCTCCACGACCTCCTCCCTCCCCACAAGGCAGGTAGCTCCCCGTCCTCAGAGGGAACAGTGGGAAAAAGGGATTTGGGATAGGTCCTCACGTCCCTTTTTGAGGTCAAAACCGGCTGCGGTGCTGAAAGCTCGCACGGAATTCCCAACCTATGCCGAGAGGCTCTCCAAGGGGATGCCCGGGAATGTCATCAAAAGGGGCACAAGGGAGATGAAGGGAATGAGAACATTGGAAAGGCTGGGAAAACTGTGCGGAAATAAAATGAAGGGAAAAACAGTGGGGAAGCAGGGTGGGAGCGAAAGAGGTGGAGAGGCACGGCATTAAGGTAATAGAAAAAAAAGAAAAGTCTATTTTTTACTGCTCCTAAATGGGTTTTGGAAGGGAACAGAGACTGATTCAGCCTGATGAGGGTTTATGCACATGACTGGGCTGGAAAAGACTCTCCTGACAGCGACTGCAAGCCTCTGATTTGCAGCATCCTCATTTCTGCTCAAGTTCTCCGGCCAGCCCCAGAGCCTGATTTATGTCTCAGAAGGATTTTAGTTTGATGACAAAACAGCTGCACTTATTGGAGTTATAATATGGGGACAACACACGGAGGAACACACAAAAGTAAGTGTATTTTTACCAGAACTCCGGGAGTTCTGAAGGGTGGCACACGAAAACAAACAGCAAAGTCAAAACAAATTTAAAAAAACATAAAAACRACGACAAAAAAGCTGCAGGGCAAACAGATCTCCCGAAACTACGCAACCTTTTCATCTAGAGAGGCAATTTGTTTTCCCTAAACAACATTCTGGGAAACCCTTTTATCAGGGGCAAAAAAAAAATAAAAAGGAGCCAACGCTCCGARGACGGCGTCTGCCTCATCCGCGTCGCTCCAAAAACGTCCCAGCCGAGCTGGGCAGGACCAAAAAATAGATTTATTGTGATTGGACTGAGGGCAGTGGCTCAGCACTTGGCATGGCCACTGTTTACAGCAGCAATGCTCCCGGAGACAGGAAGTTCTCCGAGCCCTCTGCCATTATTTTGCTCCCGGTGCCGCTTTCCGAGCGGGAGCTGCTTCGCCCCGGCGYGGTTTGCAGGGACCCAGCAGAGAGGGGTTTTTTGGGAGCTGGTGGAGCCACTCGAAGTCAGGCTCAGCCTCATCCCAAAGGATGGTTTTTGGGAGTTGAACCGCCGTGTGGAGCCGCGTGGTCCGTGGGTTTAATTCCACAACTGGGGATGCACAAACCCGGCTGCTGGGAGTGACAACGCTGGGCATTGGGAAAATCTTCTTCCCTCCTCTCCTCCCGCCACTGCATCCCTGCCGAGGTTCCCATCCCCTCGGAGGGCTGGGCTGGCTGCTCAGCCTCACTCGGCTCGCACAGAAATCTTGGTGCAAATTAATGACACAACCGAGCCACCCTAAGTCAACTAAAAATAAAATTATTGCTCCTGGCCTCTGTCTTTTGGAGAAAAATTCCCTGTTCAGAGCCGAATGGAGGGAGAAGAATCCTTGTCATGGAAGTTGACTCTCTAACACTTGCCCAGGGCACAGCCCCTTTGTTTCACTGAATCATAAAATCATGGAACAGTTTGGATTAGAAGGAATATTAAAGATCATYCCCCCTGCCATGGGCAGGGACACCTTCCACTATCCCAGGCTGCTCCAAGCCCTGTCCAGCCTGGCCTTGGACACTTCCAGGGATCCAGGGGCAGCCACAGCTTCTCTGGGCAACCTGTGCCAGGGCCTCCCCACCCTTCCAGAGAACAATTTCTTCCCAATATCCAAAGAAAATTCCCATCTCCCTGCCATCACATTGCCACATCCTTTTCAATCCGAACCATAAATAATTGTTTTGTTTCAAACTCTATCAATTGACCCTTTTTTCCCAGTTGATTGCCGTTGGATTTCTCCTGTTTTCATCCCATCTGGCAAACACCGCTTGTTGTGACTCCAGTGTCTGATACCACGTCCCCTGCAGCATTCCAAAGGCTTGGATCAGCACCCGGACGCCTGCTTAATACTGGTTTTACGACCCTGTTGAGGAGCAGCATCCTCTGTTTTGCACATACTTTTATAATTTTGAATGCCTTTGAGTAAAAAAAAAAAAAAACCAAAACCAATTTTAACCAAGCTCTCAAATAACACGGCCACAAAGCGAAGCTGCACAGAAGGAGCCCAATTCTGGCTTTGGAAGACCAATAAAAATAATTGGATTTGGAGTCCYGGCCAGTAATTTTTGGAATTTGAGTATTTTTGAGATTCTGTCTTCAAGTGAATGTTTTTTCCTGAAAATGATATCCAGAAGGAAGAATCCTGATGGAGAATCTGGTCTTGGTAAAATCTCTCCCGTGTTCTCCTACAAAGCTACACCTGCTTTGGCTCTGTGGAAATGGAAAACTCCCACAAAATTTACTCATTCCTGTAATCCAGAGGGATAGCAGGAAACCCACACGTAGGTTTAATTTTCCATCCTTTCCAAGGTGTAGTTTTTCAAACTCTCCTGGAGCTGCAGCTCTCAGTTTTAGATTGAGATCTCCTGCAGCAAGCCAGGACACTTCTCCATTAGCTACTATTAGGACAACCTATTAATAATCATTTTCATCTGGAAAACATGTTTATTTGTTGGGATTTTTGGAATGTTACGTCCTCCGGAGAAGATAGGAACCGGGATGAATGATTCCACGAGGAAAATATGTCACGCTCACCGAGGCACGGAGCTTTCCCTCTCCAAAATAACTATTTATGTTTAATTTTAGCCAATGAACTTCTCTGGTGTCAGGCTTTTTGCATCAGATCTATTTCATCAGAGTGACCTAAACCGGTTCATTATCCAYTAAGAAAACAGGATCCGCTGCAGCAGGAGCAGCTGGAAGCTGGGAATGCTCATGAATGGAGGGCGAAAAAATCAAGATTAATTTTGTTTTAAGCAGGTAATCAGGCCAAGGCGGGAGGGGGAGGCTGAGATTGGCTGGAGCTTTAAAAGGACATTTTTCTTCCCGAAATGACTTCGTGGGGCTCCCGAGCCAGACGGGCAGGTTTGCCCGGGAACATTCTCCAACTGGGCTGAGGAGCAGGAGCTCTGGAGCCCAGCCAAGTCCAATGGAAATCTGTTTTGTTGAGGAAAAGGAGCCAAATCGCTTTTCTACTGCATCTCCAGGTTTCAGGTGACCTATGACGGTCTCACTCCTGTGCTGGGTGACAACAAAATCAACCGATTTGGGTTTTTTTAATTGAAAACACGAGGCAACCTCTGGGTGTTGGACACGGAACGAGGCCGAAACTTTGGCTGCTATTTGGTGCCAAATATTGATTAGGGGAAATTAATTCCCCCCCCCCCATCAGGGGGACTTGCTGTGACCCTCCCAAAGCCAGGAGGAAAACCTGGACGATAAGTTTGACACGTTTTGTTTATTAAGAGTGCCAAGAACAAGCATTTCCTCCTCGGAAGGGACAGACCTGTGGGTTCTGATGGGGTTTTAATGGGGTGGCTACACCTGATGAAGAGGAACTGTCCCCACTCAAAGCCACTCCCGATTCTCCATCGGGGATTTAAAATCAGGGATTTTAAATGGACACAAGGAGCCTCCACCCTGCCCTCAACCAACGTGAACTCTCAGTCCCTGCTCACGCACCGCTCCTGGTGTGGCATTATCACCGGTGGCACTGAACTTATTCCAGCTCAAATATTCCACGGCAAACAAGGCTGGGGTTCATTTTCCCGCAGCCAAGTATCAAAGGAAGCAGTGCCCTTTGAAGCAGCCACCTTGTGCTTCAGGCTTCACACAAACCCCACAGAACGGCAGCTCAGAAATCCCGTACAAAGGCAAACAATCCCCACCTTTGGAAAACAATCCCCCGGTGGAGGAGTAAACAAAAGCATCCATTAGTCACCCGCTCCAAAGATGGGCGGCCGAGGGAGGTGATGATATTTTAACCTGGAAGCCTGACTAACAGCACGCAGCATTCCCAAGTCACCCCACCGCTTAAAGGATCCCGGGCACCCGGATTCACACCTGGATACCACAGGGCTGCGCCTGTGGGCGAGCGAGCGGCTGCTGGCCACCGGCCGAGGGGGTCGGCCACGCTCCCCGCCGAGCTCTTCCCAGTGAATGGGCGCTGTTTTCTCCCAGCTGCCGGAGTTTGACCTTGAAGCTCCCCCGGTTCCCTGTTATGATTTCCAGCCTCATTACCATGGCCAGGAACTGAGCTCCAGGTTTGTTTTTATTAGCTTCTCCGCCACTCTGCCAGCTATTCATTTGAATCTTCTAAACAGTCAGCTCTGAATCATAATGCAAATTCCATTTACTGAAAAGGTGGTACCTTTAATATAACAAATGAACACGTTTAATGACTGATACTTTTAGACATTACAGCATCTCTCATGTTTTCAGTAAATGGATATAATTTTCTCTGCATTACCCTATTATTATTCTCCGCTGGCGTTCTCAGCTGCGGGTGTTTTCCACCGAGCGCATTTGAAGATGGCCCAAACAACACAACTGGAGAGACATCTGCCTCTGTGCCCTGAGCTAACACTGCTGCAGCAGGCACAGGAAAGCCGGATCGGGGATTTTATCCCTAAAACGTATTTAGTGCTTCGGCAGGGCCACGCTTCTCCACCGCGGTGGCTGTGTTTGTGTTGGAAGGACAGCCAGGGATGCATTTCACTTCAAAGGCAAACGGAGGCTGTTGTGTATAATCAGAATAACTTCCTCGCTCCGAAGCCTGACACATCTCCCATTTGGAATAAAACCCAGAAGTGGGTCACCTTTGTGACTCTCCCGAAGCACGCTCAGGAATCCGCGTTCCCGAGGAGCTCCCGCGGAACCAGGACAGGGCTCGGATGTCACACGGGAACAGAGGGAGGGGGAAATGGTGAGGAAGGGTCAGCAATCTCTGACTCCTGAGGGACACCAGGGCACAAACTGCTCCAAAACAAAACCTCCTGAAGTGCAGGAGATGCTGTCATGTCACTAAATCGTCCTGGAATAACGCTGGAACACCGTAATGCCCCATTCTGATTTTAAGGACAAGTGAAACAGACGAAAAATACATAATTAAATATCCCATGAAGTCACATGGGAGATGTGATGGTTTCTCATCCTTGACCTTAAAAGAGAGAGGCTGATCCTTCTCCTGAGCTTTTTCTGGACAACAACTCCCTGGCTTCTCTTTGTGGGTTCGACTGAACCTCCCTGGACTCCCCTCACGGCGACAAGGGAAGCATTTAAAATAAACCAATAGGATGGCAACCCTGGTGGCTTGGGATTGACAGGATTTAAGACTCAGGAGTGAAGCTGCCAAGGGTCCTTCTGCTGGTTTTTTTGGGATGAAGCTTTGTGCACCTGCCCGCTCCCGGGCGAGCCGCACGCCTCAGGTTCTGTTTGCAGCTCCTCAAAAACATCTTTATATAATCCCAGTTTAAGTCAACTTCAACTCTTATTTGTTATTTATGCTCTGAAGGCTTTTTTGTTTAACACCAGTAATTACTGGTTGTGGCAGAGACACAACAAGTCAGATATCAAACCCCTCCGTCCTGCCTGGTCTCTCCTATCGACCTTGCAGGAGACATTGACAGGACTGTCGCATTTTGAGATGAAAAAAGATCAGGAAAAGTGCCTTCACCAAGTCAGGAACCTCCAAAATTTTTAGATCTATGCAGGAATTATTTGTGCTTTTAGCTCGACTCCCTCCGCAGCAGAGAGTACCGGGAACCCGAGCTGACCACGAGCTTAAAATCCTCAATTTAAATTGAAAATTCGCCACTTAAACTCAACCACGGGTAATAGTGCTCTGTCCTAAATTAGCAGGGGTGGCTTCCAGAGCCAAAATGCCACTCGCTGGGTGGTTTTAAATTCTTTTTTCCCAAAGGGATTTCACCGTTTCGAAACGGAAACGACGCGGAAGACGGGCTCGGATAAACCAAGGCRAACCGCACCGCCGATCCCACGCCTTTGGAATCGGCCCGCGCCACATCCTACAACATTCCCTGGCGGAGAAAACCCTCCCGGCACCAYCCCGGGAGCCGAGAGGAGCCGGGATCCCCCCGTACCTCTGCCGCTGCGGCCCACGAARCGCAGGTCGTTGAAGCGAGCCACCTGGTTCTTCATGGCGGCCGTGGCGTTCCGCAGCTCCGCGGAATAGTTCTCGTCATTCCCGGCCATCACCGTCACCAGCGTCCCGTCGGGAACGTCCCCCAGGGCCACCACCTGCCAAGAAGCAAGGAGCAGCCGCCTCAGTTCGGGGCGCGAATGGAAAAAATGGGAAAAGATTTGGGTAGGCCAAGCGGCTTTTGGGGGAGGCGGGAATGGCTTCCCATTCCTGGTTTGCTGGAAGGGGAATCCTCTTCTTTCCCAAAATGTTGTTCCCTTCGTTATTCTTTCATCAGCAATTTTGATTATTCCACATGCACCCACCGCTAAATAATACCAGCACTGCTGGTACTTGACCTGTTGCTGCATTAAAATGCTTTCCAATCTGGACCAAAATTGTTCTCCTCCACATTCCCTGGAAAACTGGAAGACCTAAGATAGTAAATTTTTTTAATATCATTGCATCCATCCTATTACCATAACRTGTATTTTTTAAAGTGCATCTTTTTTACTCCTCATCGTGGATTTCTACCATTTTAAACCTTATTTTTCCTAATGATCGGACAGAAAATTTTCGACATTGATGCTCCTCTGAAATACCCAGCACGGTGTGTGCTCTGAGACGAAAAATATATAAAATGAGCTTTCCAAAATCTGCCTCTGTAATTGTCAATAAATAAATTCAAGTACCAGGGCTCGATGCTGCTCTGATTTGCATCAGTGGCTCTTAACAGAGCTGCCCAGGAATAAATCCAGAGTAAAACCATGGAAAATTAGGCCTCACTCAAAGGTTTAATCCCAATTAACTGAACAGTTCCTTTTTTTCCTTCAGGAGCATAAAAGCAAATCATTGACTTCAGCCCTCACCCGCAAGTGCCCAGGTGGAAATCGTGATCTGAACTAAGGAAATCTGCTTTTCCCTTTTCCCAAAATGTTTGTGCTGCAGCTCCTTGCTGCCAGCATCCATCAAAGATTCGGGACACACGGAATTCACTGGGTTTTTGATGAGAGATATGTGGATTTCTAATCCTGAACATTCTGGCTTTTTACCCACGCTGTTCGCACTGCTTAAACGATGAAAAATTYCATTTTTATTGTATCTTCTGGAATTCCCCAAACAAACTCAACCTGCTGCAATGGAATGGATAGCTGGGCTGCCTCTCCACGTTCTCTGGCAAAAATGAGAGCTGGAATTATTTTGCCATATATTTTTTTAGAGCCCATTCCTCTTTCCCCAATCCTACAGCAGCGACCTTAGGACTACCACCCAAAAAAACCCCTCAAACCCCCCCGAAAAAAGAAACTCAAGAGAAAAAAATCCAGCGAGTTTTTAATTCCTCTTTTGCACCCGGGAAGAGGAAGCAGCCCTGCACTGTGTCCCCCGAGCTGCAGCTCGATATTTTTCCTTCCTCTTAGCATTTTCTTTCTTGTGTCCAGGCACTCACAATTGGCTGTAGCTTGTCACGACCTGGTTATATTTCTCTTACTTCCTAATCTGTTTGTTCTTTAAAAACGGGACCAGCGCCTTTTTTACTTGATCCATCCCTCATTTTCATTCCCCAGCCACAGCTCCTTCCCAAAACAGGAGAGAATTCCCCGGTTTCAGGCATTTCCCAGCCTTTCCCTCCACGGCAGGCTGAGCTTTTCACTTCCGTGCTCTCCCTTTGGTCACCCATAACCCTGATTTTCACTTCCACATGCGAACCTAAAATCTCTGGGTCAAAATTCCCTCTTCACGTCTCTGTTTCAACTTCCCCTTCCCCGTTCCTCCCCGGCCCTGGCTTTTGGGTTTTTGTTCTGCTCTCTGCGCTGTGATGTCGTTTTTTGGGCCTGCTCTCTGCGCTCAGCTTTTCGAATTTCCCTGATTTTGGCATAAATGAGCCCCAGCTCGAAATGCTGAASCTTGGAAATCTTCACACGATCAGCAACTGCCAACCCAACGCCCTCAGTTCTTCAAAATCCCTGCAAAACCTTAATGCACGCACATGTAACAGGGAAAAGAAAGGGAAAAGGGAAAATCGGGGCATTACCCTGCCATGCGAATGTTCATTTAAGGGAATTTATGCCAGGATTTTGAGCATCCACAAACGTTTTTCATGGATCCAGGGTCAGTTTTCTCACACAGAACAAATATTTTAAAGCTTTCAGATCACACTGGAGGCAAACTCGATGATCAAACACGTGAAGAAAATATCAGAAACAAGCCTAAAACTGACACAGCCCAGAAAAGAAACMGGACTTGAAAGTCACAGACAATAGAAACAGAAATACAAACATTTACACTGGAAAAAAGACTAAACAGATAAGTTGGGACTTGCTGACTGCAGTTATCAAGGACTTTGTTGTACTTTTCACCTCTGAAAAATACGTATTTCAGAGGAGCAAGGAGAGTATCAGGGTTGCAGCGCTGTGGGGTATCTCAAYCATCTACTGCTCCTGCATCAGTTCATCCAAATTGGCCTTTTAAATTAAGATTTAGATCCTTTCTTAACAGCACTYGCACAATGAATTTACATGGCCTCTTCTTAGTTCTCATGCATTATTTTCTAAGTTTCTCAGAATCGTTCTTTGATTTAGAAAAAACAGTGAAAATTGATCATTTTGGTTTGAAATAATATCCCAGTCCTGCAGCTCAAACATCCTAAGTGAATTTTTCTAAATCTGAAAACTGTCTCTCTCTTTTTATCCATACAATTAATAAAAATAACCAATATTTGATAAAACTCAGCACTTTCTGTCAGGCTCAAGTAAGATACTGGCAGCACAGGAATAATCTGAACTGAACTATTTCATTTTTCCTGGTCCAAATTATCCGAAAAATCACGAATTTTAAAAATGCCTGTGTAAACACTTAACATTTAGTACAAAAACAATGAGGTTGGTTCAGACGTGGTAAATTATTTCAGGATTCATTTCCCAGCGATCCATGGAGAGGGAATTTGGGGAGTGAAGATGAGGAACAGCGAACGCCCTGGCAAGCAGGTGCCTCCCAGCCCACCCGTTCAGGGTCTCGCAATGAAACTGCTTCCTGGTTTTGGGGCGGGTTTGAGGTATTTTTTTTTTTCTCTTGGATATTTCTAGGTTAAATTATCCCGGTTTTCCCAAACTCCTGGAAGAATTCGYGCCGGGAGCGGGCGAACAGCAGAGGCTGCACCGGGAGGAGAGAGGAGGGAGAGCGGCTCTGGGCATCTCTCGAAACCCCCTGGAATTGTTTCCAGGGGCAACTCCCTCATAACCATGGCATTCCCAGGTGCCAGGGGAGGCGAGCGGGACCGGGATCCCTCCGGCCGCATGGATCCATCCCCCAGGAGAGCGCAGGCATTCCGCTTATCTCCCTTCCCGGCGGGGCGGAGCGGCTTTCACGCCCGTATTCCTGCCTTCCAGGAGCACAACTTCCCGAGCAATTAGCAGCAGTCGCCCGGTGCGTGGGTAACAGTGTAATAATTAATCTAAATGTGGGAATTTAGGAAGTGAGCCCGCCGATTAGTTCCTCCCTTTGCCCAGACTCCTCTATCTGCGTAAAACAAGAAGACCAGACATAATAAAACTTTTCCCCAAAGCCGCCTCGTCAGCAGGATTTCCCAAAGCTCTGCGAGCTGAGCCTATTCCCTTTCTCCCTCGTTTCTCCTCTGCCCAAAAACCCACGGGGAAGGCTCGAGTCCGGTCGCCCTCGACATAAAAAAAGCCGTACAGAGGCAGTCGGGGTTCAGCAGTGACCGCAAAAGAAAGCAGGAACCTGACAAATCCCCATCCCAAATCTAACCCCGGGGCTCCCGAGCAGCTGCAAGCCCGTGCGGCTCCCGCCTCGGATAAAAGGATAACGAGAGTAATTTACCTTTTCCTCTCCTCGCTCGGGAGCGAAGCTACRGCAGCAGCGAGAGAAAAGCAGCGCGATCGGGGGGGGGGGTCAGCCACAGACCCGAGAGAAAGCGCAGCGGGAGCGAGGAGAGGATGGTTTTACTCCAAAGGGGAGGATAATTTTCCTGGAAGCCGGGTAACGGGATGGGAGGAAAGCGCCAGGAGCATCCCCCGCACCGCCCGGCGCGTCCCGGCGGCCGCGACAGGAGCCGGGATGTGCTCTCCCCCTCGCTCCTTCCCATCCCGTGCCGCGCTTTTCCTTGGATCGTGCGAGCAGCTCTGGAAACGGGAGAGCTCCGAGCGCTCTGCCCAGGTTAGGCCGCGGCTTTGGCTGTTATTAAAAGCGGCCAGTAAAAAAGGAAATGTGGGGTTTTTTTGGATTGTTTTGTTGTGTGGGTTTTTTTTTTCCCCCCCCACCGAGGAGTCCCCGGAGGGGGGAAACCCGGCGGCTCCCGAGCGGGGCCGGGTGTGCCCCGTGGGTGGCAGCGGGGACAGGGGGATGTGCCCGCGGGGACAGGGGGATCCGCCACCGCCGTGGGCGACTTTTGGGGGAGCCCGGGGCTCCCGCGGTTCCGGGCCGCCCGCATCCGTCTGCAGCATCTGGTCCCCAGGGCAGCCAAACTCCGCGGCTCGGGCTTTTTCATTTATTTTTTTTCCCCCTTGAGCAGAGCAGCCWCTCGYTCGCAGAGTTATGAATGGGGAAAGGAGGGAGGCAGCGGCTGGAGGGAGCCTTTCCCAGCCCGTGGCATTCCCCGGCTCGCTCCTGCCCGGAGCGCGGCCGGGAGCCTTCCCACGCGGGCGCGGATGGAAGGAAGGATGGAAGGAAAGAAGGAAGCAAGCAGGGAAGGAAAGCAGCACGGGAGGAGGGAAGCGCGGAGCCGCGACCACCGAGCCCCCCGTCCTCGGGASGCGCATCCTGCCCCCCATGCCCCCCGCGCCCACCCGCCCGYGCCCCGCGGCGGTCCCGCACCTACCTTGAAGGCGATGGGCAGCGTCTTGTTGCAGCGCCAGTGGGTGGGCAGCACGGAGCAGAGGAAGTTGGGGCTGTCGGTGCGCACCAGCTCCCCGGGGTGATCCGCCAGGACCTCCACCATGCTGCGGTCGGCGCCGCGCAGCTTCCCCGGCAAAGCCCCGCTGTGCTCGGCGCCGGGCAGCGGCAGCGGCTCGCTCATCTTCCCCGGGCTCAGCGTGGTGGAGGGCGGCGTGAAGCGGCGGCTGGTGCTGGTATCTACGGGGATACGCATCACAACAAGCCTTTAGAGCGAGACACCTCCACAGAGTTCCTACAGAACGGCGAGGCGAGCGTAACTCTTCAGCGAGCCGCTCTCCGGGGACCAACATAAACGGATACGGGCGGAGGAGCCGGGGGAAAGTCGTTTCTACGCCAGTCCCCGAAGTTAATTTTTTGCTGAAGGCGGCTGAGATAGCGAGCGCGCCGAGCCTTAACTCTTGGCTTCCTGGAGAGGCGGGACAGGTCGCGTTAATCCGATAAGCGCGAGGCTCGTCCGCGCGCGGCTCTACCGCGCATCGAGCCCGCGGCCGTGACGCGGAAAGTTACCGGGGAGAAAGCTCATCCCGAACTCCCGAGCACACCGTGGACAGAGAGGGGAAAAAGAAAAGAAAAAGAAAAAAAAAAGAAAAAAAGGGAGGCGACCGAGAAGTGCGAGACGCGGTCAGAAACACGCGCGCAGCCCCCCCGGGCTCTTCCAGGTGATTTCTTTCCTAGTCCCAAGAGAAGATAAAATGCACCAGCGTCTTCCGGAGGCAAGAATCGCTCTCCCCGAGAGAAATTCGGGGTTGTCTTCACAGAGGAGGCGGTACGTGAGCTAAACTTGCTGATCAAAGGTCAGCTGGCTACAACCGTGGATATAAATTCACGTACACGCACTCGCGCGCACACACATATACCGGACTTCATAAAATATTTACAGCAGAATCTGTAGAGAATTTAAACACAACAGGAATCCATTAATGTTCTCCGGGAGAATTTTTTTTTTTTTTTTTTTTTTTTTTAAAGCAGCCTTGAAAATGAGCTTCAGTAGTTTGGTTCGCGTCGCTCTAAGAGTGCTCGTGTCACGACCTTTCAATCATTCTTGCGCAAAAAAAAAAGAAAAAAAGAGAAGAAAAGAAAAGCTCAGTGCATGGCATTCAAGCTTCAAACCTCTATCTCTGTACTTGTCTTTGGTATAACGCCTTTCGGCAATTTAAAGAAAGGTCGCAGCCGATCGCAAGCGCTGAGGCTGAAAAGGTCCAACAGCTGAAAAGTCGGGTTTGGGGATGTTGGTTAAATTGTGGGTTCTCTGTGGTTTTGTGTGTGCAACAGCGCTCTCTCTCTCCCACTCACGTCCTCCTCAGCAGTCAAACCAACAGTCTGCAACAACTTCGGCACTCATTGCCAATTCTCTCTTTCTTTTTTTTTTTTTTTTTTCAGTATCTGAGACAGTCTTCCTCTAATTCGGCCACAGGAACCGGCTGCTTACCAATATCTGAACCGCAGCAGGTGGAAGCCCGCTTGGGGAAACATGGCTTTTCTCCCTCGTCCGGCGGGATGGAGACCGCCAGCCGCGACGCACGCACAGAAAACCCCAAACCACCAGCAGCAATTAAAAAAAAAAATAAAAAAAAAGAAAACCCCCCCCCCACGCAGCAAAATCGCTACTTTCGAACGGGTGAAATCTTCCCTTCCGCAAAAGGCGGTGGCGGCGGGAGGGGGTGGAGGAGCCGCTGACCCCGACGACGAGGGAGACGGAAAGCACCGGGCGCGACGAACCCCCCGAAGTTGCCAGCCAGCCTCGGGGAGAAGCGCCGGCCTCCGGCCCGGACGCCCGCTCAGCCGCGGCGCATTTCCACGGCGGGGAGAGACGGAGAGAGCTCCCGGGTCCTCACGTGGGGGCACGCGGAATTCCTGGCGGGATGAGGCGCGCCCGCGCGGCGCCCGCCGCCGGCACGGATGGAAGGATGGGCGGACGGGCGGACGGATGGATGGCTGGATGGAGGTGGCCGGGCGGGAGGCGTGCGGAGGAATGTCATTCCCCGGGCTGCTTTGCATACGGGGAGGGCACGGCCAATCACGGCCCTACCGGGAGCGGCCGGGGCGCGGCCGCGGGCCGGGGGCTCCCGGAATCGGCGCGGCCGCCGCGGGGCGAGCGCCGGCTCGGCGGGACGGCGCGGGGGGCTCCGCATCCCTCCCCCGGGACGGCGCGGGGGGCTCCGCATCCCTCCCCCGGGGCGGCGCGGGGGGCTCCGCATCCCTCCCCCGGGGCGGCGCGGGGGGCTCCGCACCCACCCACCCCCCCGCGCCGGCCGCCCCCCTGCCCCGCCGGTGCGGGTCCGGTGCGGGTGCTGCTCGCCCGTGGCTCACGGAGCCCCCGCCCCCGAGGAACGCCCGGTGCCCGCAAGGTGCCCGCAGGGTGCCCGCAAGGTGCCCGCAGAGCCCGCCCCGGCTCATCCCCGCCGCCGGCCGCGCTGCTCCCCGGCGCTGTTCGCTCCCCGCGGACGGGGGGGGAC
>JACAXG010000268.1:93371-111484 GCA_018881555.1 Amblyornis subalaris
GGGGAGGGCAGCGGCCGGAGCGGGCTCGGGACCTGCGGCCAGCACGGCCCCTCCCGTCCCCTGCCCCACAGCCCGCCCGGGGCTGAGACACCCCGCACCCCCGGGACAGCCCCCCCCGGGCACCCCCCCGCTCCCCGTCCCGCCCCGGGGCATGCTCGGTTTTGCCGCTTCGGGCAGGCGGCGGAGCTGGGGGGTCACGGCGAGCGGCGGGGCCGGAGCAGACAGCGGGGAACTGCCTCGGGTGCTGCGGGGTTTAACGCGACCGCATTGGAAATAAATAGATTAAACTGGCGGGGACAAATCGGCGCCGGCTGCCGGGAGCGGGACGCGCCGGGTGTCCCGAATTCCCGGCACAAGCGCCAGGGGTGGCTTCTCCCGCATCTCTGCGGTGCGGGGATGTGTCTGTGTGTGTGCGCCGCTCCGGGCGCCCCTGTCCCGCCGTCCCTTGGCGGAGGGACCCGAGAGGCGGTGCCGGAGCCCGGGATGCCCATCCCGGGATGCCCATCCCGACACTGCCCATCCCGGGATGCCCATCCCGACACTGCCCATCCCGGGATGCCCATCCCGACACTGCCCATCCCGGGATGCCCATCCTGACACTGCCCATCTCGGGATGTCCATCCCGGCACTGCCCATCCGCGCCCGCGGTGCCTCCGCGCCGCAGGGTCACAGCTCCGTCCTCGCATCACCTGCCTCCTTCTCCTCCTCCTTCCCCTCCTTCTCCTCCTCCTTTCCCTCTGCCAAAGCACGCGGGGACAGTTTTCGGGTCCCTTGTCCCCACCCAAAGAGGGAGCGAGGGCTCCGCCCGCCGCACTCGCAACAGGTCCCTGTTTGAAGCAGTGAAGTTTGGTGCTAAAACTATTTCACACCAAAGCTTCAACAAGTTTGTACGGTTTGAATGTGGGGGTTCTTTTTAAAATTTTTCTTTATTTTTAATTTTTTTTAAATTTAATTTTTAATTTAATTTCCACAGCTACTGCTTTCTCGCACGAAACGATCCCGAATTTAAATTACTTTTCTGTTTTAAGRGGAGGGGGGAAAAAATTTCTCCAGGCAAGTGGCTGTTACAAACCACAGCTTAAAAGCCATCTGGGGTGTATTAGCGGCTGATAAGTTTTTACGGGCATGGCGGAGATAAGAAGARTTATTTTACCGATGTGCATACATCTGCACGTGTCTCGTAAAACGTGAAAAAATAGTAGCTGCTCGGTTGGGCTTTTTTTTTTTTTTYAGTCGAGAGGTGGGGAGGATTTTAYATTTAAATTAATGAASGCGCTGAGCTGAATTTCACTCCCTGCTTTGCATGCCGCCTGAATTYGAGCTCCTTGTTGTAAACACGAAGCGAACCCGACACAAGAAAGGTCCGAAACGCCGCGGTTTGACAGAGCCGCAGAAAACACGGCGTGTTTGCGTTTTGTTTTCTTTTTTCCCCTATAAATTCCCGGCGTTATCCGTGCCGAGGTGAAGGACGCTAATGCGGGTTAAAGGCGACGATTTTCTTGTTTAACCGCGCGGAAGCTTTGGCGAGGGAAGTCGAGGAGTTAAGAGTGGCCAGGGAAAACACGGCAGTGAGGATATTTTGGTGCGGATGGAGCTGTTTGTTTTACACGCCCATCAGCACTGACTGCACCTGGCTTGTTTTGGTGGTTTTGGTTTTGTTTWGGGTTTGGTTTTTTTTTTTTTTTTTAGTTCGGTGTTCATTTTACTTTCTTTAGCCAATTCTATCCATCGTTTCCCTCACGATTCGATTTTTGCGTGACAAAGAGAGCAACTCTCCCAGGTATTTTCTGTCCCCTCGTGCAGGTGCTCGGGAAAAACAGGAATTAAGCAGCTTGTGGGAACATCAGTGGCGAGGCAGAGTGAGGAAACGACGCAAAGCCGATGCTTCTTCTCCCATAATTAAGCTTTTTAGCATCCCTAAATTTAAGTCGYGCGCCCGGACGGTCTTTTGGGATCCTTTTGAAAATCGCAAGGGGTGTTAAAGCTTCCCCAACTCGCATCCAGCACTGCCTACATTTTGTATTTTGGCCTCACTTTATCCCGGCCGTGAACAAACCACCAGGGAATCTCCATCTCCGTCGCGCGACCACAAATCCCCGAGGTTTTTGTTGTTTTTTTTCTTTTTTTTTTCCCCATAACAGAGCCGAGAAAACCTTCGGAAAACGCGAGGGAGGGAGCAGCAGTTCGGGGGTGAATTTTGAACAGCCTCSATCGCCGAGAGCCTGAACAAGGCAGGCGAATATTCCCCGGCCGAGTGGACACTCGGAGGGTTTGGAATTGGGACAGGAGGGAACTCGCACCAGGCAAGCAACAAGCGTTTTGTTCAAGGAGGAAAAAATGCCGAGCTTGACAGAGCTGGCACCGCTGTCACTTCCAACACGCCCAGCCCCAATCCCGGCAGCTTTCTGCTGAATTCCACGGAAATCTCGTCGGGAAAAGCAATTTCAGGGCACTGAAATGTTCGGAGCGTCTGCGGTGTTATTCGGTGGGTCAGCTCTCACCTCTCGCACCTGAATAAATTGAATATATGCAAAAAAAAAAAAAAAATATCCCTGATGCCGCAAATTTCATTCCCAGGCATTGAGCTACTGGTTCGTTGGTGGCAGAAGCGAGGCACGCGTGAAACACCACTGTAAACGTGTTTTTACCAGGCTTCTGGATTATCCCTGCGAATATTTATTGCACAGCAGTCGCTGCCGTGGGTGATGCCACTGCCTGAAGCGGAAAAAAAAATTCCCATAAATCTATATTAAATTATTTTTGGGGCTAATAATGAAACATTGCACGGAGAAAAGCAGAGGCCACTGAAGAAAAAGACAACTTTCCCCTCGTTKCCTGAAATGTGCCTGTTTTATCCCATCGTGTGCCAGGCACCAAAACACCACCAGGAATGAGGAGGGAGCTGGCCAGGGCTGTGCATGGAGGATGGAGAATTCCCTGACTTCCAGGGACGGGGAAGAGCCTAAACCCCGGCAGGGATCTTGACTTTGATCCCTGCTAAGAGACGCAATTCCCTGTTGGGAGCAGGGAAAGTGCTGCAGCTCATTTCAGGCGAGGAGGGGGATGGTGAGAGGAGATAAAACAAACTCGTGTCCATTCGATCCCTTTAACCTGGGCAGCTCATCACGTGGGAGCCTGGAAAAAAATTCCCAAGGGCTCTTTATCCCCTTTAGGACCCTCAGGTGATAACGGTGTTAAAATCCCATATCCTTTAGGATCCTGAGGGGATAAACGGTGGTTAAAACCCCATCCCGTCCTTCCCGGGCAGAAGCTGAGAGCTTTTTTTTCCTTTCCAAACAGGACAATCCCTGCTCATGTCCCTCCAAATGTTTCAGGAGGTGGCCRTGGCTCCTGGCTGGGGACGTGGGGAATGGTTTGCCTGAATATCCAGCAGGTTCTCAGAGCAATGGGTGGCACAGGCACGGCCCTACACACGAAGGGAGATTCCTTTTACCATTTCAGGGACACCTCCCACTATCCCAGGTTACTCCAAGCCCYGTCCAGCCTGGCCTTGGACACTKCCAGGGATCCAGGGGCAGCCACAGCTTCTCTGGGCAACCKGTGCCAGGGCYTCCCCACCCTCCCAGGGAACAATTCCTTCCCAAKATCCCATCTATCCCTGCCCTCTGRCAGTGGGAAGCCATTCCCTGTGTCCTGTCCCTCCATCCCTTGGGAATTGTCTCTCTCCATGTTTCCTGGAGCTCCTTCAGGCACTGCAAGACCACAATGAGGTGACCCCAAAGGTTCTCCTCTCCAGGCTGAACAATCCCAGCTCTCCCAGCCTTTCCTCCCAGCAGAGCTGCTCCATCCCTCTGCTCATCCTGGAGCCTCCTCTGGACTCYCTCCAGCAGCTCCAYRTCCTKCCTGTGCTGGGGATCCAGAACTGGACCCAACATTCCAGCTGGGATAGGCTCTCTGGAGGTGCAGAAGCAGAGGGATCACACCCAGAGGGATCACCCAATCTCATTTTCCCWGGAAGAACAACGGGTTAGTCCTGGCCAGGAGGACCATGAGGGAATGAGAGAGCGATTCCAGGGAAGGGCAACTCCAGTGCTTCAAGCTCTGGAAGGAACTACCTCCAAGGAGAGATGAAAGGAATTAAACACACCCAGGGAGAATTTGGGGCAAGAGGGGAGCCAAGAGCACGACGTGACTGCGGATTCCACGGACATGAAAGGCAGGGCCTGTCTCCATCAGCTAAAAATGATAAGGCAAGAGGCCAACAGATGCCAAGCGAGGGAAAACGAGTTCATTTTGAGGAGCAGGGGCAGCTCCGGGATCAGACGGAGAGGGGAACCCGCTCCCAGGGAAGCCGCGGATCCAACAGCTTTCAAGTCAGAGCTTGACGAGCACCTCGGAGGGGAACGGTGGAGAAAGGGCAGAGGCAGAGCCAAAAAACGCTGGGTACAGCCTAAAAAAAAAAAAAACCCAGATGGTTTTTGAGGCCGTTCTGGAGGAAAACAAAACCAGGCAAACACTCGGAGCCGTTGGGTTTCTGCCTCCTCGCCGGCCAGAATTAAAAATATGTGTATGGGTAAGGCTTAGCAGGGAAAATGAGACATTTAATAGGATTCTGCTGTGGTTAATCCCCAGAGGAGAAGCCAATTATTTGAAAAAGTCGKGAGCACGGGGTGGAGAAGGGGTGGAAATGGTTGAAAAGCTGCCATCTGCTCTAAGGACTTGCTGGTTTGGAGGCTTAAAAGTACACATTGTGTGCCTTTATATTCTGCTCATTACATGCCCGGATTAATGCAGGTAATATCACCCACACTGAGTATTTTCTGTGGTGTTTTTTTTTGCTCTCAGGTTCACGTCATAACAACCCCCGGCGTTAATTGTAATAYTGGGGCTTTGGATCTGCTCTGGTAGGATCGCCGCGGATGCTTTGGACCAGCAAATGGGGGGAAAGATAAAATAAAAAGAGAATAAAATAAAACACAAAGAGAGAAGTGCTGCAGGTAGAGGTGAGTGACCAGGCAGAAACTCAGGCCAGTAAAAAACCCCTCAATTACAGGTGGTTTTTATGCACAAACCTGATTTTTCAACCATCACACAAGAGGTATCGAAACTTGGAGCAACCTAAATCACCCCTAACTTTGCCCCAAATTCCAAGCGGTGAAACTTCCAAGCAGAAAGGTTTTTAAATCCCCCAAAAATCTGTCCTCCCTCTGCTTATGGGATTCGTTGTTCAGGTCTTTTCCAAGCTCAAGGATTCTGGGATTCTGTGACTCAGCATCCCGAACTCGGTTCTGAGCGCTGGGATTCTGGGATTTTAAACTTTTCCTGGAGCTGTTCCCATTCCTATCCCACGCATCCTGCAGTGGCCTGTCCGGGGAGGCTGCTCCCTGTGGACACAGCGTGGCTGGCACGGGGCTGGTGTTGGCAKTCCCAGGCTCAGGTGGGATCTTAAGCAGGGAAGAAGGAATTTCAGGGATTCACTTGTGGCTCGGTCTGTGGCTGTGGGGATCCATTAACGGAGCAGAGTGTGGTTTTCCTCCTCCATYCCTGCTTCCATCATCAGGGGATGCTGCAGTGGAAGTCATAGAATCCCGGGATTTAGGCTGGAAAAGCCCTCTCAGCCCATAGAGTCCAAGCTGTGCCCCATGCCCACCTTGTCACCCAGTGCTGGGCCCAAATTGTGGGATTGGCCCAAACTGTGGGATTGGCCCGAACTGTGGGATTGGCCCAAACTATGGGATTGGCCCGAACTGTGGGATTGGGCCAAACTGTGGGATTAGGCCCAGACTGTGGGATTGGGCCCAAACTGTGGGATTAGGCCCAGACTGTGGGATTGGGCCCAAAACTGTGGGATTGGGCCCCAACTGTGGGACATGGGAGGTCTGCAGCGTTTGGGGGGAATGGGGCAAAATCTGGGCTTAAATTGTAGGGGGGAAAAAAAGATCTCCATAGGTGAGGGGAGAGGATTCCTGGAGAAGCTGTGTCCTAGGATGGGACTGGGATGATCCCAGCTGCTCCCACACAGGCAGCGCTTCCAGGGATCCCTCTGGCAGCCCTCAGCACCTGTCACTGGGCTTAAAACACGTGTGGATAATTGCTGTGGAAGTGTTATTTAGTTTTCCTGGGAATAATGGCCTCTCCTCCGTGGGTGGGATCRTTTCAGGAGCGTTTGTGGCTTGCCAGGTTTGTCACCTGCTGCCTTTGATCCCGAGCACGGATCTGCCCCAGGTCTGAAGGAGGTGGCAATTCCTATCCAAGCCTCGGTTCCTYTTTGCTCCAGGTGAGATTTGTGTGCCAGGATGGGAACAGAGGCAGCCCATGGAGAGGGAAGGAGCAGCCCAGGTGAGCCAGGTCCCTTCAAGTGTCCCAAGTGAGGGGCTCAGGCTTCTGCTGTCCCTTTCCTCATCCCCTCCAGCTCCTCCTTGTCCCCAGACACCGATCCCGAGCTSGTCCCTGCTTCTCTGCTCCCCCAATTCCACCTGCAAGGCCCAGGTTTGTGCCAAAGGCCTGGAATTACAGCTTTTCCCGTCACCTCTCACTTCAGCCTCGTCACAAACCCGCCCTGAAATACATCCCAACCTTATAGAATATTCAAGAACTGTTTTTATTGATAATAAACGACTCCCAGTGAATACCGACTCCAAACAATGCCCGACCCTTTTACAAGGAAATTTGCTGTGGAGGGAACAAAGCTGAGCAAGATTAGCCCCAGATCATATTCCTTGTCCTGCTCTCCAGGTACAGATGTTGCACCTGATACCCACAACGCAGAGTTCATTTCCAAGCCAACAGCATCTTTTAATCTGTTTTTGCTCCGGTTCATCTGCCCAGTTGTGAAATTTGGGACTGTAACTGCCTCGTTTTTTTAGCTTGCTTAGGCAACAGATAAGTGTGGCAATATCTTGAAGCTTTTCTCAGCCAGCACAAAGCGTCCTTGCCTCGTTTTTTAGGTGTGGATTATCGGCACGAAATCAAATCTGTGTTAAACGAAGGTGGGGGCTGGTTCGGTTCGTGCCCTGCACAAAGCACCTCTCGTAACATCCACTTAATATTGGATTTATCTGCTGTGTCTGCAGCGTCCTGGGGAGCAGGAATTGCATCCGTGACATCCCTCCCTGGGCACTCACACTTGTCCTGGCCGATAYTGGTCCGAAGCCCTTTCCAGCCTCAGCCCCTCTGTGATTGCAAGAGCACCCTGTAAATGCCTTCTCATCCCACRTTCTCCAGCAGGAAATGGAGGTATTGATGGCTGAGATGCTACAAAAAAGGCAACCACAGAGTCCCTGCACCTCACAGAGCACAGAGCACCCCACAAACCCCAAGATTTATCCTGGGCACGTGTCCTAAYGCCCTGGGCAGGTCAGAAAAAAAGATGTTTTCCTATTTTTTCTCCTTGGAAAAGCCTAAGAAATAGCCCAGGCGTTTGCAGCGTGGAAGCAAAGCAGGGAAAGGCCAGGATGGTCCCAGGGGAATGGCAGAGCCTTCGCCAGGCACAAATTTCATGCCCTCGGCGCTGGGGTGGTGAGCCCTCAGTGCCAGGGATTAYCTGGAATTTAGGCACAGTGAAAATGATTCCATGCCATCTTTCCAAGGGTTCTGCCACAGAAYCAAACCCTCTCAGTTCGGGAGGAATTCAGAGCTCAAGGGATTCATAAATCAGAATAAAACCTGTCCCCTCATCCAACTGCAAAGGGAAGCTTTGCTGCAGGTCACGTTAACAGGAGGTGCTGAATAAATATCCTAAAACATGGTGGGGTCAAGGAAGGAATGAAAAATAATAGGAATGAAAAATAACAGATATTCCTTCCTCCAGTCCAAACTTTGATTCTCTGGTGTTCATTGGATCTTTTAAAATCAAACCCATAAAAAACAACCCCATTAAAACCTGGCTATCAAACCCTTTTGCACACAGGCATCAATTCAATCCAGTCAATATTTAGCAGGAAAGGAGCCACTAAGGACAAAGCCACAGTGATATGGAAATTAAATGTATTTTGCAGAATGCCAGATATTAAAAAAAAGAATATGATGTTTTTCTCTCTGGCTTGTGCAAGAGGTTCCAGCGATGCTGGAAGAAGCAGTTTTATTTTCTACAGATGCACAGCGAAGTAAACCATGGCAGGGTCTATACATTTAGTCAAGGTTTGGTTAAAATTCCTATTATTTTATCTAAAGTATCCTCCTGATAGAGTTATCTGGGATGGGAAAATTTTTCCTTGCTTGTGGTTYATGGGGGATTAAAAACTCGTCAAGCCCAGAGGCTGCACCTTTAATTTGGCTAAARGATCCGAATGATCCAAAAGAGAAATGATCCCTCTGACCAAAACCCTGGGACTGGGAACAACCCAAACCAACCAACAAATCCCATTCCACCCCCTGGCCCTTCAGAATTCCTCTGCTATTTCCAAGTTTCCAACCATSCCTCATCAAGTGCCACCACGTGGACGTCACCTCCCGATCCCCTCCGGATTCGGGGGCACCCCCATCCCAAAATATTTGAAATAAGAGCCACTTTGCAGGGTTTCCTCTGAAGGTGCAGTTAGAAAGGCTTGCAACATCCTTCTCACAGCGCTCAGAGCCCCCCAGCTGCCTGCTGGAGACATTTCCTTATCGCCAACAGAAATTATGGCTCCGAAGAGGATTTTTTGCCTCGTTATTAATGGGCACCCAACATTCCCACCTCACCACGACGCGACGGGAAACTTCCGAAAAGATGAAACTTTACCAAAAAATCCGGGGGCTGCTCTGCTTTTCCTCATCAGGTACATGGTCCAGGAGAGAGGAGAAGCCAGACCGAAGTGCCCGGGGTTCATGGTGGAATCCAGGGATGCCCGAGCCCGGCAGGAGCTGGAGCAGGCGAGGGCAGAGCTCTCCCTTTTCCAGGGCCGGCCCCAGAGATCCGTATTTAACCGGAGCAAATTGGAAAATGACAGCCAGCCATACTTAGTCCGGGGGGTTTTTTTCCTCCACTAACCAAACTCACAGGAGACTTCCCATCTTTTCCCTCTCCCTCCCTCTCTCCCTCTCTCCCTCTCTCTCTCTCCTGTTTTTTTTTTTGCCTCAGGCATTTATAGGCGAGTAATTCTCATTTGAGCTCCTCTCGGATGATTTCTCTCTGCCCGACTGGAGCGGAAGGAGGGGAAGATTTAAGTTCAGAGTCTGGCTGGGAGGGAGCAGGTTGGGATTGCTCCTGGTTTTTTTGGCTGTTGGGAAGGTGCAGGGATCTCCTTGCRGGAAATAATGGCAGGGATAACGATCCCTTCTGCAGATTCCCCCTGCTCACATCATTTTATAGATGGCATCACCAAAATGCCTCTGAATATGAAGATATTTTTTCCCCACCCTCATTCCACCTGTACGTGGGAATAATCCCAGGGACAGCGCTCTGGGATGGGAATTTTGAGTAAGGAAAAAAAAAAAAAATCCATAAATAGGAGTCAGGATCTGCAAAACTGGAAATTCTTCTGTAGGAAAAGTGRTCCTACATCTCAAGCCTCTGATGTTTGAAGGGAAGTTGTCCTTCCTGGATGCAAACGAGTCASCAAGTGTGGAATCCAGCAGCTTCATAGGAATTCACAGATGAATAAATACATGGAAAAATGGAGGAAAGAAAGGATGGACAGAGARGGACAGAGATCTCCCAAAATGTTCATCCAGACCCTGGAGTTTATCCCATTTGTTTGGCACAACGTGAAAATGCTGCAGGCACTCAGAGAGTGAGAWACAGCTGGAGAACAACCAGAATCCAGCTCAAATCCAGATTTCCAGGGAGTCTCCTGCACTTGGTGGCTCCCATGGTGATCCCCTCCCTCTCTTTGCTTCATTTAAGCACTGAAGCCAAATTTATTCCCTGTCCTTCTCCACCTCATCTYTCCTCATCTATTTTTCCTCCCAGAAATCAGAGAGATGGGCACAGACAGGGATAAGAAGACACAAAATAAAGCAGGAGCAGTTTCTGGGTAATCCCAAAAATGCTGCCAAACCCACCCAGTTGATATGGGGGAGGTTATTTRGGGCTTTGTGGCTTGTGTTTTCCAGTTTCCAGGCCGCGATGTTTCTGACAAAATCAGGGAAAATGTGTGGAAACGAAAGGTTGTGTGGGATTTGGCCACGTTTTACATTTCAGGTGGAGACCACTGACAGAATTTTAAACATGAATTCCTACAAAAACGCTAAAATCTCCCACGCCAAACTCACAAACCTCCAGGCCCTACGAACACTGGACTAGGAGGAAAATTATGTGTGTGTTTCAGCTTTTCCAGGGAAAGCCAMAGCTGTTGGTTTGGGAGAGCAGATTCCACTTTCTGGAACTCTTTCACCACCCAGTAAAGAGGGACAACGAAATAAAACTTAATTCTGGGGAAGGCTCACCCAGAAACCGTTTGGGGCTGTCAGTCCTGGAGAGGAAAACAAAACAGGCTTTTGTCGTTTGGAAGGAAAAAGTAAAGGAGTAAAACCCACATTTTTTGCTCAAGGAAAAGGCCGAAAAAAGGGGGGRAAAAGGAGAAAAGCCCAACAAAGCCATGAAAAGAACCAGCACAACCTCCACCCCTGTTACCCAACCCGGGTTGTGACATTGTCCAACTGCCACGGGAGGACCCGGGGGCTCCTCGGGCCAGAGTTTCACCAACTGCCCTCAAGATGTTTCCTGGCCTTTGCCGTGGGTGCTTCCTCTGTCCTGGGGCAGATAAACCCCCCGGGAGCTGCTATCTCCCCACAASCCCCCCTGCTCCAAAGGTTCCTCCTCCCTGGAGCTGTTGAACATTCCGTGCTCAGCTCTCTCCTGTTTGTTTTTTTTTTTTTTCATTATTATTATCAGTTTTCGCCTCACTTTTCCTACTGCTGCTTCCCTTCTATCAGCCCGGGAGCACCTTAGGGATATTTGCATAAAGATAAGGAAGGATGGGGCTGTGGGGTTTGGGATTTTTCTTCCCTAATTTAATATAACAGCTGAGTTGAAGGAGAATTTTAGGAGTGAAAGACTTTCTTTTGGCTCGCTCTGTGTGTGTTCAGCAGCACAAAGATGCTCCAAGCGAACATTAAAAGAGAAATCTCAGCTAAATTTTACATTTTACAATGTCAGCCTGGAGCTGGTAGGGGCAGAGAGAAGGTTTTGAGACCCCAAAAAAAGAGAATTATTCTCAATTTTTTCAATTTTTTGCCAGCATTGATGCAGTAGCAAGTTTRAGCCAATCCTTATTTAAGGAAAACAGACATTTTTAGGCMAGGAATTATCATTTAAAAAGTGAAAATCTGTTTTTCTGGGGGTGCTGCAAACCTGCAGCTCTCGCGGATTTCCAGGGAAGCTGTTGGTGTTCAGGGCACCTGGAAGCCATGGATAACTCTGGAACCTCAGGGATCTCTTTGCTCTAGTGAGATCCCACCTGGAATTCTGTGTCCAGGTCTGGTGGGACTGGAGCACCTCCCCTATGGACACAGGCTGGGAGAGCTGGGAATGTTCAGGCTGGAGAAGAGAAAGTTGTGGGGAGACCTCAGAACACCTTCCAGGTCCTGAAGGGGCTCCAGGGAAGCTGGAGAGGGACAATTCATCAGGAACTGGAGTGACAGGACACAGGGAATGGGTTCAGACAGAAAGAGGGGAAATTCAGGTCGGATAGATGGAAAAACTTCCTTACTCTGAGGGTGGGGAGGCCCTGGCAGAGAATTCCCAGAGAAGCTGTGGCTGCCCCTGGATCCCTGGAAGTGTCCAAGGCCAGGTTGGAGGGGTTTGGAGCACCCTGGGATAGAGGAAGGTGTCCCTGCCCGTGGCACGGAGCTGAATGATCTTTAATGTCCCTTCCCACCCAAACCTTTCCATGCTTTTATGACTTTAATCCGGAACGTTGCCCAGATTTGAAGTTTAGTCCTTTGGCAGCTTTGTCACCTGTTCTGGAAAGCAAAAGGGAACATCTGCCTGGAAAAAAGTGGAAGTAGCTGGGAATATTGGGCTGTTTGATGGTGTCCCATTAGCAGGGAATAGGAAAAGTGGAAGTGGATGAATGGCTTTGTGTGACAGAAGGGACACTCAGAGCTTTCCAAAAGCCTCACAATAACCCTGCTCCCAAAAGGAGGATCTTTTCTGCTCAAATATTCCTCTTAAGATCCCACCTGGGCTGCAGGACCCCTGTCCCAACCATTCCATGCCAATGAAACCTTTCCTTCACGGAATATTCCAGGCAGGAACGCCGGGAAGTGACAGGGTTCCCACATGACTTTTAATGCTCGGATAAACTTACATTTCTTAAGCTTTAAATTTCTCCAACACGAGGGTTTGTGCTCCCTGTAAAAATGCTGGGCTTCTGTGGCCTGTGACATCCCAAAAACCACCCCAAACAAGGAATATTACCCGAGATCCCTTCCCCCTCTCCACCTCCAGCCTCTTCCCATCCCACTGGGGCGATGACCCAACCACGCCCAGCGAGTTCCACCCCGTGAGCACGAATATTTTTAGGGTTCCCTGAACCGAACCGACGCATTTTTTAAAAAAAAAAACCCCATAACTCAGCCCCAAAAAGCCCCTAAAGGGGCGAGTAAGAGCGAAACAGGATGGAGCCCACGTCCTGTTTTTGGCACGCAGCAGCACCTCGGGGCGGCTTTGGAAGCCTCACATCCTCTTTGCAGGGCGCTCAGCGAGCCCTTGCTGGAAGCAGGGTGGTTCCCTGGAAGCAGAAATGTCCCGGCCTGGCTCCCAGGGAATTGCCGAGCTCGGGGAGGAGGGCGGATTTCACTGGAAAAGCACACACAGCTACTGGGGAAGTGCAAATGCCAGGGGTTTTTTTGGAGAGGGCTGATATTTGTGTGCACTTGAGCTCTGCTGGAGCTGGACACGTTCTCCTGAGGGGGCTGAGCTCCTGTGGAACTGAGCTCTGGGAGATTTTGGGAACAACAGCTGAAATGCCRTTTGTTTTGGAGCTGCCCCTGACGCGTTTGAGAGCGATCAAAAACATGTTTATCCTCCTTTTTTTTTGACAGGAGCAGTCCTTCCATCACCACCTCCCTTAAATAAAGTCCAGGAGCTGTGAAATGGCTGCTTTTAGGAAATGAGGGAGCCTTGCAACCTGGGAATGGATCTGCTGACTTGCGACGCTTGAGACAAAATGAAAGTTCATTAAGTGAGATTTTCTGAGCCAGACTCTGCCAGAATCAGAGCAAAAGTGACATTTTCTGTCAGCTCAGCTTCCCTCCCCTCCATGGATTTGCACCAGCACAGAAACCGGTCCATGGACTCACACTGGTGTAGAGCTGGTTGGAAATAAAGGTCTGGAAACAAAATCAGAATCCCAGAATGGTTTGGGTTGGMAAGACCTGAAAGCTCATCCAGTGCCACCCCTGCCATGGGCAGGGACACCTTCCACTATCCCAGGCTGCTCCAAGCCCTGTCCAGCCTGGCCTTGGRCACTTCCAGGGATCCAGGGGCAGCCACAGCTTCTCTGGGCAACCTGTGCCAGGGCCTCCCCACCCTCCCAGGGAACAATTCCTTCCCAAGATCCCATCTATCCCTGCCCTCCTTCGATTTAAAACCATTCCCCTTGTCCTGACCCTTTCTGTCCATATAAAAAAATCCCTCTCCCTCCTTTTTACAACCCCCTTTGGGTCCAGGAAAGGGCTGTGCCACGGCAGAGCTGAACTGCTCCAATAACCCCACAGATAAAAATGCAAATAAACCCACACCCAGAAACCGGGCAGAGCTGTCCCCACACGGATCCCAGTGGATCAGGGTTTGGATGAGCCCTRTCTGGGAGGGGAAGGTTGCCCAGCAGTGGCCACAGAGCAGGTGAAGCTCTCCCAGCTCCTCCTGGCTGCAGGAATASCTGGAGCAGGGATAGGGCCGGGGCCTCCCACAGCCAGGCAGGGCTGCAGGGATAATCTCTAATTTAACCCAACATCCCAGCCCGGAAGATGAAAACGTTTTCCAGTCAGAACCAATAAGTTTGTTTTCCGTGAAAAGCTGAAGTTTTGATGAGCTGACTTCTTCTTTTCGCCTGGGGCATTTTTAGGGGAGCGAATTTTCATTTCGCTCCTTGGACRATTTCCCTCTGCTCAGTTAGGATGGAAGGGGATGAAGATTTTAAAGTCGGAGTTTCGCTGGAAGGATCCAGGTTGGGATTGGCTGTTTCAAAGGCCTACTAATTACCAGTTGTTTATCATCTCAGCCACAAGGACAGATTGTGACCTGGGGAGCCAAAAAGCACCATCAGAAAGGGCCCTGACAAATATGTGAGTCATTTGACCTTTCCAGTGCCGGGGAGATTGCCTGGAAAGCACCAAACCTGGGAGCTCTGGATTTGAACCCTGTGGAGCCAGAATTCCCACTGGCCACACAGATGAGGAAAACCACCTTGGCTCATCAGCTTTTGGAGCCAAACCATTCCCAGACCTCCAGGTAGCCATTTTCCAGGCCTCGAACGCTKCTGGAATTTTGGTGAGGAGTTTAAAGGCAGGACTGAAACCCCCAGGGATCAACCCTTGGGGTCTCTGCTGTGATGGTGGAGCCTAAACCCCTCCCTGGGTTGAATTTTTTGGGTGCTGAGCTGATTGTTGCTCCCACTCCAACCCTTCCCACAGCTCCTGGCAGAGGGAAGAGGGAGAAGAGGGGGCTGGTGTGGGGAAGAGCGAGGGTTTTCCGGCACAGACACACAAGTTTTCCTGCCACAAGAAGGGAAAAAATCAGAAGCCCAACCCCAATCCMACCCCAGAGTCACCTCTGCACCTTCCTGGATTTATTCAGCCATGGAGCAGCTCCAGGAGCCATGAGGAGAGCAGAAAGCTCCTGACAGGGACGTGCCACTGCCAGGGGACAGTCCCAGGCAAAAATCTATAATGAGGAGGGCACAAAGCCTGAGCAGATCCCTCGGTGGAGCCGTGGAAAGGCAGGGAAGGTCCTTTCTGCTCACGAGTTTCCCAGAGCCACATCTGCCGCTACTCCCACCTGGAAGCTGCTGTACCCCTGGAGAAGGGAGGATTTCTGGAGCCATCCCTTTGCTTGGGGAGGCAGAATCCTCCCTTTTTTGCCCCCTCCACCACTCTTTGGTGATTAGGCTGGAGGGCACGAGCAGCGTTTTGCACTTTCCTCCAAGCCAAGGTTTCCAGCGCCGGGGAAAAAAAMCTCAACCTCGCCTTTCTTTAATAATTCACGGGGCAGGATTGTGTGGATACTCCTCGCTGCTGCTTAAAAAGTAATTAATTGATTTTCTGACATATCAGTTAACGATGTATTGCGCTGACATGAAGTTGTGACTCTGCCGTCGATCGGGCTCGAGGCCTCCGAGCATCACCCTCGGCCCAGGAGCCGAGCTTAAAAGACTCTAAATATATTTATGCTATAAAAGGAAAGGCATTTTCCATGTAGCGTTGTCTCCGACTCCAATCCATACGCTGCCTCCGACGCGGGGTGGGGGGAAGGATTTCATTGTTATTTACAGGATTTAAATTCAGAACATCCGGGAGGTACGAAAACACAATTTGTGTCGGCGGCACACGGGGAAGCGCAGAGGGGAGGCTGCACGAGGGCTCCGGGTGTGTGCGCRCACTGGGACAGCTCGTGGAGCATCCCGGAGATGTGGGGAAGCCGGGAGAGCTGCAGGGATGCGGGTGGGCGAGCCTGGAGCGGGAAGGCAAAAAGGCAGGAGCTGTTTTTAGCATTTTTTTTTTTTTTTTTTAGCTTTTTTATCTTTACAGGAGGTCGGCAGCTCTAATCAGCTCCAGGGCTGGGTGACAACAGCAGGTTAAATAAATTGTTGTGGCCAGAAAGTTCAAACCAGGCATATTCTGTTATAGCCAAATAGCACAACATCAGCTTTTTTTTCTGTCTTTAATGGAACTTAGGAGCCTTTAAAAATTCAGAAATCTACGTTTTAATTGCTTAGGATTGAAACCTCTGACCTGGATAGATGGGGGGACTCTACTGGAAATATTTCCATGTTTTTATAGAGGATATGAATTTACCCGCCTGTGATCTCCGCTTTGATTTCGGAAATCCCATCATGGATAACTTAGGAGCTCACATCCCCAACTTTTATGTGTTCCAGAACCCTTCACGTGTTGAACACTGTCTGCCTCCTGTTCTCAAAGGGATTTTTTTTCCCCCTTCCTTCCTTTTCTATGAACCACCACGGGAACATTATTGAGGAACAGAGCAACTCTCCCCTAAAAGTGTCTTTTTTTCATATCTATTTCACGCAAAAACATTTGTGGGGGAGCTGCTTTCGTTGTACCACCTGCAAAAACCAAGATTCTTTTGGGTGCACAACCCCTTTTCCAGCGATTTTTCACCCCCAGAAATTGCGCCACTTCGACTTTCTGTTCGTCCAGAACACCACGAGCGTTTTGTGGGGTGTTCAGCTCCGGAACAAACGAGTTTTGCAGGAGAAGAGAGGCCATGAATTATTAACAGGGCCCCTCTGTGGACGGGGGGGAAAGCGTCAGGATTTTGCCGGAGTCACGGATTGATTTTCTGCCACGGCCGTTGGAGAGATGTGGAGCAGCCACTTGGATGGCAGTGTCAGATAGAAGATCCATCAGGAAATGGGATTCCTCCTCTCGCCAGCACTGCCCACAGCCAACACAGGGAAGAAAGAGTGGGAAAAGGAGGCAACAATTTGTAGGGTGGATGGGTAAAAATTAAGAGGAAGAAATCCTGTTTTACGGAGCTGGAGAAAATGCTATGGCCAAAATACTTTTTTTGCTCACTGAAATAAAGCAGATTTTGGCTAAAGTGACATTTCATGGCTGTTTGAAAACTTAGAATCACAGAATCCTACAATAGAATCATGGAATGGTTGAGGTTGGAAGGGACCTTAAAGATCATCCAGTCCCACCCCCTGCCATGGGCAGGGACACCTTCCACTATCCCAAGTTGCTCCAAGCCCTGTCCAASCTGCCCTAGGCCACTTCCAGGGATCCAGRGGCAACCACAGCTTCTCTGRGATGAAACCATTTCTGGTTTCATTGAATTTTGTGTCATGAATTTTGTTTCAGTGAAGGCAAACGTGCGTGGGGAGGAAGTTTTTTTCATCCAGCTGCTCCCTAAACATCCTSACTGATTCCAGCCTCCTGTTAAAATGGTCCCTGGCGTGAGGTGGTGCAAGCCACTGATGGGATTTGCCAGGAATTAGATCAGGAATGGCAGCACTTTGGCGCTGGAGAAAGTGAAATTGAGGAGAGAAAGGGAGAAAGAGAGAAGGAGAGAGGGGGAGAGAGGACAGGGGTGTAAAACAAGATTTAAAACAAGATTTAAAACAAGATTTAAAACAAGATTTAAAACAAGGGTGAGCTCATCTGCAACACCGAAACCCAATGGTGCTGGTGGCAGCTCAAAGCAAGGCAGAGTCTGCCATTAAAAAATGGCCAAGAAAAATTCCAAGCCAATTGGAAAGATCCATTAACGCCAATTTTACAAGGAAATCTGCTGCTTAAGCCCAAGGCACTGACAGATCCCTCGGCACCGAGGAAAAGATGAGGAACCCGGAGCAAAATCAGTGAAATTGGGAGGGTGAATTCCAGCCCCAGCTTCCTGCTCCGTGTTTCGGAGTGGCCTGTGGAGGAGTTTCTGGTGGGCTTTGCTCTGTTCCCGGTGGTTTGGATCCCACCACACGTCTGGCTCCTTGCCAGGGCAGCCCGAGCACTGCTAAAAAAAAAAAATCCTTTAGGAATTAGCAGGGAGATAACAGGATTGTAAGGGGATTGCCTTCTCCGCTTGGGTGGTCTGGTTGAACAGCCCAGGCTAAATTGGATCCAGGGAGTCACAGGTATTTCTGAGGCTACAGCTTGACAGGGCTGAATGGAAAATCCAGAAGGATGTGTCCCAAAATTTTCAGGAAGGCAGAGGCTTGGAAGCTTGGAAATGCCTGGAAAGAATTGAAAGGAAAAGGACAGAGGGATATTGTAGTTCTGGGGAAGACACAGGGTGCTGGGGTGTTTTTCCATGGCTCTTCCATTTCCATTTCTGTTTGGTTTTATTTTCCCAAAAACTGCACTAGAGACAGGCAGTGCAGCCCCAGTCCAGAAACTGGGACACAAGAAGGATGTGGAGCTGCTGGAGAGAGTCCAGAGGAGGCTCCAGGATGAGCAGAGGGATGGAGCAGCTCTGCTGGGAGGAAAGGCTGGGAGAGCTGGGATTGTTCAGCCTGGAGAGGAGAAGCTTTGGGGTGACCTCA
>JACAXG010000268.1:111989-127846 GCA_018881555.1 Amblyornis subalaris
GGAACAATTCCTTCCCAATATCCCATCTATCCCAATAAACCCCTCTATCAGTTTAAGGCCATTGCCCTTTGTCCTGTCACTCTCTGCCTATAAAGTCCCTCTCCCTCCTCTTTCTTTCTTTTTTTCTTTTTTCTTTTCTTCTTTTTTTCTTTCTTTCTTTCTCTTTCTTTCTTTCTTTCTTTCTGTTCTTTCTTTCGTTCTTTCTTTCTTTTCAAGTCTCCATGCCCAAGGGGAGTGCCCTCTCTGCCAGCCCATGCAAATTCCATGCAAATTTTCCACGCTCCTTCCCTCCCAGGAGGTGGTGGAGCTTCAGTGAGGCAAATYCAGCAGGGGAATTGTTTGTTTTCCCTCATAGGAAGCACCCTGGGATCTGTGGGAGGTGAAGCAGCTCAGGAATGTGTGGCTCCCAAAGCACTGTCACACGTGGGATGGCAGCAGGAGAATCCATGCTGGATTTCTGGGTTGTGCAAAGCCATGACCTTTCCCTGTTTTCACAGAATCCCRGAATCATCAAGGTGGGAAGAGCCCTTCAGGATCATCCAGCCCCACCAGCATCACCCCAAACCCTGTCCCCAAGGGCCACATCAGACAACTCTCAGACACTTCCAGAGATGGTGACTCCACCACCTCCCTGGGCAGCTCATTCCAACGAGTTTTATGATCCCAGGGATGATGGGGATGTTAAGTCATATCCCTACATAGAAACCATGAGGAATCAGCTTAGGGTATTGATGTTAATGGGGCTCGGAGCAACCTGGGATAGTGGAAGGCTTCCCTGCCCATGRCAGGGGGTGAAACTGGGTGATCTTCAGGGTCCCTTCCAACCCAAACCATTCCAGGATTTTAGGAATGTTTGGAAAAGCGGCGCTTTCAGCACGCTCACCACTCATTTCTCAGCAGGTTCCTATRAACAGAACTTTTCTCTCCTGCTCTGAGAGAAGCTGAGGGGCAGAGAAGCAAGAACCAGTGCTCTGGGCTGCGTTTTATCTCTGTCCCCATTTCACATCCCCGTGGCGAAACGGTGAATTCCCGAGCCCACTGAAATCCGTGGCAAAATTCCCCCTCCTGTGGCATCAGAGAACGGCTGGAGTGACCTCTGCAGGTCTCTCCCAGCCCTGTTTTCCTAAAACACCACGAAACTTCCTTACAAATCCCCTCGGCTGGGCCTGTTTGAGGCCCGATTCCGGGCTGGATGCTGGAGCAGCTCCGTGTGTGTGTCCACGGGGGTGTGGGTACCACTTCACRTGTCTGTGGAGTAGCTGCTTGATCTCCTTTTACTGCAGCTCTCACCCCACCCATCAAAGAGCGAGTGCTGAGCAGGGCTTTGGTGTAGAGGACACACAGCTCACTCATTTTCTACATTTACAATCCCTCCCCACAACGCTCTTTTCCTTTTTAMCACCACCATCGCTTCCATAAAACGCTTCGGATTAGAGGAGATGCTGGCTAAGTTTAGCTTTTATGGGCGAAGGAATAAAGCCTAATTAACTCTTTAAAGACCCAAACCCGAACCACGTGAAGCCACGGACCATTCCTGGCYGGGAATCCAACAGCAGTGCTCGGGAGCAACCCCTTCTCCTGGGGAACAGATGTGGGGGATTTGCACACCCAAACAGGATCCGCGCTCCTGTCAGAGCCTTTGCTGCCTGGAAAAACCCCGGACAAAACACCCAGCGCTGCTTTTTGGGCACCTCCCGTCTCCAGGTTGCCCAYGGGGAAGGAAGGAAAGCCGAGCAAAGTGTTATTGACTGGTTTTTTTTTGAAAGCAGCTCCCCAAACCCGTGGTGTCTCTCCGCCTTCAGGCGGTTTTTAGTGCAGTCTGAATGGGTAATGATTGCCAGCAGTGCTGGAAAAGCTCCTCTGCAGCCACTGGATGACCCTGGAAGCGTCAGGGTGTCTTTGCAGCAGAGCTGGGAACAACTTTCTAGAAATYCCACATAAATAGACTGGTTAGCCCATCACCCCAACGGATTCTGGGGCTGTTGAGATGGAGAAAGTAGRAAAAAAACCAACAAAATGAACCCCCCCCGGGTGGTTGGGGCTCATTTCTCATCAGGAGAAGGGGAAATCRGTGGCCTGATTTCCATGGGTGACTCCAACAAGGAGTTTTAAGATGGCAGTACCCCTGCCAGTCCTGCAGATTGTGGCTTTTAGGGTGAGCAGCAGATTGGGAAAAGAAGGAATATTCACTGGAGCAGCATCCTGTGGTCCCTGGAGCAATATTTGTGCAGAGCCTGGAGGGGTGGATTCGGCATAAAGAAGTTTTTGGAACTCTTGTCACCAGAACAGGAGGAAAYGGCCTCAAGCTGTGCCAGGGGAGGCTCAGGCTGGACAGCAGGAGGAATTTTTTCATGGAAAGGCTTGCTACACATTGGAATGGCCTGCCTAGGGAGGTGCCCCACCCCTGGAGGTGTCCAAGGAAGGCYTGGCCGTGGCACTCAGTGCTCGGGGCTGGGGGACGAGGTGGGCACAGCTTGGACTCGGTGACCCTGGAGGGCTTTTCCAACCTCAACGATTCCACCATTCAAAAGAATTCCCCGGTTTTGACCACTGGTTCACAAGGCACCACCAGTGCAGAGCTCTCCCAGRCACTGCTGACCACGACAAAGACTTTTTGCCCCCTGAGTTGAACCCAGAGACGAAACCTGCYCGGGGCAGCCTCTCCGTGAATTTTCCAAGTGGGTGTCCCTGTTTCCTCTCACCACCCGACAAAGGAAGACATCAGTCCCTGGCACACACACGGCCCTGGAGAGGCTCCCCACAGCTGAACAGATGTCCCAGCAAGGCCACAGCTCCCAAAAAGATCCCAACAGCCAAAATAAAAACCATCAGCCCCACTCRGCCTCCTCCCTCCCATGTGTGCACACACAAACCACTTTCACTTTGATTTTGTCTCCCTCACATCTGCTTCCCTCGCTCCTCCCGCCCTCCCCTCTCCGTATTTCAAGCTGGAGAAGGCAAAATAAATTGGGTTTCAACATTGTCTCTGCTCTGGACACGGAGGGAAGATGGGAAAGCCGAAAGCAGAGCTGGAGTTTCGAAGGGGAGTCCAAGGACCTTCCAGCATCCTCCTTATCCAAAGGAGTCAGAGGGACTTTTCCTACAGGCAGAGAGCGACAGGACACAGGGAATGGTTTTGAACTGACACAGCGCAGGGTGAGATGGGATTTGAGGAGGAAATCCTTTACTCAGAGGGGGGTGAGGCCCTGGACTCCCCATCCCTTGAAGGTCAAACCCACTTTTCTTGGGTAGAATTTAAGAGGAGGATTAATTTAAGGTTTACTTCCTCACGTGATCAGGGAGATTTCATGGGTACCATCACACACATTAATATCTTTTATAATTACACACATTAATATCTTTTACAATCACATACATGAATATCTTTGTCATATCTACCCAGACACCTGAAACAGCAAAGGAAGCAACAGCAATGCCAGCTACTCCAAAAATCCCTGAGAACTCTGAGGAGCACATTTTCCCTACTTTCCACATTTTATCCTATTCTAAAGTGCTGGAGAGCAGGAACTAAGCAAAAAGCTGAGGAGTTTTTGGAAGGAAATGCCTTTCTAGTGTAGGAAAAGTAGTAGGATTTGTTTCTGCAAAATGGGAGCTCTCTTGGGGCTGTGTTCAGACCAGGAGATGTTTCTGGAAAGCTCAGGAGCAGCTCCACTCTCARCCTTCCTCAAGCCTGAAGAAGAACGAGGCCAAATTTAGGGATTTGCTTCTCACTGGTTTACTGAGCCCAATCTCACCTCAGTGCCTGGTAAAATTATGGAAATTATTTTGGGAGTTATTGAAAAGCACCTGAAGGACAATGGGGTCCCAATGGGAAATTCCTGCGCGATGGATTTCATTGGGACAACGCTCCCAGGGATGCACAGGCTGGGATTGTTGGGGTGTCTGTGCAGGGCCAGGGGTTGGACTGGATGATCCTTGTGGATCCTTTCCAGCTCAGGATATTCCACGAGCCAATAATCTGTTTTGCACTCATATYCCACTTTGGATCCAGCAGATTTTTGATGAATGGAAGGAGGGRAAAAAAAAAAAAAAGTGATTCCTTCATAGTCTGAGCTCTCATTTCCTCAGCCTGGAATGAATCTGTGCACGTCCATCTCCTTCCCCAAATTAATGAATAAATTAAAAAAAGCTGATCTGGACGTCTCTGGAGCTGCATCTCATAATAATATTGGCTCCAAAGCCCTACTGTAAATTCTTGCATATTTTGTTCAACTCTGCTTCTTCCCATATGCAAATTGGATCCTGGAATGCAAGTTTGTCCTTGCTTTATGTCCTACAAACACGCAATCCAAAGGAAAAACAGGCCACAAAAAGTGGGGTTTTCAGTCCCTCTTTCTGCACATGGAAAGATCCTTTGTCTCCTATTTTAGCAGAATACACTAAATTAATTYGCCTTTCATTTTCCTCCCGTTCTTTTCATCCCAAGGAATTTTGTTTGATGTCCCATTCCTAAAATTTATGGTAATTCCCAACTGTTGGGGTCGGGCTCTGCTCCCAGGAAGGGACAGGAGGAGAGGGAACRGCCTCGAGCTGTGCCAGGGGAGGCTCAGGCTGGACACCAGGAGCAATTTCTCCCTGGAAAGGGTGCTCAGGCCTTGGAATAGCCTGGAGCTGCCATCCCTGGAGGTGTCCAAGGAATTCCTGGCCGTGGCACTCAGTGCTCTGGGCTGGGGGACAAGGTGGGCATSGGGCACAGCTTGGACTGCATGGGCTGGGAGGGCTTTTCCAGCCTCAGGGATCCTGGGATTCAGTTAAACCCACATCCAACCTGGAGGACTCTTCCTTGAGCCCACCTCTGCCTGGCTCATGGCTGGAATCTCCTCTGCAGGCTCCAAGAACATGCGGAAAGGATTTCCCTGTCCAACATGTTCTGAGTTAGGGGCATCCTAAACACCCCAAATATCTGCAGTTTATTGGATATATCCATTGGCACCTCAAAATCATTAGAAGCACCGAAGAAAATGAGGAATAAAAGCCAGGGCAGCGCAGGGGAAGTTGTTTGCACCRAGCTCAGAGGTGCTGCTGCATTTTCCTGGCGTTTTTGGGGGGCACTGAGTCCAACCACCCTCRACTCGGGGTCTGTGGGGGCTTCATTGTCCCCCTTGGGGTGATGTATCCCTATCTGTATCCTCTCCACAACACAATTTGATAATCCATATATTCCCAATATCCTTTTATTCTGTGACTTCCCCGCCTGGAGATGATCCYGTGCGCTTCCCATCAAAGTCTGGATATTTTCCTAAAAGTTTCCAAGGTCTGAGCAYCAGAGCTTTGCATCTCTTTTAACCTCATGGGTTCTGCGCTGGTGATGTCCTGTTGATCCCAGTAAAACCGGACAATTCCCTCCAATGTCAGCCTGCAAAAGCCTCTCTGCTTTATTCCCCCCCAAAAACCTTTTTGAAAGTCACTTTACTAAACCCAAAGAAGAGCAGGATTAATGCAAGGATTCTGTTTCCTAAGGGGGTAGGGACCTAATGATGATTTTACTGGGGGATGTTTTGTTTTAGATGATTATTTTGGGTGGGGTTTTTTTTGTTCTGGAGATCAGGGATTGGGGTCTTGAATAAAAAACATGTGTTGGAATTTAATCTTAGGGAGATAAGCCCAGCTCTGTGTCCTACAAAACTCCCCTAAATCCTTTGATTTACGGTGGGTATTTCGAGGCACGCAGGGGAATTATCTTATCCATTCTAGGGACACCAGAAAAAGGGAGAGAGAAAAGCTTTGGGGTTCCTACATCAAAGAAACTCAAATTTTTCCCTTTACAAGTATGACCAAGCCTTGATTGTTGTCGGGAAGGTTTGTAAAATCTCCTTTTCGAGGTGACAAAACATGAATGAATGACCACAATAACCACACTTCATTCACTCTTCCAYGCTGGGTTTACCATAAATGAAGCCATTTCACCTCCAACTCCCTCACTTTCTAATTTAGTGAAGAGAAACTCCTCACTGTTGAAGGTTTAAGGTTTAATCAGAGCGAGCAGAGAGTGAAAGTAGAATTTTAGGGCCGTGTAGGGTGTGMAAGTTTGGTAATCAGGGCTGGTATTACACAGAAAACGCTGCAGGATGAAATTGCAATTTATTAACCTGAACTAACTGAGGCGTTTTATGTATTAATGCGAATTTTCAGGCACAATTTTAATGTATTCATTTTAAATGCTGTGCTTAGTGTGCCTAAATTTTCCTAAAAAAGCCTGGCTGGGTGCCACAGGTTCAGTTTCATCCATGGGATTTTTTTTTTATTTCTGGCATCCCAAACCACCCCAGATTTTTGTTTCCTCGCCTTTCCGAACGGAAACGCTTCCTCTCCTTGCCTCCATCCAAATACATTTCAACGTCCACATCACTGATCCTCCCAGAAAATTACGGATTGGGGGGAATATTGGCAGATGGAAGAAGAACAGGATAAATAACCGGAGCAAAAAAGGTCGGAGGGAAGAAAAATAAACACTATTCTGTGATTACTCAGGGTAAAAAAAACTCTGCCCGAGTCTTTAAAAACTGTGACTGCTCCTCTAATCAGAGCAGAATAGAAGTGCTGATTGCAGCAGAAAAAGCACAAATCAGCCAAATTACTGCGAGTTTCAACTTCGCTGGCAGAAACCTCCAGAACCTGAGTGAGGAGAGTTTATTCTCTGTCACTTGTGGGTCATTCTTTCCTATTTTCAGGCTTGATTATCCATTCTCAATCCAAATTTTCCTGTTTGCATCCCCGGGGGTTTTTAGGGACCATGTTTTAATGGCAAGTAAATGACACCAAAGCATTAAGACTCCCGAAATTTCTGTGTATTTGGTTAGGATTTAAGCAGTTTAGGACTTTTGGAAGGTGCTGCCCTGGGAAGGGGAGCCCAGGTGAGGATGCACATGCACCATGCTGCTCCTGGCTTATCCCAGGATCCCCGAGGTTGGAAAAGCCCTCCCAGCCCATGCAGTCCAAGCTGTGCCCGATGCCCACCTTGTCCCCAGCCCAGAGCACTGAGTGCCATGGCCAGGAATTCCTTGGACACCTCCAGGGATGGGAGCTCCAGGCCATTCCAAGGCCTGACCACCCTTTCCAGGGAGAAATTCCCCCTGTCCAACCTGAGCCTCCCCTGGCACAGCTCAAGGCTGTTCCCTCTCCTCCTGTCCCTGTTCCCTGGGAGCAGAGCCCGACCCCCCCTGGCTGTCCCCTCCTGTCAGGAGTTGTGCAGAGCCAGAAGGTCCCCCCTGAGCCTCCTTTTCTCCAGGCTGAGCCCCTTTCCCAGCTCCCTCAGCCGCTCCTGGGGCTCCAGCCCCTTCYCCAGCTCCGTTCCCTTCCCTGGCTGCTCCATTTCCAGCTGTCAGTTCAGGGGTGAGGGCTGGTGAAAACCTGGGAGAGCAGCACAGGGGATTTGGGATGAGTAACTCCCTGCCGGTGACCTTTTCCCTCGGGACGTGTCCCTGTGCAGGGAACGAACAGTGGGATTTTCTCATCCTGGCTCTGTTTCCCCTCCATCTCCAAAGGTGCCACTCTGCTGTTCCCGGGAAGCCCCAGGACTGTGGGACACTGAACCAGCCCAGGAGCCCTCCCCCTCTTTGATTTTTTTTTTCTTTCCCCTTCTTTTTTTTTTTTTCCAGTTCTGGTTTAGAAGTTTTTAATGTTTGAAAAGCCTCACGTGAGAGGAAACAGCCCAGACCACCCCAATCCAGCCCTTTATGTGGACATTTAATCTCCTGCACCAACATCAAAGCCGCTGCTCTGACATCCAATTCCATTGTCCCACGTGAGCTTTCCAGTTTGGATTCTCTCCCCTCTCCCTCCCTAGTTTTTTTCCTCCTCACTTGCTCCACTTAATAATGCTGTTCCCAAGAGACTGATTTTTTTCTCCCTTTTCCTTTTAAAATGACTGTACCCCATCCTATAAATCTATCTTTATAAATATAAATATTATATATATTATATATTTTTATATATCTATATAAAAATATAAATGTATTTTTATATATAAAGAAATAACATATATATAACATATAAATATCTATTTATATCTATTTTTATATATATGTATGTATAATGCCAGCCTCCCTCGTCCAGGTTTCCCAGGAGAGTCAGCACAGGGAGCTGGATGAGGCCCATCCCCTGCATTTATAGACACCCCAAAATGCCAATKTTTGTTCCCAAAAGGAACAGCTTTCTGCCTCACACCCAGCTTCACATTCCAGCGCTTCCAACACATCCTCACCGTGCACTGTCCAGGGTTTGGGATCTGGGAAGCGAGCGTTCCCCTCACATGTACAGATCCTATGCTCAGGATCACAAAGGAGAGGGAATTCTGCCCTCGATGCACTAAGAAGGGAATGAACAGCAGATCCAGGGAAGCCCTCCTGGAGCCTGTTCCTCCCTCACTCTGGAATTACAGATGCTCGAATTCCCTTTGAAGCGGAATTGGAAAGCAGCTCCCGTGCGTGCCAAGGTGAGGGCTGCACGTGCTGGGCCACACCGGAGGCTGAGCGGGGATTTTCCTGCTCTTCCAGCACTGGGAATTTTTCCTTTCCACCTCCAAGGGTTGCTCTGACCAGCACCTGCTCTGTCAGCAGGGTGGGAACAGCAGAGCTGCTCCCGATTTCCTGTGTCCCGCTGGAGCTGGAGCCAATCTGGGATAATTCACTCACTGCTAAGACAGGCAGCAGGAGGAAAAGGCTCAGCTGGGGCACAGAGTATTCCTGACATGGAAAACATCCCAATCATCCCATCCCAAACATCCCATCCCAACTCCCTGGAAGTGTCCAAGGCCAGGTTGGAGCAGCYTGGGATAGTGGAAGGTGTCCCTGCCCATGGCAGGGGTGGGACAGGATAACTTGGGAGTCCATTCCAACCCAAACCATTCCCTGATTCTCTAAATTCTGAGCGAAGCAGAATTATTTTTCCACTGAAAGTTGATGTTTCAGTGGGATTAACTAAATTCATGGATTTGAATAAAATTTACACAGAGATTCAGTCCAGAAAAATGGAGACATTGTTTTGAAGCACTGAATTTGTTATTTTCTAAATGACATTTTCTAAATTAAATTTCACTAGGACATTTTYTAAATTAACATTTTGCCTCATTCTTTTGGCAACTTTTGTTTTGTGGGGKGGTTTTTTTTTGTTTGTTTGGGTTTTATGATTTTGTTTTTAATCTACAATTAAAGAAACAGAAATCAAAAATTATAAAACAACACTAAACCAAGCCCAAAGGGAAACACTTATAAAACATACAAGAAAAATATTTTGCACTAATATTAATTAATTTTTTGGGGGGTTGAAATTTTTCCACAGCCTTTTCTCACTTCTGTTTTAGCTTGACACAGGGGATGAGAAAAACCCTGCCTKTAATCGTGTCCCACCTCCTCCTGTTGTACCTCTCAGCCCATGACCCAACCCCCTGAAAGGAAATATTATTGTTTATTGCAGAAATGAGTTTAAAGGCCTGGATACAAAACTAGGGAACGAGATTGYGGCAGGGAATATTTCTGTCCAACAGGACGTGGGGAGTTCGCACTCTTAATTCTGAACACAYGCTCGAGGCTGCTCCTTCAGGGACACACAAACAGGGTGGGTTTGTAAACAGGGCTCGATGAGAGCGATGGGTGAGGGGAATTATTTCGGCTTCTGTGGAAATAAAAGTGTTCCTGACGTTCTGTAGAGATAGGAAAAGGGGGAATGGCCTGAGGCCGAAGGAAGGCAGGGATAGATGGGATCTTGGGAAGGAATTGTTCCCTGGGAGGGTGGGGAGGCCCTGGCACAGGTTGCCCAGAGAAGCTGYGGCTGTCCCTGGATCCSTRGAAGTGTCCAAGACCAGGTTGGATGGGGCTGATTGCATCCCATTTTCACAGAATCTTGGAATCAGCAAGGTGGGAAGAGCCCTTCAGGATCATCCAGTGCCACCCCAGCAGCACCAGCATCACCCCAAACCCTGTCCCCAAGGGCCACATCCASACTSCTCCTGAACACTYCCAGAGGCAGCGACTGCACCACCTCCCTGGGCAGYTCATTCCAAGGCCTGACCAATTCTTCCAGGGATTTTTTYCCCAGTCTCCAAYCTGAGCCTCCCCTGGTGCARTTTGRGGCCATTTCCTCTCCTCCTTTCCCYTGGGACACRGCAGCAGAGCCCRACCCCCCCTCRCTGCCCCTCCTGCCAGGGATTGTGCAGAGCAATGAGGTCCCCCCTGAGCCTCCTCTGCTCCAGGCTGAGCTCCTTTCCCAGCTCCCTCAGCTGCTCCTCCTGTTTTCCAGACCCTTCCCCACAGCCTTTTTGGGCTGGAGTCAGTTCTGCCCTCGGACTCATTTCAGTGAGCCGGAAACGCCTCCCTGCTGCCCCAGGAGCTGAGCACGGTGCCACCACCTCCCCCTTCATCCCTGGCCACAAAACTCGTCATAAAAAAAGACAAATCCCTCTTTTTCTTGACGGAATTTCTCTTTTGTCCCAGCAGCTCCTGCTGGCACTTTCTGAGGGGGGAAACTTCCCCACTGCCCCACCTTGAACTCCGAAGGCTGCCCGAGCTTGCCTCAAAAATAACACGACCTGACTTAAATGGAGGCTTGACGGAAACCATCAGGACGTGCTGCATATTCAGGAATTAAAAACACCCATGCAGGAAAAGGTCACTGGCACCAGGCTGAAATCCCTGGAGGGTCTCCAGGCTCGGCTGGGCGCGCTGATGGAGGAGTGTCAATGACCACGCGAAGATGCGGTCGGGGCTGACCACGAGGCCTCGGCGCTTCCCGGGAAATTATTGACAGCTATATTGCTTATTCTTGTCGTGGTTAGGAAATGAAAAGCCTTGCCCTAATCAAGTAATTGCATTAAGCAACTGCTGGGAATGTTTGGCTGCTCTCCTTTAATGGGCTCGAAGTCGGGGGGGGTTTGGTATTTGTCAGCTGTCAGGAGGAGTTTGGGTCACTTTTGTTTTTGGGGTAAAACAACGCTGCTGTTCCCGTGCTGCCCTCGCAAGGGAAAGTTTGGGTTGGAGTCAGCTGGTGAATCCAGGCCAGGGAAAAGTCTGGGGAATGCTCAGAGAATGTGCAAGAGGAAAGGAAGGAAAGGAGGTTCTGGGTAGAATTGAACACGAAACCAGGGAATGTGGAATAATAATAATAATAATAGAATCATGGAATCTCAGATTGGGTTGGGAGGGAATTAAAGCCCATCCAGTGCCAGCCCTGCCATGGGCAGGGACACCTTCCACTATCCCAAGTTGCTCCAAGCCCCATCCAAGCTGCCCTTGGACACTTCCAGGGATGTAACATCCACAGCTTCTCTGGGAATTCCATTGCAGTCCCTCAGAGGGAAGAATTCCATCCCAATATCCCATCTGACCCTGCCCTCCTCCAGCCTAAAACCATCCCCATTGTCCTGTCACTCCATGYAAAGTCCTTTTCCAGACTTCCTGTGACCCCTTCAGGCACTGGAAGGGACATGATGAGATGGGAAYTCATGACAATGGAAACAGCTTTGGGTGTAAAACCTGATCCAATAAAAACTGGGAATGTTCAGGACACAGGCCAAGCCCATCCATGCCCAGAGGTTTGGCAGTGGATCCACACCGCAGCCACAGCAGGACAAGGACACTTCGAGCTGGCCCCAAGCTCAGMTATTTAAACCTATAAAAGGTAAAAGTGACCCCCCAAAAGGCCCAGGAGCTGAGCCTTGTCCTGCCTCCCAAAAATCAAAATAACCCAGGAGCTCTGCTGGCTTGTGTTCCCATTTATGAGTTTGTTTCATCTTCTCCAAACGAGAAAAACATTAAAAAAATATTTTGGTRACAACTAAAAAAYGACTCTGAGCCCTTTTATYAYCATTCTGCTSTCTTATTCACCAACTGCAAACCCCAATTTGGGGTTTTTTTCCTTTTCATTTTCCCATTTTTTCCCTTCCCATTTTCTTGTCTTACAGCTCTTTCATTTTATTTTTCTGCTCTCGTATTCCACACTCCAAAGTTTTCTCCAATGAAATCACCCAGCTGCTGGAGTGTCCCTTCTCCAGCCCAAAATGYAGAATTTAAGTATTTAAAAGCTGAACTTGGAATGCCCAGGGAAAACGTAACTGCTAAAAATATCCTCTTCCAGTACATTTTATTTCRGACGTGTTTTCTACAGAGTTTTCCTTTGATTTGTGGGATTTTTCTTTTTATTTATCAGATAAATTTCGGTCCCGAGCAAGGAATTATTTAGGAATTCTTAATCACCCAGCCAATTTACTTCATAAGGATTCCAGCTGGGGAACTGCTCCCATAAATACACCAAAAATGCAGTTTTGAGAGCAGGCACAGCTACACCCCCAAAATCTTTCCTGCTCTGTACCTAACTCTGTAGGGAAAAACAGGAAAATAGGAAAAATGGGGATTTCCTGCTTAGAGCTGGGGAGCTTCTGTGTTTGTGGGCAATATTTGAGGAGAAAAACACCAACTTTGCTTCTTCACCAAATATCAAATCTGTTTTGTGCCTTGAAGAGAATTCCCAAGCCTTCCAGAGGGGAGATGTGGAGGAAAGGCAAGAGGGGATTGTTGGAGGAAAGCTGATGATTTCCATAGGTCTGGACTGTTTTGAGGTGTATAAAGTCATATTTTGGGATGAAATTTAGGCAAGATCACRGAGGGAAAGCACCCGAGTGTGCAATTCCAGTCATTAAACTGAGCATGGAATGAACGTTCCTGAATATTCCCAGAAGAAAACATAAGTTTTCTTTTCCAGTGCTGCTGGAAAAAAATCCCTGGGATGAGGGAGTGCTCAGGTCTCAGCTTAAATTTAATTTGTGTATTCCCAGGAGCCCAAACCTCTGGTGCTGTTAAAAATAGCATGAAAGGCATTCCTGGAGGAAAAAAGAGATTCCAGGATGAAGGGGATGATGACTYTGGGGAATGTTCACCACGCATTCCAGGTTTTGTCAAAACTGAGATATTTTGGAGAAAAACATCCAGGAGAGCGAGGGAATTCACTGACAGGGGAGCTGGGAGCGGGGCAGGATGGATTCTGGGGGAAAAGACGGAATTCCACAAGCTCCCAGCTGATCCCAACCCAGAGAGAGAGAGAGAGAGAGAGAGAAAGCCAAGATGAAAAGAGGGAAATCTAGGAAAAGGAAATGAAAAGAGCTTTATTAGCGAGGTTCTTCTCCCGCCTGCCCCAATGATCAGAGTTTGCATTTCGGTTTAAGACAGCAGATCAAACGAGCACAGCCACTTTGTACTCGTGCCAGGAGCCCAGATGAGATCTCTCCGGGATTCTCCCGCACGCCAGGAATAAGGAACTCGGCCTCTCCCCTCCGTTTGTCCACATGTGGTGCAACGGGGGAAAAAAAAAAGAAAAAAAGAGGCAAATTCATAACTGCCCCAGCCCCTGGAGCAGGGCCAGGAGTTATGGCACTTTATCAGCTCGGGGGGGGAGCGGGAGGAAGAGGAGAATCTAATTATAAGTTTCCACAAATAAGCTCGGAAAAAAGGATTGAAAGCGAGCCCAAAGGTTGGTGTCGTGCTGAGTTAGCGAAAGGAATCCTTTASGGTTGTCGGGAAGGAGCAGCTTGGGATGGTTCAGATCCCAATCTGCTCGGGATATTTGGGGATTTTTTCAGGCTGTTACAGAAATTCATCTGAAACGCCCGAGATGAGCTACAGCAGCCTCTGAGACACCCCATAAACTCTGCACCCTCTCCTCAGGGGGACCCTTTCTTTAGGATGCAGCATTCCAGGCTGTGGGGTTTGTAGGGCTGAGGTGGGATTTGTTTCCATGCCTCGAARCGTGGTTTTCCTTCCCTTCATCCTTTTTTTTCAGCAGCACTTTGGATGCCACTGGAAGCACTGGGACCCCTCCCGCTCTGCCCATGGGTGGAGAGCCACGTTGTCTGGCAGTTCCTACAAGAACCTGTGCTGCTTTCCCTAAAACCAAAGCAAAACCCAGCAAAGATCTGGGAGTTCACGRGGTTTGAGCAGAGCCCTTCAAACAAATCCAGAGGCAAACGTTTCTGGGAGAGTTTCAACTCCGTCTTCCCAAAGATGAGGTTCCCACCTCCCACAGGGGATGCTCTGGGTTTTAATGCTCGTTTTCCCACATTTGTTCCCAAAGTGTTTTAGGGTTTTGACGCCATTTCATTCCCACCTGTGTTTCTGAGCATGATTCCAGCTTTCTTTTCTAGGAGACAACTGCAATCTTGCATTTATTATCCCCTTTGGGCTGGAGCCACTTCTAATGGACTTTATTATTATCCACCACATTCCTCAGGAGGAAACATCCAGCCCAGACTTGGCTGCCTCGGTCCTAAACTTGTTCCGCTTTTTGGGAAAGGAGGCCAGGATTTTTCATCCTCCTGTTTCCTACCTATTTTCGCTGCAGCTTAAACGTATTTTTTTCTTTTCCCTGTTTTCATTCAGCAACAAACAGACCCTTCTTGCTTTTGTAATTCCCGTTTACACGAATATTTAGGGACAATCATCCTGCTTTAAGCAGATGGCATCTGGCCACTCGTGTTCCAGATGTTTTCGCATTCCGTTTTCTCCTCCTCCCGGCGAGCAGAAAAGCCTCAGCGTGTGTTTGTGTGGGTAGAAAAAGCATGGAAGAAGAAGAAAGTGAAAATTATTCACTCCTTCTCACCATTCCACAGACAAAATTATCAGGCAGCTTTTTTTGTAGCGAGCTGAGGAAGGTCTTTTTCCACACGGTTTTTAATTAAATCGTGGGATTTATGGCACAGGAGGCTGCAGAGGCTAAATTAGGAATGAATCCAAGGAAGTTTGGACATGTTCACCATGAACATGTTCGGGGAAGCCATGGAAGTAAAGCTCTGTTGCTGTCTGTAGTCATTTATAAACAATTCCCAGCCCAAGAAATGCCTTTTCCATTTCCATATTCTCCTGACCACTGCACGAGACAAGAGATTCCTTGGTGCCATCCCACAGCCCTGTTTTTACAAGGAAGGGACAAACCGGACGTGATGGACAGGACAAAACAACCTCTCATGCACCAGCAAAGCCCTGGAGAACATTCCCGCTCCTCRGCTCAGAGCCTGAGCTTGCCCAGGGAGGGAAAACCTTTGTTTTCCTTTTAGGGAATCACAAATTCTGCCTTTGGCATGAAATCTTYATCCTTGCTGGAATAAAAACATCAGCAGGTCACTGCTGGGAAAGCTTCCCCTGAGCTCACATCAGCTGGGGAAGAGTTTTCTCTCCCAAGGACCCACTGGAAGGATTCCTGATGGGAAATGGCCTCTCTGGTGGCTGGGACAGTCACTGTCTGATATTCCCAGCTCCCCTTCCCACCTGGAAGCAGGAGCTGGGGGMATGTGTGCCACGTGTGGGTGGGAGCACTACAAATCCAACCCTTGAAACCAAGCACAGCTCTGCAGGGTCCGGGAGCTTCTCTTTCCATAAGAACATTCCCTGGAATGACCTGTTCCTCCCCATTCACCCCACGATCCCATCCCACAGGGCTGTCCCTTCCCTGACCAACAGCGCTGGATTCTCTGCAAGCCATCCCGAATGGGCACCTTTGCTCTTAGTCCACTCCCAACCTGCTCCATCTCCTTTCCACCTCATCCCTAACGGCATCAACGCCGACGCGGGGCTGGGGAGGGAATCGTTTTCCTCGGAAAGCTTTTGGCTCCCCCACGACAGCTCCTTGTGTTGCAGCGTTTTGTGTTCCTTGCTTAAATCCTGCTCATTGTTTGCTCTTTTTTTTTTTTCCTTTTTTTTTCTCCCCCCGTTTTTTTTTTTTCCCGAGCCACGTTGGAATAAGGAAACACAAAGATATAAAAAGCAGCTGTTGAAATGTAATTAAAGAACAGACGGGGCCTGGTGCCAGGCCTGCCGAGGGAGAGCAGGGCCCGGGCCCTCCCCTGCACCGCGCCC